>CM033470.1:336185017-336277041 GCA_019447015.1 Hymenochirus boettgeri
CCCTTAAACCCTTATCAATGTAACCTTAAAACCAAGCAGTTAATATGGAAGCGCACACTTATCTTCAGGTTTGACTGTTTTATATATTCTACACACCAACAACAAAAACCCGTTTTTTTGAGAGCACTCATGGGCTCCTCATCAGGTATATATCACCTTCAAACATCGTGGCACGTTGCCACCAAGGAGTGCCTGGGCCCAATCTTTTGTTATATAACCTTTAACCCAACCTCGTTAGCCAGCATATAACCTGGCCTAAACATGCACCCCCGTCCCTTACCCCCTTACTACCCATATGACCAACCCTCCTCTCACAGCTTCGACTGCCAATCTTAGTTACAGCCGACCGATGCCTGTCACCTTATGTCTTACCAACCCCCATATCCCTCGACTTAGCTCTTTTGGCATGGTCATCTCTCCTATTGGTAATGACGTGTATTGCTGTAAGAAATCCTCCACCCTCTTTTACTTATATTATCCGTATACCCCGTGTAATGTAATAAGTATGACTCTTGTAATTGTAAAGCGCCACGAATAGTTTGTCACGTATATAATCCATAATACTAATAAATACTAATCTATCTATCGAACCAAGGCCACCGAGCAACTCATCGTATTGTGCAAAACTTGAACTGTATTTCATGGCAAAATGTTTACAGGTTAACCCTTTTGAAATCAAAACTCACAAAAGTGTGGTATAAAGGCTGATACATTTATTGGCTAACTAAGATAATCATAGCAACTTTCAGAACTTCCCTCGTTTCTTTTTAGTGGTATAAAGGTGATACCACAGTGATACCTTTATTGGCTAACTAGATAATCATAGGCAGCTTTCAGAACATGCTCGGTTCCTTTTAAGTGGTATACCGTGATCCAGTGATTGCTTTCCTTGTGCTAACTAAGATAATCATAGCAAATCTTTCATAACCTTCTATTCCTTTAAAGTGGTAATAAAAGGTATAACCTTTATTGGCTAACTAAGATAATCATAGCAAGCTTGGCAAAACATTCTAGTTCCTTTGTGAATGGGAGAAGGTGATCACTTTATTGGCTAACTAAGAGCATCATAGCAAGCTTTCAGACTTCTCGTTCCTTTGAAGGTTATCAGGTTATACCATTATTGTCTACTAAGATCATTATAGCAAGCTTTCAATTACATTCTAGTTCCTTTAAAGTGGTATAAAGTGATAACTTTTTTGGCTACACTAATATAATCATAGCACGCTTTCAGAACATTCTTGTTTTCCTTTAAGTGGTAAAAAAAAAATAAAGGTGATACTTTATTGCTAACTAAGATAATCAGAGCAATGCTTTCAGAACATTCTAGAATCCTTTAAAGTGGTATACAGGTGATACCATTATGCTAACTAAGATAATCAGAGCAAGCTTTTCATAACATCTAGAAAGGTATCACTGGTATCACCTTTATACACGTTAAAAGAACTAAGAATGTTCGAAAACTTGCTATGATTATCTAGTTATGCCAATAAAGGTATTCACTGTATACCTATAAACCACGTTTACAGGAGCTGAATGTTCTGAAAGCTTGCTATGATTATCTTAGTTAGTCAATAAGGTATCACCTTTAATACCTCTTTAAAGGGAGCTGGAATGTTCTGAAGCTTTCTATGATTATCTTGTTCCAATACTGGTACACCTTTATACCACTTTTAAGAACTAGAATGTTCTGAAAGCTTGCTATGATTATCTTAGTCAATAATGGTACACCTTTTATAACCACTTTAAAGAACTAGAATGTCCTGACAGCTTGCTATGATTATCTTAGTCAATAATGGTATCACCTTTATACCACTTTAAAGGAACTAAATGTTCTGAAAGCTTGCCCTATGATTATCCTTAGTCAATAATGGTATCAACTTTATCCACTTTAAAGGGACTAGAATGTTATTAAGCTTTCTAATAATATCTTCGTTACAATAAGGTAGCACCTTTATACCACTTTACAGGAACTAGAACGTTCGAAAGCTTGCTATATTATCTTAGTTAGCCAATAAAGGTATCACCTTTATACCACTTTACAGGACTCGAATGTTTCTGAAATCTTGCTATGATATCTTAAGTTACCAATAATGGTATCAGACCTTTATACCACTTTAAAGGAATAAAATGTTTCTGAACGCTGGCTATGATTCTCTTAGTTAGCCAATAATTGGTATCACCTTTATACCCTTTAACACAGGAACTAGAATGTTCGGAAAGCTGCTATGATTTAATCTTAGTTAGCCAATAAATGTGCACTTTTATACCACTTTTGGTTTATTTTTTATTACAATAAGGTTACCCGTAAACTTTTGACTGCTAATACCACGGTAAACCAACCTTTCCCTCCCCCTGCGTCTTCATGTCAACATAGCACATTTCGGTCATATACCCAACGCATGAATTGTCGCACTGAGCCACAACCCCGACACCAACCGCTACCCTGCGATGAACGGGCCGTTTTCGGCTGAGAATCGTCTGTGTGTTTGCGGTGTGCTCAGTTGGGGTTCTTTTGCTTCCCGCAGATCTGGTCAACGGACCCCAGACCTAAATGCTACTCATGGACAATTCTTGGCAAAACGTCCCGTACTTCCGTGTCATGGATTCTTGGGGCTCAATGCGCCCATAGTGCGTGCGACGAAGCTTTTAGACCTTTCTCAACTATAAATTGGCCAATGCCAACAAACCCTCTGATATATCCTTATGCCCTCCCATTCACATAATAAACATTAACTTTGCAATATTTACCCCTAAGTTGCACCTTATATTGCCTTAATATCACAGTGCTAAAACAAAAAGTGCATCCATAAAGGTTGCATAAAGTTTCTAAGTGCAATATTGTTTGTTTTAAAAGTGCATAGATCTCTTAAGTGCAACTTTTATACAAACTCTTGCTTACTTTAAAAAAGCATTAAACACATAAATTAACCTACCCCTCATTCTAGTGACAACATGCTAACCTAGTATACGTAGCTAGTGAGCAGTGGGTCCAGTGGTGTGGATAAGGGATCTTTTGGGACTGGGGAGGAGACAAGTCATGATTCTTCCCCGGAGGGAGGCTATTGGACCGTATAATGTACACTCACCCCCTCATGGCCTTTATATAGCATTTATCTGCAGGGCCAGGCCACACTATAAGTGCGTTTTTCACACGGTTCCATGCGTTTCCCTTTCCCTTGCGATTGCGTCATTGTGTTATTTTTTTGTTAGAATGGAAATTGCGTAACTCAAAAAAACTAGATTGCGCATCCCGATTCATTTGCGACACCATTTTTTTACGCCAAAAGAAAAAAAAAAAAATACGCAAATGCATGTTTTTTATAATTCTAAATTGCCCAAATGCGACCAACGAACAGAAAGCGGCCATTCATGCATAACGCTCGCGATTGGCGTTGTAGTGGGGTCTCAGCATCCTAAAGAAGGTTTTCTGACACGTTTAGATCACATATTTACCCAACATCGTTTATTCCATGTCCCGTGTATAATAGTCACACTACTGAGTATTAGAAATTTGGGTGTACATTAAGTTATGTAAGAATTGGAGATGTTTACACCCGGGTAAAACAAATTGTCATTTGTCCTTGGGAGATTTCCGAATTCATTTCTGTCTCTGTCATAATTCTTGCCATTTTTGAGAACAAAGTTCCATGGGTCTGAATACTGCCAACATAGTAACCTTTGTGTTGTTTGTCCTTAAAACGGTAATGTCACGTCTTTATGATGTGCAATAATTGGGTGCTAGTCTTGCATCACATCGGTCGTAAAGGAGCTCGGAATAAGTGAGCAAGGAATAATTTGGTCATTTAAGGAACAAGTGTGTCTTTTGGATAAAAGGATAAACATCTGCAGTCCCAGGACTATTAATCGAAGGGGAGGGATCTCCACCGATATAAGGACACATGATACTGGATGATGCTAGATTAGAGACCCCGATGAAGCATCGCCCAGACCGGTCCTTTATATTTGGAGCCCAGTCATATATTACATTTAGCTGCATGATGCTGACAGTGCTAACGGGGGCTGCTTTCCAGACGTCTCTCCTATGCGGTGTTTCTTGCTAGGCTTTATGTCTATCTACCCTAGCCACCATCATATTATTGATAGTTAGCAGGGCAGATTAACGGTTATCGCCCTTCACATATACTGCCACACTCATTTGCTGTATCTATCATAATTTATCTGCGGCAAGAATGTATCACCCATCACCAAACAATCTAATGTTAACCCTCGTCTGCTGTCTCCCTGTTCTTATTACTTTTCTTACGTTTCAATACACTAGTCCACTTACCCTTCGGACTCCCCACACGATGTCTTCTGACTTCGTGAAGTGACATAAGAACCGTCTGTTCTCTTCTCCTTCTTCTCCTAATTGTTCTTCTATCACAGAGAAGACATTTTTGAACACAATTAAAAGATATCGGTAAAAAGTTAGCACCAATGAATGCTTTTTGGTTCAAAATCCTCATCTGTGAAAAATGAATGAGTTCTATTGATGTCCATAGTGACATCATTTTTAAAAAAAATGATGATGGCATGAGGAGCTCAAGTGGACATCTAAAAAAATTGCACCCAGCACAAATTTTGAGCACTATTAAAAAAGAAGTCGCACCAATTGCCATGCTGTTATGGATCAAACACAGCCCAAGTGCAATGTTTTTTTTTGATCAAAATCCTATCTGTGCAAAATGATGATTCATGATGATTTCATAGTGACGTTCCATTAAAAAATGATGTCATAATGATGTCACACAAGCGACATCTTAAAAAAATTGCCACCCAGACACACGTGAGCACTATTAAGATATGATTAAGAAGACAAACAACCAAGTTTCAATGATTTTTTGGGACAAAATCCTAATCTGTGTCAAATTTATGATTTCGAGAATGATTGTCGTAGTGACATCATTACAATTTCATCACCCAGACACTTTTACACTATAAAAAAGAGTCACACCAAGTGCAATGCTTTATGGACAGACACCAAGGTGCAATGTTTTTTTTTGGATATCAAAATAAAATCCTAATCTGTGCAAATGATGATTCATGTGACCTCATAAAAAATGATATGCCATGATGATGTCATATTACATCTTAAAATTTGCACCCAGACACAGTGAGCACTATGAATCTATAGAGTAAGAGCCAGCCACTGAACCAAGTTTCAATGAATTTTGGGATCAAAATCCTAATCTGTGCAAATTATGATGTCATGATTGAGGTCATAGTGAACATCATTAAAAAGTGCACCAACCACTTTTAACGACTCTAAACAGAAGTTTCACCAAGTTGCAAGCGGTTTTGAATCAAATCCTAATCTTGCAAAATGATGTATGCTGATGTCCTAGTGACATCATTAAATAAATGCACCATACACTTTGAACACTATTAAGATCATAAAGTAATAGACACACCTGTGCAATGTCCTTTTTGGTCAAACGCTAATCTCTGCAAAATGATGATGTCATGATGATGTCATAGTGACTCATTAAATGAATGATGTCATGATGATGTCATAGTGGACATTTTAAAATTGCACCCAGCAATTTGAGCAATATTAAAAAAGAATCGCACCAAGTGCAAGTGCGTTTATGGATCACACACCAAGTGCAATTTTTTTGGAATCAAAATCCTAATCTGTGGCAAAATGATGATGTCCATGCTGTATGTCATAGTGAGCATCATTAAAAATGATGATGTCATGCTGATGTCACAGTGCATCTTAAAATTGCAACCCAGAACACATGTGAGCACTATTACTATATGGAGTAAAGAACGACCACAAGTTCAATATTTTTTGAATCAATCCTAATCTGTGCAAAATGATGCCATGCATGTCCTAGTGATAATTAAATAAAATGCACCAACACATTTGAAACACGATTAAGATATAAAGTAAGAAGACCACACCATTGCAATGTTCTTTTTGGTCAAAAACAGAAAGCTAATCTCTGCAAAATGATGATGTCATGATGATGTTCATAGTGACATCATTAAAATGATGATGTCATAAGTGACAATTTACAAATTGCACCCAGACAAATTTGAGCACTTTATTTAAAAATAAGTCGCCCCAAGTGCACTGCTTTTAGGAGATCAACACACACCAAGTCAATTTTTTTTTGTTTGATCAAAATCCTAATCTGGTGCAAAATATGATGTCATGATGATGTCATATTGACATCATTAAAGATGATGAGTCATGATTATGTCACGTGACATCATTAAAATGATGATGTCATGATATGTCACAGTGACATCTTAAAATTGCACCCAGACACATGTGAGCACTATTAATATATGGAGTAAGAAGACACACCAAGTTCCAATGGATTTTTGAATCAAAATCCTAATCTGTGCAATGATGATGTCTATGACCTCATTTAAAAATGATGATGTCATGATGATGTCAATAGTGACATCTTAAAATTTGCAACCAGAACTACATGTGAGGCACTATTAATATAATAGAGTAAGAGAACACACAATTCATGATTTTTGGATCAAACTCCTAATCGTGCAAAATTATGATGTCATGATAATCATTAAATAAATGCACCAGACACTTTGAACACGATTAAGATATAAGTAAGAAGACACACCATGTGCATGTCTTTTTGGTCAAACTCTAATCTAGCGCCAAAATGATGAGGCCATGATGATGTCATAGTGACATCATTAAAATTGATGATGTCATTATGATGTCATAGTGACATCTTAAAAATTGCACCAGACACATGTGAGCAGTATTAAGATCTAAGGGAGAAGACACAACCAAGTTTTCCTGATTTTTTTGGATCAAAATCTAATCTGTGCAAAATTATGATTTCATGATTATGTCATAGTGACCATTAAAAATGAGGATGTCATGATGAAGTCATAGTGGGAACCATCATTAAAATTGGCAACCGCAGGCACATTTAAACACTATTAAGATATAGAGTAAGAAGACACACCAAGTGCAATTTTTTTTTGGGGTCAAACTCCAAATCTATGCAAATGATGATTCATGATGATTGTCATTTGACATCAATTAAATAAAATGCACTTCTGACATTATTTATTGTAGCAGAAGCTTCTCGCAGTAAGAAACTGAACCAAAATTCCATGTGGTAGTAGCACCCCAACACGTCCATTTAATTGGAGGTTCCTTATTTCTTGAATACTAAGCATTGAATGAGAGCCCTCTTCCCTCCTTTTTACCCTGTTCTTCTCGTCCTTGTCCTAATGTTCTTTCAATAAAAAGAGAACATATTTTCCAACTACAATTAAAAGATATAGTGTAAAAATCCAAAACACCAAGTTAAATGCTTTTTTGATCAAAATCCTAATCTGTGAAAACTGATGATTTCATTATTGATGTCATAGTGACATCATTTTAAAATGATGAGCATGAGTATCTCATAGTGACATCTTAAAAATTGCACCAGACAAATTTGAGCACTATTAAAAAGAAGTCGCCCAATTGCCATTCTTTTAGGATCACACACCAAGTGGGCAATTTTTTTTGGATCAAAATCCTAATCTTTGCAAATAATGATGTCACCGTGACACTTAAAATTGCCCCAGACACCACGTGGAGCACTATTAAGATACTAGAGTAAGAAGACCCACCAAGTTCAATTGATTTTTTGGGATCACAATCCTAAGCTGTGTCACAATTATGATGTATGATGATGTCCGTAGTGACATCATTTACAATTTCATCACCCCGCCACATTTGAACACTATAAACAAGAAGTCGCACCAGTGCATGCAAATGTTATACTTGACACACACCAGTGCAATGTTGTTTTGGATCACAATCCTAATCTGTGCAAAATGATGTTGTCATGTGACGCTCAGTAAAAATTGATGTCATGATGATGTCATAAGTGGACATCTAAAAATTGCAACCAGACCCATGGTGGCACTATTAATATATAGGAGTAGACCAAGACACACCAAGTTCATGATTTTTTGGGATCAAAATCCTAATCTGTGCAATTAATGATGTCATGATGACATCATTAAAAAATGCAACCAGACACATTTGAACACTATTAAGATATAAAGTAAGAAGACATACCATGTGGCAATGTCTTTTTGGGCAAAACGCTAATCTCTGCAAAATGGATGATGTCATATGATGTCATAGTGACATCATTAAAATATGATGTCA
This sequence comes from Hymenochirus boettgeri, assembly GCA_019447015.1. Lineage (NCBI taxonomy): Eukaryota > Metazoa > Chordata > Amphibia > Anura > Pipidae > Hymenochirus > Hymenochirus boettgeri. The sequence continues at coordinate 336,193,176 of CM033470.1, forward strand.
TGATGATGTCCTAGTGGACATTTTAAAAATTGCACACCCAGACAAATTGAGCACTATTAAAAAAAAGAAGAATCGTCCCACCAAAGCTGGCAAATGCTTTATTCGTCGATCACACACCAAAATGCAACTTTTTTTATGGATCAAAAATAACCATAAATCTGTGAAAATGATAAATGTCATGAGTGGATGTCTAGTGACATCATTAAATGATGATGTTTCCAGATGATGTCACATGACATCTTAAAAATTGCACCCAGACACATTTAGCCCACTATTAATATAGGGAGTAAGAAGACACACCAAGGTCAATGATTTTTTTGAATCAAATCCTAATCTGTGCAAAATGATGCCAGCTGATGTCCTAGTTGAATTTCATTAACTAAAATGCACCAGACACATTGTGTTTTTGTGCTGCCACTATTAGATATACAGAAGAAGACACACCATGTGCATGTCCCTTTTGGTCAAAAACCTAATCTTCTGCAAAATGATATGTCTGATGTCTTGTCATAGTGACATCATTAAAATGATGTATGTCTAGTGACAATTTAAAAAAATTGCACCCAGACAAATTTGAGCACTATTAAAAAAGAAGTCGCCCCAAGTGCAATGCTTTTATGGATCCACACCAAGTGCAATTTTTTTTTGGATCAAAACACTCTGTGTGCAAAATGATGATGTCATGATGAGGTCATGTGACATCATTAAAAATGAGATTCATGAATATGTCACAGTGACACATTAAAAATATGATGTCCTGATGATTTCACAGTACATCTTAAAAATTGCCCCAACACATGTGAGCACTATTAATATTGGAGTAAGAAGACACACCAAGTTCATGATTTTTTGAAATCAAAACTCCTAATCTTCAAAATGATGATGTCTAGTGACATCATTAAAAAATGATGATGTCAGAATGATGTCCATAGTGACATCTTAAAAATTGCACCCAGCACATGTGAGCACTATATATGATAGAGTAAGAAGACACACCAAGTTCAATGATTTTTGGGATCAAAATCCTAATCTGTTGCAAAATTATGATTCATGATGACATCATTAAATAAAATGCCCAGACACATTTGAACACTATAAGATATAAAGGTAAGAAACACACCATGTGCAGATGTCTTTTTTGTGTAAAACGCTAATCTATGCAAAATTTATGATGCCATGATGATTCATAGTGCATCATTAAAATGATGATGTCATGATGATGTCATAGTGACATCTTAAAAATTGTCACCAGACACTGAGCAGTATAGATATATAGTAAGAAGACACAAACACCACCAAGTTCAATGAGTTTTTTGGAGCAAAATCCTAATCTGTGCAAAATGATGATTTCATTCATGATGGATTCATAGTGCCATCATTAAAAATGATAATGTTCCATGATGATGTCATAGTGACATCATTAAAATTGCACCCAATGCGACATTTTCCACTATTAAGATATAGAGTAAAAGACACACAAGTGCAATGTTTTTTGGGTCAAAATCCAAATCTAATCAAAATGTGATTCCCTTGATTATCCATAGTGACATCTTACATAAAGCACTTCTGCAGATATATATTGTAGCCGACTTCTCTGCGGAAAGACTGACCAAATTCCATGTTGTAGAAGCACCCCCAACACGTCCCTTTAATTGGAGGTCTTATGTCTTGGAAATCTAGCATTGGATGAGAGGCCTCTATCCCTCCTTTTACCGCCTGTTTCTTCTCTCCTTGTCCTAATGTCTTTTCATAAAAGAGAAGACATATTTCAACACAATAAAAGATATAGGGTAAAAAGTCACACCAAGTGAAATGCTTTTTTTGGATCAAAATCCTAATCCTGTGAAAAATGATGATTTTCCATATTGATGTCATAGTGACATCATTTATAAATGATGATGTCATGAGATCTCATAGTGACATCTTAAAAATTGCAACCCCAGACAAATTTGAGCAACTAGTAAAAAAGAAGTCGCACGCAAGTGCAATGCTTTATGGATCCACCCAAGTGTCACTGTTTTTTTTGGACAACAATCCTAATCTGTCAAAATAATGATGTCACCCAGTGACTCTTAAAATTGCCACCAGACACACTTGGCACTATTAAGATATAGATAAGAAGACACACCAAGTTCAAATGGATTTTTTTGGGATCAAAATCTAATCTCTGTGCAAAATTATGATTTATGATGATTGTCGTAGAGTGACTCATTCATTTCATTCATCGCCAGGACACATTTTGAACACTATTAAAAGAAGTCGCACCAAGTGCAATGCTTTTGATGATACATACACCAAGTGATTTTTTTTTGGGATCAAAATCCTAATCTGTGCAAATGATGATGTCTAGTGTACCTCATTAAAAATGATGATGTCATGATGATGTCATAAGTGACATCTTTAAAATGCACCCAGACACATGTGACACTATTAAATATATAGAGTAAGAAGACACACCAAGTTCCAATGAATTTTTGGGATCAAATCCTAATCTGTGCCAAATTATGATGTCTGATGACATCATTAACTAAAATCAACCAGACACAAATTTGAACACTATTAAGATATAAAGTAATAAGACACACCATGTGCAAATGTCTTTTTGGTCAAAACGCTAATCTCTCTGCAAAATGATGATGTCATGAATGATTTCATAGTGACATCATTAAATGATGATGTCATGATGAGTCATAGTGACATTTTAAACATTGCACCCATACAAATTTGAGCACTATTAAAAAAGAAGTCACAACCAAGTGGCAATGCTTTTTATGGATCACAGAACACCAAGTGCCACTGTTTTTTTGGATCAATCCTCATCCTGTGCAAGATGAATGATGTCATGATGATGTCCTAGTGACATCATTAAAATGATGATGGTCATGATGATGTCACATTGACATTCTTAAGAACTTGCACCCAGACACTGTGAAGCATTATTAATTAGGAGTAAGAAGATCACACCAAGTTCAATGATTTTTGGGATCAAAATCCTAATCTGTGCAAAATTATGAGTCATAGTGACATCATTACAATTGCACCAGACAACATTTGACACTATTAAAAAATGCAAAATTAGGATGTGTCTGATGATGTCTAGTGACATCATTACAATTTTCACCCAGACACATTTGAACACTATTAAAAAAGAAGTCTTCACCAATTCAATGCTTTTATGGATCCACCCGAAGTGCAATGTTTTTTTTGATCAAAATCCTAATCTGTCAAAATGATTATGTCATAGTTACCTCATTAAAAAATGAGATGTCCTAGTGACATCTTAAAAATTGCACCCCCCATACACATGTGATCACTATTAATATATAGAGTACATTATATACGAGATAAGCCGACTCGAGTATAAGCCGAGGCAAAACCCATTTTTGCCTCAAAAATTAAACAGAATAATTGACTCCCATATAAGCCGAGGTATACAGTAACCCTAATCCTTTCCACTGTAGATGTTTGGAAACTACAACTCCGCATCATGCTTGGGTGGCCTGGTACGTTGTATTGTCCAACCACCCTATAGTGGAAGGTATTGGGGGTTCTGTATGCATACTGTGCCCCCACCCTATACCTTTACACTGTAATGTTTGGACACAACTCCCAGCATGCTTGTTGCTGGGAGTTGTAGTTTCCACCACCTATAGTAAAAAGGTAATGTGGGTGTCTTCAATGGCATACTGTCCCCCAGCCCTCCCCCCAGTACACCCCCCCAGCCCTCCCCCCAGTCCCCCCCCCCAGCTCCCTTACCCGTACCTGGTCTTCAGTCCTTCCTCTCTCTGCAATCCAGAAGCAAGCCGCGAGTCCGGCCGGCAGTTCCATACGCTTCGCTGCCTGCGCAATGACGTCATCCGTCCAGCGTGCTGTGATGGACGTCATCGCGCAACTCGAAGAACTACTGGAAACTGCCGGCCCGGACCGCGGCTGCTCTGGATTGCAGGTAATTCTTGTGACTCAAGTATAAACCGAGTCAGGTTTTTAGGTCGTTTTAACCAAACACTTGGCTTATACTCGAGTATATAACGGTAAGAAGAACACCCAATTCAATGATTTTTTGGGAATCAAAATCCTAATCTGTGCAAATGATGATGTCATGATATGTCCCAGAGTGACATCATTAAAAATGGGCAAGCCAAACAAACATTTTAACACTCTTAAGAAATAAGTTGCACCAAGTTCATGCTTTTTTAATCAAAATCCAAGTCTGTGCAAAATGATTTCATGCTGATGTCCCTAGTGCTCATTAAATAAATACACCAGACACATGTGAACACTATTTTAGATATAAAGTAAGACGACACAACATCCATGTGGCAATGTCTTTTTGGGTCACAACGCTAATCTTCGCAAAATTAATGATTCATGATGATATGTTGATAGTGACATCATTAAAATGAATGATGTTCATGATGATATCATAGTGACATTTTAAAAATTGCACCCATACAATTTGAGCCCTAATTAAAGAAGAAGTCGACCAATGACTTCTTTTATGGATCACACACCAGTGCAATTTTTGGGATCAAAATCCTAAATCCTTGCAAAATGATGATGTCATGATGAATGTCCTAGTGACATCATTAAAATGAATATGTCATGATGAATTTCCACAGTGAACATCTTAAAATTGCAAACCCAACACATGTGAGCACTATTAATATATTGGATAAGAAGCCACACCAGTTCATGATTTTTTGAATCAAAATCCTAATCTGTGCAAAATGATGTCCTGCTGTATGTCCTATGACATATTAAATACAATGCACCTACACATTTGAAAACACGAATAGATCTAAAGTAAAAGACCACCATGTCAATGTCTTTTGGGTCAAAACGCTATCTATGCAAATTATGATCCATGATGATGTCTAGTGACATCATTAAAATGATGATTCATAGTGACATCTTAAAATTTGCACCAACACATTGAGCAGTATTAAGATACGAGTAAGAGACACACCAAAGTTCAATGATTTTTTGGGATTCAAAATCCTAATCTGTGCAAAATGGAATGATTTCATGATGATGTCTAGTGGACATTAAAAAATGATGATGTCATGATATTCATAGTGACATCATTAAATTGCACCCAGGCACATTAAACACTATTAATATATAGTAAGAGACACACAAGTGGCAAATGTTTTTTTGGATCAAATCCAAATCTATGCACAATGAGATTTCATGATGAGGTCATAGTACATCATTAAATAAAATGCACTCTACATATATATATTGTAGCAGCGTTCTCTGCAGGGGAAGACTGACCAAGCTTCCATGTGGTAGTGCACCCCCAACACTCCCCTTTAATTGGAAGGTCTATGTCTGAATCTAGCAATTGGATGAGAGGGCCCTCGTTCCCTCCTTTTACCGCCTTTCTTCTCTCCTTGTCCTAATGTTTCTTTTCAATAAAAAGAGAAAACATATTTGACACAATTACAAGATATAGGGTAAAAATAGTCACAACACCAAGTTGAATCCTTTTTTGGAATCAAAATCCTAATCTGGTGATATGATGAATTTCATATTGATGTCATGTGACATCATTTAAAAATGATGGAAAAAAAAAAAAAAAAAAAAAATGTTTTTCCCATGTTAATGTCCTAAGTGACATCTTAAAAAAGTGCACCCAGACACATGTGGAGCACTATAATATATGAGTAAAGAAGACACACCAATTCCTGATTTTTGGGATCAAATCCTAATCTGTGCAAATTATTGATGTTCCAAGGATGACATCATTAAATAATGCACTAGACCTTTGAACACATTAAGAAGTATAAAGTAAGAAGACCAAACCTGTCATGTCTTTTTGGGGTCAAAACGCTAATCTCTGCTAAATATGATGCTGATGATGTCATAGTGACATCATTAAAAATACGAGGTCATGATGAATGTCAAGGACATTTTAAAAATGCACCCAGACAAATTTGAGCACATTAAAAAAGAATCGCCCAAGTGCAATGCCTTTTATGGATCACACACCAAGTGCATGTTTTTTGGATCAAAATCTAATCTGTGCAAAAATAATGATGTCTATATGTCATAGTGACATCATGAAAATGATGATGTTCATGATGAATGTCACAGTGACTCTTAAAACTTGCACCCCAGACACATGGTGAGCATTATTAAATATATGAGTAAGAAGACACACCAAGTTCAATGAATTTTTGGATCAAAATCCTAATCTGGTTGCAAATTATGATGTCATAGTGACATCATTACAAATTGCACCACACCGTGAAACACTATTACAACCCATGCAAATTAGTGATGTCGTGATGAATTTTCGTAGTGACATCATTTACAATTTCACCCAGACACCATTTGAACACTATTAAAAAAGAAGTCGCACCAAGTGCAATGCTTTTAATGGATCACACAACCAGTGCAAGTTTTTTTTTGGATAAAATCCTAATCTGTGCAAAATGCTGGATGTCATATTGACCTCATTAAAAAATGATGATTGTTCATGATGAATGTCATAGTGACATCTTAAAAATTCACCCAGACACATGTGAGCACTATTAATATATAGAGTACCGTATGACTCGAGTATAAGCCTACTCGAGTATAGCCAGGTCACCCATTTTTGCCTCAAAAATTAGAAAATAGATTGACCCCGTATAACCGAGGGTATACATTAACCCTAATAACCTTTTCACTGTAATGTTTTTGGAACTACAACTCCCAGCATGCTTGGTTGCTTGGAGTTGGTAGTTTCCAACCATATCGTGGGAAAGTATTGGGGGTTACTGTATGGCATATCTGTCCCCCCACCCTAATACCTTTCCACTGGTAGTGTTTGGAAACATAGTGACAATCATTAAATAAAATGGCACTTCTATCTGACATATCTATATTGTACATATCTTCTTCTGCAGGAAGACCTGAAACCAAAATTCATGTGGTAGTAGCACCCCCAACAGACGTCCCTTTATTGGAGGGTCTTATGTCTTGAATACTAATCATTGATTAGAGGCCTCTCCCTCTTTTTTACCGCCTGTTCTTCTCTCCTTGTCCTAATGTCTTTCAATAAAAGATAAAACATATTTTGACACAATTAAAAGATATAGGGTAAAACGTCACTACCAAGTGAATGGCTTTTTTGACGATCAAAATCCGAATCTGTGGAAAAATGATGGATTTTCATTTGATGTCATAGTGACATCATTTTAAAAATGATGATGTCTTGATGATGTGCATAGTGACATCTTAAAAATTGCACCCAGACAATTGAGCACTATTAAAGTGCATTCTTTTTATGGATCACACACCAATGCACGTTTTGTTTGATCAAAATCCTAAGCTGTGCAAAATGATGAGGTCATGATGATGTCATATATTACGACCCCAGCACAAATTTGAGCACGATTAAAGGTGCAATGCTTTTATGGATCAGCAACACCCAAGTGCAAGTGTTTTTTGGATCAAAATCCTAATCCTGTGCAAAATGATGATGTCATGATGATTTCATTAGTGACATCATTTAAAAATGATGATGTCACGTGACAGCCTTAAAATTGCCCCCAGACACACGTAGCAAGTATTAATATACAGAGTAAAAGACACACCAGTGCAATGTTTTTTTGGGATCAAAATCCAATCTAGCAAAATGATGATTTCATGATGATTCATATTGACATCATTCAAATGGATGATTGTCCATGATGATTTCATGTAGTGGCATCATTAAAATTGCACCCAGGGCACATTAAACACTATTAAGATTAGAATAAAAGAACACACAAATGCAATGCTTTTATGGATCACACACAAAGTGCAATGTTTTTTTGGGATCAAAATCCTAATCTTTGCCAAATGATGATGTCTTAATGATGTCATAGTGACATCATTAAAATGATAATGTTCATGGATGGATGTACAGGTGACATCTTAAAAATGGCACCACAGACACATGTGATCATTAATTAATATATGAGTAGAAGACCAGACCAAGTCAATGATTTTTGGGATCAAAATCCTAATCTGTGCAAAATTATGATGTTTCATAGTGACATCATTACAAATTGCACGCAGAGCACACATTGAGACACTATTACAAAAGAATTCTCAGCCCCAATGCAATGCCTTTTAATGGACAAAATCCGAATCTGTGCAAATGATGATGTCATGATGCTGATGTCCTAGTGACATCATTAATAAATTGCATCAGACGAACATTTGAGCACTATTAAATATAGAGTAAGAGAACACACCAAGTGCAAATGTTTTTTTGGATCAAAAGCCTAATCTGTGCAAAATAATGATTCACATGATGAGGTCATAGTGACATCAACAAAAAATGCGCAAACATATTTGAGCACTATTAAAATTTATAGAATACAACGAGGCACAAAGTGGCAAAAATTAGAATCTGGTACAAAATTATGATGTCCCCTACTGATTGTCATTGTGATATCTATTTCCTCCCTGTGGGGGTACCGCAAGGCTCAGTCACTTCCTTACTCGGATCTCTTTTCTCCATCTACCGACCCCCATGGCCCTGTATATTTCATTTAGTTCATTGGTGCCATTATCACCTGTATGCGGACCGATACCCCAAATTTTACACATCTATGCCAGATCTCCCTACACGACCACAGCCAGATCCCCGACTGCCTTAATGCCCCTCTGCTTTTAGTCCTCCTGCTTCCTCAATTCAACATGGACAAGACTGAACTTGTCCGTTCCCCACCCTCACGATCTGTTCCCCTCCCTATTCTTACTATTAATATTAACAACACACCCTATCCCATCTCCTTCATTCCGTTGCTGGGAATAAAATGCTAGAATTCTGATGTTTCCTTCAACCTCATGCCAATTCGCTTTTGCCCAACTCTGTCGGCTCCAACTCAAAACATCTCCCGATTCGACCTTTCCTATCGAACAAAGCTAACAAAAATCTAGTCCATGCCCTAATCATATACTGGCTGCTACGCAACCACTCCTTGTGTTTGACAAACAACCGCCTGGGCACCGCTTCATCCATCCTCAACTCGCTGCCTGGCCTCATTCATTTGTGAACAGGTGGTCACCTAGGGTTCCCTAATATAGTTGATAATAATGATAGATATGCCCTAATAGATATATCTAATTAATGCCAAAAGAGTTAAAATGGTTAGGACTACAAGGCTCCCTGAGATTGGACCTATAAGCTCTGAGGTGGTAGGACTACCAGTCTCTAAAGCTATTGTTTTATAACCAAAGTTTAAACAGAGAAATCTGGCTTCAAGGTATAGAATGGATAAGAATTTTAGGCTGAGTGAAGGGGTTTAAGTTATAGGTTCTACGTCGCCTTATGAAAAACACATATGAGTATTAGGAGGAGGGGACACAATACCTCTTTTCTTGATTGTCTTTTTTTTTACCATGAATATCCTCCCAACATATGTTAATGGATTAGGTAACATTCCACAGGTGATGTCATTTTGCCTATAGAACCCAGTGACAAACCTTGTATTTAGACACTTAGCTACACACTCTAGTGCTTGGCCTGTCTCTGCACGTGCAATAAAGGACCCCTCCTCTTTTCATTTCACATTTGGTCTCTAGATGTGACATCAATCAATGCCAGGGTGAGAAATAGCACCCTGTGTGGACTGACTTTCAGATGAGGGTTCCACCGAGATATTTCTCTTTAAGGATGTACAGTCCCGCAAAGGATCTTAGTGGAAGAGATTAATGATAGTGATTGGTGGACACTTTTTCACAATGATTGGTAAGGGCATTTTTTTGTGGTTTTACTTCGCTTTGTCTATCAAATCAACTCTATCGGTCCTGAGATCCTTTGCTGGAATGTCATCCTCGTCAGGTGATGTCCACTCTAGAGTTTATGTTGTAATTTTTGTCCTGTCTTAATTACTAACAAACTTGTGTGACTGGATGTGAATTGTTTGTCTAGTATGCTCATGTTTTTATGTTCATGCAATGGCCAATACTGAAATAATTCTGTTAGATTTAATTGTAAAGTGTCACCCCTAAACTGTGTATGGTTTGAAATTTTCAGGAAAGTTATGATAATGTTGTGTGTTGTGTAGATTGTGTAGATGTTGAAGTCGTATGTTGGAAGGAAAGGGGTTCTTTTTAAAAGTTGAGTAGAGCACGAACCATAATTTGTTGACAGCTGTGTAGGCATAATTCAAGATAACCTAATTGTATCCAGATGTGACAGTCTTTTCATTCACAGTTGGAATGAGGGGAAATAGTTCTATTTCAATCTAATTAACATACAACTATTCAACAAGGGGACGACTTGTATTTAGAATTTGTTTATAATACTTTGCTGTGGGAAAGCCAATTGTATACTCTATTATGCTATGGGGAAAGTGTATATTGTGGGGTCTGTATAATGCTGTTTAAAAAACATTCGTGAAGCGGGGGTAATACAGCCATGCTTAATCAACACTACACACTACACCCCCTGTGATGGTATCACAAACCAAGTGAAAGTAAATCTGTTACTTTGGGGTTTATATTTTCTAGTACCTGCAATCTATTTCAAACAACCTCCATATTTTTAACTTACCCTTATATTGTGACTGGGAGGGGAAAAAAAAAAATTTAATCGCTGATAAGTCCTCCAACACGGAAGAAGGTGTTGAGAGACGTGCATAGGGTTTTTGCACCCGAAAATAAAATTGTGCTGGCCAGCCTCAATTTTCCGAGGTTTTATTTATACATAATTGCCCCGTGAAAAAGAAGAGAATATAGTCTATCCTTTACATACGGGGACAGGGACGTGCACACAGAGCTGTACATATAATAATTCGTTACAGTCCCATTTAAGTGGTGAATATAGTTAGTATCAGGATAAACATGTACCCCCTGCGGCATAAGTGTTCTGAAAATATGGGGGAAATGGACTGTTAGTCCATACCAAGTGGAGTGAGATATGAACCAGTTGGCTGGTGAATCCCTATATTCTATATCCATTGCGGGAATATTGATCTGTTCAGATGGTACACTTTACAGTAAATCTATAAACTGTCCAATAGAGCACAACGCACAGCACACACAATATACAGAGCACTCTCCCTTAGAATAAGAACACATGGCCATATGTTTTGTTACGCAGAATGAAATCCTACACCACGGTCAAATTGACGAGCTACGCTGTGATATACATTGTTGCTGTACTATTAATGTTGGTAACATGGTATGATTTAATGAAACAGTTAAAATTTTCAGTGGGATCATATCTTATACAGAGGACATAATCACGATCTCCCCTGTAATAAGGACCACATGACCCCCCTTAAAAGACACAAGGTTTGGGATGAGGGAACCAATGGTTTTTACGATACAGCCGTTTACATGCTTAGATTAAAAACCAAGTAAATATGGATTAGGTAACAATGTAAATTATAATATGTCTCATTACGGTATTTTACTTATCGTATGTTCTATCTTCATTTTACCCCTTGGATTTGACAAGATTGAATAAATTATAGATTTTTGATTGGAAATGTAGTAACAATCTAGTTGAATAGTGTGTGGTAGAATGTAAGATTGGATTCAAATGAGTTTCCAGATGTTGGTATGTTGGAAAAAAAAAAAAAAAAAAAAGAGAAAAAGGAATTTTTGTCAGCAACGCGAGCAAAGCAGCTGATCTGCTTCTTAGTAAACACCCTTGGTTCACAGTTGAATATAAAATAATTTTTTAAATGGTTTTAGATGAATCTTGTGTTGTTCATGTAGAAGTTTGGGGGAAAATGTACATGAAAAAATGAAAAGTGGAACAGAAAGTATGTGTATCTAATTTACAGAAAGGAGGAACCTTGAAAGAGAGTTTTAATAAAAGGTATGTTGACCTGGAAAGTAGAGGATTTGTGTGGGTATGAATTTATATTTTTTTTAAACGTTGGAAAACTGATATGTTTACATTTAATCTTTTCCGTTACAGGAGTAGAAAGTACATTTTTAGGTTTGTCTTTGGTTGACTGTGATGGACTTATAGAATACACAGAATATGTAAATGTAACCCTACCTGACTCAACTAAACCTTTCCAATTGTTTTTGAGCTGTTTTAGGAAATACGTGGAACGGCATGCTTTGGCCAGGAGACCCATCTGGGTGACGAGTGGTGGCAGATGAGAACTCCAACCTGGATCCAGTATTCAAGATTTCAAGGACTCTCACTTGTGTTTAAAGTGTAGCGCAGCAGCTCTCCTCACTGAGAAGGTAGCAGTTTCTTTGCATAGGGTAACCACTAACGCTATATGCTTCACATGCAGCAGCAGCAGGAATCCTTCAATGTTGCGCAGACACAGCATATCTCCTCGCACGCCTAGGCAAGTAGAGTCTTCCTAAAAGTCTGGGGAAGTAGAGGTTAACGCTGCACATTCCTCACTCCAGCCACTTTCCTCCTGCCTAGGACGGTGATGCCAAGACGGTGTTAGAGGACCATGACTGTCTAACAACTATGAGCAAACAACTATCCAATTTTTCCTCCGGTAAGTGAGGAAGGAGATCCGCGGCAAGCCCCTGACCTTATTTATTTGTAGATGTTTCCAGGTTAATATGAGAATGGCGCTCCACGCACCTCCTATGCCATCAATATCTTACCAGCTGAAGGTTCACTACTTATATTGCTGGCCGATTGCCACCTTCCTACTCACACAGCAGGCGTAATTGGTCACATTGGTGGTAATACATTGTACACCTTCAGGTAAGACGCTACATTTACAACTGACAGCATGTATGGCTTGGAATTGCAACATTATTTTGTACCCATCTGGAAAAACACCAGAGGGTTCAAACCATGTATGGTACATCAATCAAACCTGGGTAGAATAAAAACTTCTTCAAGAAGGTCTCCTTGCCAATAAAGGTGGTCAGCTTTAAGTTAAAGGGCACAAGACTCAGTTCCCCCACCTATAGATCTTATTGGCTATAAGCCAAGACAGGGTTATACTATCCTCATCAGATAGAGGCACTGCACTATGATCTGGTGTTCTTATGTTATTACGTTATAGAAGGAGCTTACTACAGTGTATCTTCATGTACATGACAGTTTACCGAGAGAGAGATATGGATTTTTTCCATGATGTAGAGAACCCACAACATCCTGTAAAAAGCCAGGAAGCTGGGTTGATTGGGTCATTGGGTCCCGATTCGAAGTCCATACCAAGTGCCTACTTACAACTACAACTGCAGTGAAACTAGAGGGAAAGCCGAACCATTGGCTGCCGATTTGTTGGTTCAGGTTTCCGGGTTCGTGCAACTGCAAAACAAGCGTCTTCATATACAATACCGCAAGAATCCTGTGTACAACCGACCGTTGGCAAATGCTAATCTATGGCTTTTTTCTCATTTATATCTTGTTTGCCTGTCAAGTTATGTCATGTGCAGGGTTGTGAATCCGCCTGTACATCACTAACATTATCTGTATCCATCATCCCTGTCAAACCTTCTGTCCCTTCCACAAATAATAGACTACGACCCTAACACTATAATAAAGCAACATGTCTCTAATATCACCATGCTAACTGTACAGTACAGAACTTTTACAACAGCCACTTACTATAAGGGAAGCTTGAAATAGAAGAGCCAGTTTCCCATTATCATGGGAACGATCTTCTAGGGGGGGAGAATACATACAGGGGAATAACATACATGAACTGGAGAATAAAGAAGGGAGAATACATACAGGGACATGGAAGTTTACAATAGATTATGTACATATCGCCATCAGTCAAATGAGACAAACATCCATAAGGAAATACTAATTCTACAGAAGGGACATCTTTAACGATAGCCCGGATAGGAGTACTTGAACTATCAGTGTGGTTAAAATCTCTCATGATAACAGTCAAACCCACACCATGATATAATACAATACAGTACTTCCACTCCACAGAAGGTAAATCAATACAAATCAGCATGACAGCGTGAAGGGGCTTTTCAGCAGTGATGCCACGAATAAAGCGTGGATGTATTTTTCCACCATAGAACAGGCTGGGGATCGAATTTTGCTAACGGACTGAAAAATAGCTGAAATATGGATGGGAATTGTTAATGAACTAACCAGTGATATACCGTGTTATTAATGAGAACCTTTTCACAAGGTCAAGAAAAGATCCTTGCAGAACAGAATGGCATTTGGAACCTACATCTCAGCATCTAAGGAGGTGTGTGTGTCCTTATTGGTGTGGAAAGTTTGCACTGGATTGAGGATTCCCATGACCCAGTCTACCGTCACTTGCTAAAGTGACATTTTACAACACAAAAATTAAGAGACATTTCAAAAGAACTGATGGAATCCTTTCAAGTGGCTCGGCAACATTGGTCTTGGATCCACAATTGTTTTTGGCAATGTTGTGACTTCTTAGCTGACCATTGTTATTGTGATTTTTTGATTGTCATAATGGCTAAAATACTTGTTAAATGTTTGTAATGACTATGGATCCAAAAATGATCAAAACACACAACCTACTATACCACATTCTCAACTGATCATTTAAATCTAATAGGGAGTATATCTTTTTAAACCATGATAATTTCTTAAGATCGATATACATAAAAATTAACACATTCTCTGCCTAATATAAAGCAAATAAATAAATGGTACTATTGATGGGTGGTACAAGGGATACCATTAGGACCCATTATACAACAGGAAAGTGTTTACTATTTACTATGGTTACGCTTGTACATAAAAGGTAACTCCCACCTCTCATATCCATTAACTAATATAGGGACAGGACAGGATGAAATGTGGAGGCAGGGAATGGAAGGTGATTTCCCCATCCAGTTCTCTCCTGTCACATGTGCACCACAAGGGTGGCACATGTTTACACAAGTACCTGCCATGGGATCACAGTCCATCTGAGAGTAGGTGTGATGGTTTTGATCGTAAATCACGATAAGAGGGGGAGTGACGTGGTCACCTAGGGTCCCTAATAATAGTTGATAATAAGTGTATCATTATGGGCCCTAATCAGATATATCTAATTAATGGCCAGAGTCAAATGGGTTAGGAAACTACAAGGCTCTTAGGTATTGACTATAAGGCTCTAGAGGTGTACGGCTACCAGGCTCTAAAGCTATTGTGTAGAAACCAAAGTAAACAGAGGAATCGGGATTCAAGTATAGAATGAGAAGATTTGGAGGCTGGAGTGAGGGTTTTATGTTATAGGTTCTACTCTCCTTAATGAAAAACACCTATAGTATTAGGAGGTGGACACCTACCCTTCTTTTCTGAGTGGTCTTTTTTTACCATGAATATACGCCCACATATGTTATGGATTAGGTAACCTTCCACAGTGTGTGTCATTTTGGGCCTATATAACCCAGTTAGCAAAAACCTTTGTAATTTAGACTTTCTAACACACTCTAGTGCGTGGCCTTGTCTCTCTGCACTGCAATAAAGTACGCCCTTCTTTTCAATCAATTGGTTCTTCTAATGTGACATCAAATCAATGCCCAGGGTGAGAAATAGGCACCCTGTGGTGGACGCTGCACTTTGTCTCTCGCTTCTCTAATGCCTCTCCTCTCTGTCAGTCCCTCCACTGGTTGCCCAATCACGCAAAGTATCCATTTCAAAACTGCCTTACCTTCTCCGATAAGCACTCTCCAACCCAGGCCCCTTCCATATATCTCACATTGCTGATCAGGGATCACGCACCCAGATGCAACCGTCCTCTCCGCACACTTACCCTCCTCTTATCCACCCTGGTCGCCTCAGACTTTACTAGCTCGTGCTGCCCTCTGCTCGGAACTCCCTTCCTCCCCATGGCAGTCACTCACCATCTTAATTAACAAACCTTCAAACGTACCTTTAACCCACCTCTTTCGCATCATATAACCTGGCCTCACATTCCCCCTTACCCCCTTACTACCCACTATGATCCAACCGCCTCTCACGCTCGACTGCCAAATCTAGTTTACAGCCTACCGAATTTCCTGTCACCTTATGTCTTTAACCCCCATAATCCTCAGACTGTAAGCTCTTTGGGCATGGTCCAATCTCTCCTATTGTATGACGGTATTGCTGTAAAAACTCCTCACTTGTTTACTTTAATATTTGTATTACCTGTGTTGTATATGTTGACTGGTTATAACATGTATGAACCCCGTGTATGTAATAAGATAGACTTGGTAATTGTAGCGGCCATGGAAGATGTTGCACTAATAAATCCATACTAATAATAATAATAATCTATCTAATCAACACGCCACGAGCACTCAAGGACTTGTGCAAAAACTTTAACTTATTTCATGTGCACAATGTTTACATGTTAACCCTTTTGAAAAAAAAATAACAAAGTGTATAAAGCTTGATACAATTTCCTGGGGGGGCTAACTTAAGATTCAATAGCAAGCTTTCAGACATTCTAGTTCCTTTGAAGTGGTATAAAGGTGATAACTTTATTGGCTAACTAAGATAATCATAGCAAGCTTTCAGAACATTCTAGTTCCTTTGAAGGGGTTAAAGGTGATACCAGTATACTTTATTGGCTAACTAAGATAACACAGCACGCTTCAGAACATTCCTCGTTTCTTTTTAGTTGGGTTTAATAAAGGTGATACCAGTGATACCTTTATATTGGCTAACTAAGATATCATAGCAAGCGTTCGTAGAAGTCTCGTTTCTTTTAAAGTGCGTATAAAAGGTGATACCAGTGATTCGCTTTATTGGCTAACTCAGATAAGCATAGCAAGCTTTCAGAACATCTAGTTCCTTACAGTGGTATAAAAGGTGATCCCTTTATTTATTGGCTAACTAATATATCATAGCAAGCTTCAAACTTCATTTTCCTTTGAAGTGGTATAAAGGTGATCACTTTATTGGCTAACTAAGATAATCATAGCAAGCTTTCAGAACTCTAGTTTCCTTTGAAGGGGTATAAGGTATAACCATTATTGGCTAACTAAGATAATTATAGCAAGCTTCATAAATTCTAGTTCCTTTAAAGTGGTATAAGGTGTAACTTTTTTTGGCTAACTAAGATCATCATACAAGCTTTCATAACATTCTAGTTCCTTTAAAATGTATCAAGATGATACCATTATGGCTAACTACGATAATCATGGCAGCTTTCATAACATTCTTTAAAGGTATACTGGTTCACCTTTAATACACTTTAACAGGAACCAAATGTTTCTGAACGCTTGCTGATTTCTTATTTAGCCAATAAAGGTATCACTGGTATCAACTATATACCACTTTACAGACTAGAATGTTCTGAAGCTTGCTATTATTATCTTAGTTATTCAATAAAGGTTATCACCTTTATCCCTCCGTAAAGGAACTGGAAATGTTCTGAAAGCTTGCTATGAATATCTTCGTTACCAATAAAGTTATCCACCTTTAAATCACTCAAGGATCTAGAATTTTCTGAAGCTTGCTATGATTATCTTAGTCAATAAATGTATCATCACCTTTATAGACCACTTTTCGGAACTAGAATGATTCTGAAGCTGCTAATATTATCTTAGTTTACCAATAATGTATCACCTTTATACACTTTAAAGGAACGAGAATGTTCTAAAGCTTGCTAGATTAGCTTATTAGCCAATAAAGGTATCACCTATATAACCACTTTTACAGAGCTAGAATGTTCCGAAAGCTTTGTGCTATGATTATCTTAGTTAGCCATAAAGGTATCACCTTTTTACCACTTTACAGGAACTCGAATGTCTGACGCTTGCTATATTATCTTAGTTATCCAAATAAAGGTATCACCTATATAGCTCACTTTAACAGGCTGAATTTTCTGAAAGCTTGCTATTATTTCTTAGGTTAGTCAATAAAGGTATCCCTTATACCCACTTTACAAGGAAACTAGTAAGTTTCTAAAGCTTGCATGATTACTTAGTTACCAATAATTAACTCACTTTTACCACTTTAAAGGAACTAAATGTTTCTGCAAAGCTTGCTATGATATCTTAGTTATTCCCAAGTAAAGGTATCACGCTTTATACCACTTTAAAGGAACTGGAATGTTCTGAAAGCTGCTATGATTATCTTAGTCAATAAATGGTAGCCACCTTTATACCACTTTACTAAGAACAGAATGTTCTGAAGCTTTGCTAATGATTATCTTGTTAGCCAATAATGGTAATCACCTTATTATACCCACTTTATAGGACTAGATGTTCTAAATCTTGCTTAATGATTATTCTTAGTTAGCCAATAAGGTATCACCTTTATACCACTTTTAAAGGAATGGAATGTTTTTCTTAAGCTTGCCTATGATGATCTTTAGTCAATAAAGTATCACCTTTGTACTTACCACTTTAAAGAACTAGAATGTTGAAGCTTGGCTATGATTATCTTAGTCACTAAAGGTACACCTTTATACCACTGAAAGGAACTAGAATGTTCTTAAAGCTGGCTAAGATTTATCTTTAGTTCCAATAAAGGTAGCAACCTTTATACCACTTTAAAGGAAATAGAATGTTCTGAAAGCTTTGCTATGATTATCTTAGTTCGCCAATAAATGTTCCACCTTTATACCACTTTAAAGGAAATAGAATTTTCTGAAAGCTTGCTAGAATTATCTTAGTTAGCCAATAAATGGTATCACCTTATACCACTTTAAAGTGAATATAATGTTCTGAAAGCTTGTTGATTTCTTAGTAGCCCATAATTTATCCCTTTATACCACTTAAAGGGAAACTAGAATGTTCTGAAGCTTGCTATGATATCTTAGTTAGCCCGAAAGTATACCTTTTATACCTTGACTTTAAAGGAACTAAATGTTCTGAAAGCTTGCTATGATTATCTTAGTTACCAATTAAAGGTATCACCTTTATACCACTTTAAAGGAAATATAATGTTTATGAAAGCTTGCTATGATTATCTTAGTTTGCATAAAGGTATCACCTTTAATACCACTTTGTTCTTTTTTTTATAATAGGGTTACCCGTCCACATTTTGGACTGCTACCACGGTAAAACCCACCTTTCCCTGCGTCTTCAATGTGCAAACGATAGCGACATTTCGGTCATATCCACGCATGATGTGCGCACTGAGCCACAACCTCCCCGACACCAACCCGCTACCCCCTGCGATGAACTTCCGTTTCGGCTGAGAATCGTCTGTGTGTGTGCCCGTGTGCTCAATTGGGGTCGTTTGGCAGCCCGGCAGATCTGTCAACGACCCCCGACTAATGGATACTCATGGACTTCTGGCCAAAAACGTCCGTACGTCCGTGTCAGGGATCGTGGCTCAATGCGCACATAGTGCGTGCGTACGATCTTTAGAGCCTTTCCTCAACAGTATATTGTCCAATGCAAACAACCCCTCTGATATAATCCTTGCGCCTCCCATCACATAATAACCGTTAAATTCTTAATTCTTGCAATATTTTTACCCCTAAGGTTCACCTTATAGTGCATTAATATCACAGGCTTAAAACCTAATGCATCCATAAGGTGCATAGTTTTCTAAGTGCAATATTTTTGTTTTAAAGTGCATAGATCTCATAAAGGGCATACCTTTTATAAAACCTCTTCTAACTACTTTAAAAAATGCATTAAACACCTAAATTACCTTACCCATCATTCTAGTGCACATCTAACCAAGTATACAGTAGCTAGTGAGCAGTGGGTCAGTGGTGTTGATAAGGTATCTTTGGGGAATGGGGAGGAGAACAACGTCATGATGCTCTCAGAGGGAGGCTTATTGGACGTATAATGTACCTCCCCCTCATAGGCCTTTTATATAGCAGTTTATCATCTGTAAGGCCAGGCCACACTATGCGTTTTTCACACGTTTTGCAGCGTTTTCCCTTGCTATTGCGCATGGTGATTTTGGTTAGAAGGGAAATTGCGTTTTTGCGTTCCCGCAATTTCCATTCTAACCAAAATCACATGCGCAATCGCAAGGGAAAACACGCGCAAACGTGTGAAAAATGCATTAGTGTGGCCTGGTCCTTACAGATAACTGCTGAATAAAAGGCCACGAGGGGCGAGTGTTACATTATACGTCCAATAAGCCTCCCTCCGGGGAAGCATCATGACTTTGTCTCCTCCCCATTCCCAAAGATACCTTATCAACACCACTGACCCACTGCTCACTAGCTACTGTATACTAGGTTAGCATGTTCACTAGAAATGATGGGGTAAGGTAATTTATGTGTTTAATGCTTTTTATAAAGTAAGAAAGAGTTTTTATAAAATGTATGCACTTTAAGAGATATATGCACTTTAAAACAAACAATATTGCACTTAGAAACTTATGTATAAGTTGGTGTTGGGGGTTATTTTCTAATTTACGGGGTTGGGTTTTGTGAAAAACTGCAGACCGTCCAAATTCGGAGTTGGGCTAAATATGTTGCCGTTTCTGACCAATCGTGCATTGGTCTCACTTTGTGGCTTTTCGCTTCCACGTCTGCCGGTTTTAAGTAAAACACACATATGCCTATAAACCCGTGTTTGATTCAGGACATTTGGGAGATTATTATTTAGTAACCTTTTTTCAGTCACATGGGGTTTTGGCATGTTTCGGACTTTTGAACGCTGTTTTGATGTTATTTTTTTTGAAAATCTGGTAAAAAGTGCAAAATTTCTACGAAGAACTGTCGCCCACACCATGTGAGTGATATGAATGAACGACTACAGCGTTAGCATAGCTGAAGGTGTGTAGATTATCGGATATATAGTTTGTGTGTGGGAGGTTATTTTTGCTAGTTGGGGGGGGTGTTTTGTGGAAATAACTGTCAGACTGTTCAAATACAAAACTGGCTAATTTTTTTTTGCTGCTACTGGACATTTGGCACTGGGTCACACTCTGGGTTAGTTGGCTAGCCATGTCTCTGGTACACTCACCATGAAGTGTGGCCATACCGTTGTTTATTTAATTCGGGAGCGGTTAGGCTTTCATATTGAGATGCGTTTGAACTTTCCTCCACAGTTTTTTAGCTGAAATTCCGCATTTGATTTTGCTTCTGATTTACAGTTGAGAAAAAAAGGAAAATGTGAGAAAGTAACTTACAATTTGACGGAGAGCTGCGTCCGGGTATCTGCTTTTGATCGAAACTAACCTCACTCGTAAATAGCGAGTGTGATGTTTCAAAAATATCTCACTTGTGGGGATAGTTTAATAAATTGTTGGTAATATTTCTATGTTAACTCTCATAGTGGTTATGACATTTTAATTGGGTGTAATATTCTTAGAGGTGCAGTTTTAGTTTTGCGGGGTGTCCCTGTACAGGAAAAGTCGGATACCTACATATATCTGGTATCGTTGTACTCTCGGGAGTTTCTGAGCTTTTAAACATAAGATTTTTGTGCTAACCTTAAGATAACTATAGTAAAATGGGAAAAATCCATGAAAATTTGCAAATTTTTCATTTTTTTTACATATTTTACCCATAATTCCAGTAAAATTTCCAGAAAGTTACAAATTTTGTTACCATATTAAAGTAAGACTTTGTGCTGAAAAAAACAATGTAATATTTCCTGATTTACTGGCAAGTTTTCCTCTGTAAAATTAGTCTAAAGCGATTAGGGCAAAATCCTGAAAATTCTTCTGGCAGTAACGCAAAAAAATTGAAATCTCCTGGCAGTGAAGGGTTAAGCATGTGACAATTTTAAAAGGTGTATAAAAACAACAATGTTCCTCTCATTGCATTATTGAGTTTTATATCTGCAGCACACAAACACACAAATTCCCTTCCAAAATGCAGTCTTTCAAGCAAATTCAAAGTTTATACTTAAACTTCCTTTCTAGTTCACATTTGAAATACGTGATTCTCAGAAATCTTCATTTTAAATAACAGCATCACGTACAGGGAAGAACTTTTCAAAAATACTAATTTGTGCCCATCCAGTGACCTCTTACTAGGATCTCTCTCACATCTTTATTAATATAACCCCCCAATAAAATGGATGTAAAATCATATTGGTCTCGGGTGATCTGTACTATGCTAGGGCTGTTCATATATGTATCTACACTGTCGTAAATAGTGCGGTCTAATTTTCTGTATCTCTTGTATCAGTCTGCTGCAGGAGTGTGTCACAGGAGGTCAATTACTGGAGCCCCCCCCACATGTCTGCTTTGTTGTTAGAAGGGAGAATGTCTCACACAGCAGCTCCCCCTCCCTCGCATACTATCAGCGTGTCAGGAAGAATGTTAATGAGCTGTAAGTGTTGGCTTGTGCAGGCTATGTAAATGTGTATGAAATGTATCCAGTGTTGGCTGGATTTACAAGTGGGCAGTACTAAGGGAGGGGGGCAGTTAGGAGGCAGTTACTAAGCATTGAAAATTCAACAACAAAGTAGGCACAGACACACATGTAAGTAACATAATAATTTACTACCCAACATTGTACTTTAAATTATACAAGTTGAGTGCGTATGTGACCCTTTAAAGGGAACTATCTTATACTGTACATCATATCAAATAGATTTTTTATTTTCATACTGTGCATCATAGTATTTTATTTATACGTGTGTCAACCAGATGTACATTTCATCAAATGGATTTTATCATACTCGTGTGCATCGTAGAGTGTGTATTAATAGCTCACAATGTGCTATATAATGGTATTGTATCTAATACTGTATCACACAATGTTAATTACTGTGCATCACGAATGGATGTATCTCATACTTCCATCGCAAGGGCATTATAGCTCATACATACTCTACTGTGCATCTAGAATGTGTATTTATCTAATAGAGTTATCACAGGTGTGCACATTTCGTGCTACTGACTAGGATGCTTATCTCGTACCGATTTGCGTCTTTCATTCAGTACACGCTATTGTTCCGGCTCTTGACTTGTCATTCGCTCAAACATGTCCCTACGTGTAGCTTCGGCTGGCTGCTTGGGGTATTGGAGGACAGGATCTCTAAAACTCTATGATTCCTCAGGGCAGACTCTGCTACACACGCAGCCCATTGTCATATCCCGAGTTTGGGGAGTTGGCAGAGATGATGGAAGGTAAGTTTCTTTAAACCGTATATTGCCTCACAGAACAGGTAATGACTGTACATGTGTTTTACTATTGTAACCCAGTCCCTTTATCTGAATCCCAGCTATGGCACCTTGTAAAATAATCCATAAGGTGCATATTCCCTATAAGGCAAATGTCAGGTAAAGTCACTTGGGGCACCACTTAGTTTATGGCCCCCCTATGCACCAGCACAAAAGCCTCTTCTTAAATTGCTGGTGCAAGGCCCGCCCCGCAATATTTTCAATTTCTTTAAACCCTTTTCCTTAAACCTTTTCCCTTTTTGTAATACACCCACTGCTTTCTCCACATCCTATAACTTGCCCCTTTCTCTGTTATTTCCCCTCTTCTGGGTTTCATCTCTCCTCATTTCGTTATTCATTTCATTTCTATCCTTCCTTCTCCTCTCCTTCTCCCAGTCCACCTTACCTGCTACCTTCCTTCTGTTTCACTGTCTGTATTTATACTTCAATGCTGTTTCTCCTCTTACGTCATTTTTACCTTTCTTTCCATTTTGCTACTTTCTTCTACTTCACCACCTTTCTCCATATTTAATTGAATCATATTTCTCCTCTTTATTCTAAACTAACTGCCCCCTTCTCCTGGTCTGTGGCTTTGTTTTATTATAAAGAGGGCACAGACGTACAGTGCCATGCAGGGGATCCATGCAGGGGATCCATGATTACCTAGTGTCATTTTTCTGTCTTTTTTGTACTAAGTTTCTTAGGTGATTTTCTGATTTCTCTCAATTGTCCTAACTTGCTTTCAATGGATACAGAGAAAGGTAAATATTTGTATTTTAATTTCCTTCTGATTTCAGGTTTCTTTGTACCATTATCCAACATACTCACCAGTATTGTCCCAGGTCTCTTTTTTTCTGATAACTTAACAAATTTATATTCTTTTATTCTAGTCCATTGATTTCTAATTTCTTGTTGTGCTGAGGTAATTTATAAAGTTTTTTATTAGAGAAAAGATGCATCTTTCCCTGACCTCTAGCTCTGAATTTCTGTTTAAAGAACACAACTACGTAACCTCATTTTTTAAAAGTATATTCCATCTGTTTCTATTATTCACGGGAGGGTGAGAACGCTTATTCCACCTCCCTCTGAAAAATGGGACGCTCAGGGACCTGGAACTTACCTTACTTGTGCAAATGCCTTTGTTGCAGTTCAACAACGCGTTTCCGCCCACAGGCCGTCGTCAGGAACAAACATATATATATTGATATATATAAAACACCATACACATTAAATACCACACAATCCCAAACACTCCACCCCCCTCACATGTGACCAAGATTAACCCCTTCATAGAGTAAAAGACCAAAGAAAATTAATAATATATATATAATAATTCTTTAAAAACCATCACCTAAAAAGACCTCCTAAAAAAGTGACTAATAATATAATCACATCATAGACCGAAAAACATACCCTCAGTTGCATAAAATGATCCCTGATACACCCCCTACATCCTACAACGGATCCACATAGAGTACTTCAAATCACCCCAAAAGTAGATCACCCAATGTACCTTTGGTACTAGCGTTAGAGCAGATTTGGTACTAGCTGTAAGCAGATTTGGTTCTACGCTGAGAGTAGTTTTGGTTCACAACGCTAGAGTACCTTTGGTACTAGCGTTATACTAAATTTGCTATTAACGTTAGAATAGATTTAGTTCTAAAGTTAGAGTATCTTTGGTGTAATTTTACGCTAGATTTGGTACTAAGCGTTAGAGCAGATTTGTTACTAGCGTTAGAGCAGATTTGTTACTAGCATTAGAGTACCTTTGGTACTAGCGTTAGTGTCCTTTGGTATGTAATGTAGCGTACCATTGGTACTAACATTAGATAGATTTGGTACAAACGTTAGTAGATTTGGTACCAGTGTTTAGTGTAGATTTGGTACTAACGTTGAGTACCTTGGTACTAGCGTTAGAGTACCTTGGACTAACATTTTGAGGACTGACGGTACTGTAGATTTTGGTACTAGCGGGAGATAAGATTTTGTTTCTAGAATTAGAGTAGATTTGTTTCTACATTAGAGTACCTTTGGTACTAACATATTTCTTAGATTTGGTACTAACGTACAGTAGATTTGGTGCTAACATTAGAGCAGATTTGGTACTAACATTAGGTAGATTTGGTAACTAAACGTTAAGCAGATTTGGTTCAAGCGTTAGACAAATTTGGTATTAACATTAGAGTACATTGGTACTACGTTGGAGCCACCTTTGTCGCTAGCGTGGAGCACCTTGGGCGCTAGCGTTGGTGCACCTTTGTCGCTAGCGTTGGTGCACCTTGGCGCTAGCGTTGGCCGTACCTTTGGCGCTAGCGGTGGCGTTACTTTGGTGCTAATGTTAGGGTTCATTTGTGTAACTAAATGTTAGAATAGATTTGGTTACTAGCCTTAGAGTAGATTTGTGTACTAACGTTAGAATACATTTGGTACTAGGTTTAGAGTACATTTGTTACTAATGTTAGGTACATTTGGTACTACGTTACAGTACATTTGCTACTAACCTTAGAGTACAATAGACCCACACACTCTCTCTCTCTGTTCTGATTCCTTTCTATCATTCCCATTGTTTTGTTCTTTTCCTTTGATTTTTCTTTTCGCTCACGTCTTCTCTTCAGGACTTTCTTATGTTTCAGAGACAACTAACCCAAGTTCTAAAATGCCATGTGTTCCGCTCGAGAATCCGGCCAAAGCCATAGCGACTGGTCTGCACGGTGTCTTTCTCGTTGAGTAAGAAGCTTATCTTGTCCATTCAGCTCGTGGATTCCACCTATATATCTACATTCTCCTATTTAACTTTCTTTCTCCTATCTTCTAGCTCTGTAAATTTACACCATGTTATTATCTATGTCTACACGTTTCTCTTCTCCTGGTATTATTTCCCTCATTCCTGCATCTAGATCTTCAATGTCCTTAACATTTTGTCCTTTGTAACATGCCTCTAGATCATGGCCGAGAGGCGCAGCACTCGCTACTGATGAATGGTGCTTTGTCTGGACAACACTCGAATGGTGATGTTCCTTTTCCAGGGTAAGGTTTCCTGCTTTCTTTCACCTTAGGTATATTTAAAAACTGTAAATGGTTAAAGTGGCAAATGTGCTCTTGGAACTCTGGGGTTCATAAAGCCTCCTTTAAAATGAACACAGGATCACATCTATGGCTGGAGCCTGTGAGAGAAGATATTGTGATGAATTACAAATTTTCTACTTCCAGTTGGTCGAGTGATCATTGGCCTCTGCTCTCACCCTCCACCCCAGGGGAGAAGCATGCTCAGTTAACACTTAATGCTGAGGAAACAGAACAGAAATAATAAAAAAAATGACAGTTGAGGAGCCTATCAATGCAGACAAAGGCTGGTCACATGGCTGACAAAATTCCTCACAAAATGTACCTAGGATTTAGGGTTTAAATTGCATGTATGATCGAGGCTTTTTATATTACGCTAACTAGTGTGGAAACATGCGAGAACTATGTTCCCTTTAAACGAGAACAAAAAATGTGGGTGCATTATTTTTAGGGTTGGACATTGGCTGTAAAATGGTCGCTTCATCCTTTTAAACAACTACACATTTCAGGTAACATTGGGTGACCCCTACAATTTGGGGTTTTCCACCTCTCCCCTTTACATTCCAATATATTTAAATCTACTCTTGCTTATGGCTACACTAAAACTAATGCAGCCTACTTTGCAATCGAATTTATTCATCTTAACCAACCAGACTTTAAAGGAATAGTTAATTGGGAATTTTAATTGATTTGAAGACCGGTGTTTAAGGAGCTATGTCAGTATGTGTGCGCATTATCGCACATGCCACGCTATAGATGATTCTAGAACCAGGAGCGGTCCGGCCCTTTCATTTCTGGCTCCTGAGATATTGATTGAAGAACGAAGGTAAGGCCAAAGCCACCTTACCCTCCCAGTCTGTCAATTGATACAATAATGGAATAGTTCACAAGGTGCCCCATACATGAAACATTTTATTAAGAATACTATCATTGGAATGTTATCTCTAACTCCCATCCCTTATTCCTAAGAAAAATATCCGCCACACAGGGGCTCAGTCTGTCACCAGTGGCTCTCATTCACTCATCCAATGTATGCATAGAAAAAGGAAGTTGGGGAGGATGCCACAGGTAATTGAAAGCTTAAAGCTGTCGGCATCTGTAGAGCCTTGCAGATCCGTGCGTGCCCGGTGTGTGCGCGCTGTGCACAGAACAGGCATTAGCTTTTGAGGCTTAAGAAGCAGAGGAAATCTCGAGGGGGCGGAGCTCAACATTCAGCTAGAGTTCAGAAACATGATGTCAGTAACTTTCATCGCTGCCAAGGCAGGCTCTGGAGGGGCACAGGGAAAAAGATGGCAACGTTTTTTTAAAGCTGCAGCTTCCAACTAAAGTTGATTTTACAGAATACTTTAAACCAAATGAAAGTATATCACCCAAACCGTCCCTCTTAAGAGATTAGTGTTATATATATGTACAACTTTGTTATCCCAAGTTTTTTTTTAATATGTCAAGGACTGTGGTATTAAGATGAATTATCTTCCTAACTAGACCACCTTTTCTCTGTTCACTGCAGTCGAGTTTCCGCCACCGAGAAGCCGAATTTAGTGCAGCGCTTCCAAGTCTTCTATCTGGGCATTCGCGTCCCAGTCAGTAAGCCTGTAGGTGGTTCCCATGACTGAATTGTTGCGTCAGTGTTTGCTCTGTTGGGGAACTGGGATTACATGGATAAGGGGTCTGAGAGAGAGAATTTTGGTAATTGTAACCACACAAGTATCATTTGGGGAACTGTAACTTGACCCTAGACTCTTAATATGGGGGTGTTGCACCGCATTAGGAGGTGTACAACCTGTTTAAGTTGGGGGACTAGGAGAGTCAGCCCAAACTATTTTGGGGAGGGATTTTTCAACTATTTCCTTCATTTTAAGGGATGGAACTGATTAACAACACCCTCCAGCGGCTCTCAGCACTGCAGCTGATTGGGTTCCTGTCAATGTTAATGTGGCTGCTGCCACATCACCATCATTCACCAGCAGGGTACTGCCTCCTTTATCTTCCAATACAGTGCCTCTCTATTCCCTCTGTGTTGCAGTAACTTCTACAACCACTCCTTTATCTAGCAATTTTGTCTACTAGTTTCCCAGCCTTCCTTACTCTCTCGGAATTATTCTGCCTTCTTTCAAGCCTACTGCCAACCAGGTTCTCACCTTCCCATGATTGCTCCTCCTTTTTTTTGTACCACTGACATGCCATTGTGGTCAACACCTTTGTGCCGGTTAAAGAATTTCTTACAATTTCTACCTTTGTGGTGTGTTTCCTCTATAACGAACAGAGGAGCCACTCGATTGAATCCCGGTCGTCAGGTTCCGTGCATCATGGTAGTTTGGGAAATATGTCCACAACGTTGCATTCATCATGGCCGAATCGGTCCGGGGTTTTTAATTGCCACATGTTTGGTGTGAGCCCAATGCGGCACATTTGTCTAAGCAGTTCAGCTGCATGTATGGTAAGAAATGAACCTCTTTTTGTCTCTGCTTTTTATGGCTGCCACTAATGTATATTTAAGTCATGCTCCCAGAAATTTCTGATTCATCTTAAGCTGGTATTCTGCATTCACAGTGCCATTAATACACTATAACTATTTCAGTGGAGCCTGGATTAAACAAGTTGGGTAAGTATAGACTCGGTCTACTGCTGCTTGTAATATTAATTGTAGGGTCGTACAGTTGCACTCTTGGTCTTGCGCCGTCTCTTTGAGTCTCTCTTGGCGACAAGCACATGAGAGCTATAACTAAGCCGCATCCTCCCAAAAGGTAGTTATACTTGCACATTCTCTGTCTTTACTCTGCATTGACCCTTATGGGTCCACCTTAGACGCAGCTGCCGCTTATTTGTGAAAGCCAAGCGAACGTGGCCATGTAAGTAAGTTTCTGGGCATTGTGGGAGGTCTCCCTGCGCATACCAGAATCATGCAGGAAACAGGGAAAGGCAAGTTCCCTTTTCAACCCGGACGCTTCTACACTTGGACTACAACTGCCTGGAGCAGGAGTAGGTAAGGATTTTTAAACCATTACACGTGGGTGCCATTATGGGTTCCATTTTAGTTTTGAGGGATATTCCCTTTAAATATTCCCTTAAATGACTTGATAGAATTGCTCCCCTAGAGTTTTTGCAATTTATTTCCATTGTTTATTTTGCATAGTTTTGAAGATATTTACATTTTTGTGTGTGATATGGCAGCAGTATCACCAGGTCCCCTGCACTTCCTGCTCTGAAACTGTCAGTCAATCTGTCCTGTGTCCTCCTCCTCCCCTTTGAGCCCCCCTGGTCTCTCCCACTCATGGACCCCATGGTCCTCCAGTTGGCAGGCCCCCATGGCCCATTTATCTTCCAGCCCCATGTGGCCCTGCCCACTCACAGGTGCCTAAGCCCTGCCCACTCACGAGTGACATGGGTTACTCAGACCCCCCCCCCAGAAACTCGTGGAAACAGCCTTTCAGCAGTGAGAACTCTGCCTGAAAAGGCTGTTCACACGGGAAAGAGAAGGCTGTTAGATTCCCCTTACCTACTCTGTCCAGACTTCACACAGCAGAAGAGGAGGGACTTCTTGTCTCCCTCACACACGGAGGGAGTCTGAGGCTGTGCTCGCGGTGCACTGTGCAGGAGAAGCCTCCCACCCATTAACTTTTCCGGTCAGTCATTTCTGTATATCTTGGGCTGTGAGAACGTAGAGAGGTGGTTGATGGCTCGTTTTAAAGGTAGGAAGCTGGCCTTTCATTTAAACTTAACTTGTTTGGACCATAGTTCCCCTTAAGGATAACTTTCCCTTTATGAATCCAATGGGGTCTTTCTCCTTGAGCATATATTAAGTTGTGTGAATGATTCCCAATGTATAATCTAGTTCTTTCCCCTCATTTTCTCCTTGTTTTATAGCTGCGTTACCAGAAGTGTCTCGATGCTAACCACAGGTTTCCTCCTGCCTTCCCACTGCTCCCGCTGACTCCGTGGCTCCAGGGTGGGTTCGAGTGTGGCTCCGAGGTGTCCAGTCTTTACTTGGATCATTTAAAACAAAGCCCCCGGAGGACAGACACACCTGACTTCTGTAACTTCCCTAAAAAAAATCCCTTCTGTGCTCAGCGTTTCCTCCAAACCTGTCTCTTCCTGCACTGGAGGGGGCGCACTATTAGTCTGGTTTGTTTTACTGCTGTAAAAGAGCGCTGTGGGAGTTGCCTTTAGATAACTGGAACCCGGCAGAGACTTTATAGCAATAAGGCACCACGTGGATTCTAGATCTACTTGGTGTCCTGAAATGCCATTCTTGATTCCTCCTGTAGTTTGGCTGTTCTTAGTCTATTGTCTGTGTACATTTGATATACAAAACTACTAACTGTCCAGTAACAGTTCACTACTAGAGAATGCGCTAAACTCTGCCTTGTTATCTGGTAATTACTGCATCCATCTTTCTGGTGGGCGACCATCAAGATTCTAAATGAAACTTTATTATAATCGGTTATTGAGCAAAAATGTAAATTCATTATATTATGTAGTTGGATTCAGATGTCTTTGTCCCAGGGCTAATTGGACCTAAGCTTTCTTGTTTGGGCAGCATGAGAGAGAATAAAGGGGAATAAACTTAAACCACACACGAATCCCCCCCCAATCTGTATTTATTTTGGCCCTAAAGCTCTCACTTTGCCTTTTTTAAAGAAAAAAAAGGCCAGTATCAGATTTCCACCCCCAGCCCTGGTGCACAAGGGGAGCGTGTTACTTCATTGGTATGTGTCCTTCCCTCAGCTGACCTTGTGGACTGCAGGTGCCCTCTAAACACTGTGTGGGAGAGGGAATTAGAGGTGTATCCCTGCCAAGCTTCTAAAGACAGAAAGGTAAGAATGCCAGCTTTATAAATGTTGGGCAGTATGTTGGTATTTTACCCTCCTTTACCTTCCAGGTCGGCCCTGCCATCTTTACTGAAAACTATTGGGATCTCATTGTTGGACGTGTCTTACCCACCAGTTTAAATCAGATTCAAATGTCTCTTCCTGCCAGTTTGCGGTTATGCCAGAACATGTTATCCGGACTTAATAACGCCTGGACCTGGTTGTCTACTTTAGGCCTGACTACCACCCATCTGATCTGTAATCATAGATATTAATAAAATTCCAGATGAACACATTCCTTTCGTAGTCTTTCACTGCGGCCTGGCTAAGGATAATCTCTCTGGGGGGATTGACTTCACTCCAAATAGGTTTTATCTGGAGTTTGTGGGTATAGTATTTGAGGTTGAATAAAGACATACGTCCATCCAGTCCAACCCATCTAGCAATATCCTCATTTCCTGTCTAACTGTTGATCCAGAGGAAGGCAAAAAAACAACCCACCAAATTTATGAAGGGTAAAAAATTCCTCCTGACTCCAAGTGGCAATCGGAAATTTCCCTGGATCAACTCTACTTTATGTTGACTAGTTGTAGCTTTCTACCCAATTGGGACAAGAAACATCTAGGTCAGGATTGTGTATGAATAAATGCTTAATTCTATATCAAGATGTAAATAACCCCATGATTGGTGTTCTGGACAGTAGGTCCTTGTCCCCAGTCATGCTGTTAGCATGCTCTCCCCTATTATTAATGTGGGGTTGTAACTTGTTTGGTGCAAATAGTAGATTCATTTCTGCTCATGACCACAGAGACTATATCCTACTATGCGTGACAGATCGGGGGTGAATGTAAATGTATGTGTCATGTTCTGCTCTCTGGGTTCTTTCCTCTGCATGTTTGGTGATTGTAATGGTTTGGACAGCAGGAATGTCTACTTTGGTTTAGTTCCAGTAAATCCTTTGGTCTATATATTCTTGTGTGTCTGGTCTGCTGTCTCAAGTGTCCTATGAATCTTTCATTATTCAAGACCTAGATTGGCTTTTCAGTTCTTTTAAAATATTTAGTCCCAAACAGAGGGACAGACCTTATTGAAACATCTACACAATGGCCACATCCTGTTCCCCTTTAAAATGTATTTATTGTTGCTTGTGTGTCCCTGTGTACCAGATATATCAATAAAGGGCGCTTTGTCTGTGGGCTTATTTGGGCTTCTGTGTATTTCTTTGGGTTCAGTTTTTGCATCATTTTGTTTGTTGAGTTTAATTCTATGGATAACTTTACAGACCTGTTACATATGTTAAGTTTATCCTTCTGTGACAAATCCCTGCACCACTGACCCAACAGGGATAATAAAGTCACCCTTATTCACACGATACACACCTTTCTTCTCTTCCCCATTCACTGCCTTAAGTGGTCCTTAGGCAACTGGAAAAAATCTGTTCCAATTAATGACCAGTAGGGCCCTTTGTTTTGTTCTCTCCCCCCCCTGTTGAATTTCAATGCTGCTTTTAGTGTTTAAGTTATTATAAAAATTTGATTTTTGGGGGGTGGATTGCCCATTGTGTGTGTGTGGACCAGATACACTACATTTCCCAGCCTTTTAACCACCCCCTGATGAGCTGTGTATATTTAATTCAATCAACTTCAATAAAATCATAACAAGATCCTGTGTCAATTTGTCAATTTCTTATATATCTTATATGGGTTTAAGTTCACTTAGATTGTCAGCCTGCGTAATGATTATATATAATATTCCCCTACAGACAAGCTGCTTGAAAAAGTGTTGGGCTGTGGAACAGAATGTAGTTGTCAATGGAGCTTTCATTTATATGGAACCAAATAAACATAACACAAGAGTCCTCTCTCTGTCAAATAAGCCCCACAGGCCAACAACTGCACTAATACTGATAATGAACGCACATTACCCAAACCCGGCCCTAAAATGTGTTATCCAATAGGCACCGTTCCTTCACTTACATTTCCAATTATTGTAGTAATAAGCATTGCGAAGGTTGTGGCCCAAGTGCATGCCCCAGGCCGGTCACTCTAGCCCAATGCTAAATTTTTTGATGCCAGATGGGATGCCACCAACTGTCAAGCTATGATAATGGTATCCTTAAAGTGTATCTATAAAAATCTACCTTTGATCCAGCAAGATCCCACTACTCTCAAAACGTTTTGTGGGATTTTTAAATCGAGCTGTAGATTCGTGAGAATCATATTTGAAACAGTATTTACAGGGAAAGACCTTTTACTCCAAAATATGTGTTCTATCCTGACCTCTTACTGGGTGCAGCACTTTTCTGCACACATTTAAGAGAATCGCAAGAAAGAAAGAAGGGGGGGGGAGAATGTGTCCTGGTGAGGCTGTGCGCTTGAAGTGCCGCAGACACTACAAGGAGCAGTGTTAAGAGAGGGTGGGGGAATTAGGAGCTTGACTACTATGCGACATATAATGTTAGGGCTGGTTATACTGTAAAGTGGCGATTGCCACGGATATGATCCTTTATACAAATATATTAATGGGCCATACAATAAACTCTCTGTGCATTGTTCACTAATCGGTCATATCAAGGACACGTGGACATCCTTTTAAGTTTTGAGGACAAATCAGTTATGATTCAGATTTCATTTGGAGTAGGAAGGAAATACCTATCTACAGATTAACCTTTCTCCTTTATGAAGAGATTTGTTAAATCCTATAATAGTATTCCGATGATCGTGTTTTATCTATGTTGTGTTTTTGTACATATCTTTTTTGTTTCTCTCCATTCTTCTACATAAATGCAAACGCATTGAGTCTTGACTTTACGATGGCCGAGCCATTGTAAAGTGTCGGGACAAAACATGTCTGCATTTCCTCCCTAGGCTTTTTTGTCGTACTTAACAAAAACCCGCTGTATCGCAACTGTGATACCATGGGCTTATAAATATGGGCCCAGAATAAGGGTCACACTCCGTGATTAATCCCAATTTTATTTGTGACCACACATCAGATACAAAACAATTTGGGGGGTAAACGTGCCCCCTTCCTCGTTTTCACCCCTAAATATTGTTGTTTTTTGTGATGTGTGGTCACAAATAAAATTGATATTAGTTGTAATGCGACCCTTATCTGTCTTATTTACCTTCTACTCTCGCTTTGCTGGTTTGATTCCTAATGATCTGCTGTAGTATTTATTAAGGGGTCATTTTATATGACGATGTGTATTGAGTTTTACCCACTTCACTAGAAGTTTGCTTCTTGGGGCCACCTGTAACATAATACTTAATAATCGGCTCGCTACTACATAGTATGCACCATTATTACATTACGGAATGTTACTTACCCTGCATCCACCCCAAGGTTGGCCTGTTTCCTCCTCTCTTCCGGTACTGTAAGTGTCAGCTCACGCGATCATTTCTCTTCCACATGCAGAGATATCACACTACCAGCAAAGGCATTATACTACGAAGGGGAATGGGTTTCTAAACTTTACTTACATTACCTTTGCTGGTAGAGTGGTATCTCCTGCATGTGGAAGAGGAGGTATCGTGCGAGTGAATACAGTGCAGGGAGAGGGTTTTGCAGAAACGAACCAAACCATCGGGGAGGTATAGGGGGATGGATGCCGAGGTAACCTACAACAATTTTTTATCTGTGTGAAGGGGTGGGGGTAAGGCAGTAAAAATTAATGGGAAGAAGGGGTAAATTTAAAAGATAATGCCCCCTACTGTAAATTAATTGATATGAGATGTACGCCTCGCAGTTCTGTGCCCTTTATAAAATAGGGTGACGGAACTGCTGGTAACATCTAATATCCTTATAATTTACAGTTTAATCCAACTAATAAATATCTAAAGAACAATCTTCTCTGCTGTCGAATCCGTGATTGAATGAAATTGAAATATAATAAAAGTCTGAGACGATGGTAGCAATAATCTAGAACTACCGCTATAGGATGTCCCACCGGAGAATCTAAGAATGCAGGAGTAACTGTGGAAGCTTGATGCTAACGAATTGACACTAAACTGCAATCCATGTACTTTGTCTTTTCATCATTATTCACAGGGAGGGGGATTGCTTTATTCCCACCTTCCTGTGAATTATGGAATTCCTGGGTTCCAGAGTAAAACTTACCTACCCCGGCGCTCATTCGCAACCACTGACCACCAATGGCACTCTGTGCCGATCAGCTCCTGTCTTTATTATAAATTCTCCATGTACGTATCCTTAAATAAGTTGTATGTATGTAAGTTGTTTCTTTACACCAGTTCTGCCATCTCATAATAAAATAAAATCTCATAACAGAATAAATCAAAATGATGATTAACATAAAATACTTGCTTTGCTACAGTTTGATTGGTTATTGTACATACCCAGATAAACCAAGATGATGATAGTGCTGTTTAAACAAGAGAGAGATGTGACCTCTAGTGGACATCTTCAGATACCTTCACTAGAAAGGATCTATACTGTCATTGTATTATTTAGTATATAATGCTTGACGCCGTGATTTACCGACAGGTCCATCGTCGGTTATTTTTATGGTGCTGCACTGCAGTTCGTTTTGATCGTATACACAGTATTATTCCTAGCTCTACGCCGTGTTGCTATGGGCCATTTTTATACCCGCCCAGGACGCTTTAGGCATAGCCCACATGGCGAAGACTAGGCGCCTATTTTTTTCTCTCTAACATTTCTCTCCCTGTCAGCCTTTACTTTCATTAAAGAACTGCTCTCCTGTTCAGCTTTTATTTGCAAACATGGCAATTTAGTCGGCACCCGCGATCATGTGTGTACAAACTTTAAGCCACGTGCATCACGCCTTGTATTTAGAAGGTCCCAACACCACCTGGCTGGTAGTATGCTAATTGGGATTTTTCAGGGTACATAATTGCCAACAGAGTCTTTACAAGTCATTCTGAATTGAGAAAAGCCAGTCGGATGACTAGCAAACTTCTTCAAGAACTAAATTTTAAGACCAGTTGATGTAACTGAATACAACAGATATACCATGACCTGTATAGTATTAATATTACAGATATACATGACCTGGATAATGAATATTACAAATATACCATGCCTGGATGACTGAGACCTTTACAGATTATCCATGACCTGATAATGAGAACCTTCACAGATATACATTGACCTGATGAGAGAACCTTCATATGATATACCATGACCTGATGAATGGAGAACCTCACAGATATACCATGACCGGGATGAATGAGAACCTTCACAGATATACCATGACCTGGATGAATGAGAACCTTCACAGATATACCATGACCTGGATAATGAGAACCTTCACAAGATATACCATGACCTGATGAATGAGAACCTTCACAGATCTACCATGACCTGTATGAATGACAACCTTCAAAGATATACCATAACCTGGATGAATGGGAACCTTAAGTGCTATACCATGACCTGGATGAATGAGAACCTTCACAGATATACCATGACCTGGAATGAATGAGAGCCTTCATAGAAATACCATGACCTTGTAATGAGAACCTTCACGATATAAACCATGACCGGATTCATAGATTTTGGATCCATAACGGGATGAATGAATATACAGATATGCGCCATGACCTGGAGGGATGAATATTACATAATACCATGACCTGGATGAATGAATATTACAGATATACCAGTAACCTGGATGAATGAATATTCCAGATATACCATGACCTGAATGAATGAATATTACAGATATACCATGACCTGGATGATGAATATTACAATATACCGTGACCTGGATGAATGAATATTACAGATATACAGTGACCTGGATGGATGAATATTACAGATATACCATGACCTGGATGAATGAAATACAAATATACCATGACCTGGATGAATGAGAACCTCACAGATATACCATGACCTGGATAAAGTCAGACCCTTCACAGATATATCATGACCTGATGAATGACAACCTTCACGATACACCATGACCTGGATAAATGACAACATTCACAGATATACCCATGACCTGGATGAATGGGAACCCTCACAGATCTACCTGACCTGGATGAATGACAACCTTCACAGCTATATCCCATGCCCTGGATGAATGGAACCTTACAGTATACCATACCTGGATGAATGAGAACCTTCTCAGACACACCATCTACCTGGATGGATGAATATTATAGATATACCATGACTCTGATGAATATTACAGTATTACCATGACCTGGATAGGATGAATATTACAGATATACCATGACTGGATGAATGAATATTACAGATATACCATGACCTGGATGAATGAATATTACAGATATACCATGACCGGATGGATGAATATTACAGATATACCATGACCTGGATGTATATTACATATATACCATGATCTGGATAGATGACTAACGATAGCCTGACCTGGATGATTAATATTACAGATATACCATGACTGTATGAATGAATATTACAAATATACCATGAAATGAATATTACAATATAACCATTACCTGGGAGATGATATTACAGATAACCATGACCTGGATGAATGAATATTACAGATATACCATGACCTGGATGAATGAGAACCTTCACAAAATATACAACTGACCTGGATGAATGAGAACCTTCACCAGTATACCATGACCTGGATGAATGACAACCTTCACAGATATATCATGACTGGATGAATGACAACCTTCACAGATACCATGACCTGGATAATGAACACCTTCACAATATACCATGACCTGGATGAATGGGAACCCTCACAGATCACATGACCTGAGAACATGACAACCTCTCACAGGCTATACCCATGACCTGGAATGAATGGGGACCTTACAGATACTACCATGACTGATATGAAGATACCTTCTCAGACACACCATGACCTGATGATGAATATATAGATATACCATGACCTGGAGAATATTACAGATATACCATGACCTGGAAGATGAAATATCTACATATAACCATGACCTGGATGAATGAATATTACAGATATACCATGACCTGGATGAATGAATATTACAATACCATGACCTGGAATGGAATATTACAGATATACCATTACCTGGATGAATATTACATATATACCATGATCTGGATAGATGACTATTACAGATAAGCAATGACCTGGATGAATTAATATTAATTACCATGACCTGTATGAATGATATTACATATACCATGAAATGAATATTACACAGATATACATAACCTGGATAATGCATATATCAGAATCATAACCATACCTGGATGAATGAATATACAGATATACCATGACCTGGATGAGACTTCCACATGAGATAAACCTTCACAGATATACCATGACCTGATGAATGAAACCTTCACAGATATACCATGACCGGGATATGACACTTCACAGATATTCGACTGGATGATAAACAGTCGTGATGAATGAAACCATCACAGTATACATCATTCACCTGATGTATGAGAGCCTTCACAGATTACCATGACCTGAATGTATGAAGCTTCATAGAATCACCATGCACCCTGTGAGAATGAGAACCTCAACAGATATGACCATGACCTGTGATGAATGAAAACCTTCACATATACCATGACCTAGATGAACTGACAACCTCACCAGATATTCATGAGCTGGTGAGTTGACAATCTTTAACAGATATACTATGACCTGGATGAATGATAGTCTTCATAGATTACCATGACCTGGATGAATGAGAACCTTCAGAGATATACCATGAGCTTGATGAATAAAAACCTTCACAGATTATAGCCATGACTGGATGAATGACACCTTCACCGATATAACCATGACACTGGATTATGGAGAACCCTTCACAGATATACCATGCCCCCTGGATGAATTCGAGCTTCACAGATTACCATGAACCTGGATAATGAGAACCTTTACAGATATACCATGACACTGGATGAATGAGAACCGTCAACGATTACCATGACCTGGATGAATGAGAAAGCTTCACAGATATACCCATGACCTGGATGAACTGAACCTTCACAGATAGTACCATGACCTGGATGAATTAGTACCTTCCAGATAACCATACCTGGATGAATGAGAACCATCACAGATTACCATGACCTGGATGAAGAAACCATCACAGATATACCATTACCTGATTTAGACGCCTTCATAGATTAATCCATTACTGGATAATTAGAACCATTACAGTATACCATGCCTGGACGAATGAGAACTTTCACAGATAATACCCACAAAGGGGGCTGTGGGAGCACTTCTGTGTCAAATTACTTCATAACAAATAGTTGGAAGTGCTATACTGAGGCTGCACCAAACATTAGAACAAGAAAGAGCATGATCAATGCACATATATCATACATATCGTTAAGGTAGTGCAAACAATAAAAACATGGGGGTTTTAGTGTACAATTTTTAATGCATAAAAAGAAAAAATCTTCCAACCAGGTCAAGGTATAAAGGTCCTAACATTTACCCTTGGGTCATTTATCTGGGCTGACACTGCCCTGCTTGGTTGCATTATCTTGGGAAGTTTGCTCCTGACCTTGGTCATTGATTAGTATTAGAGGGCTATCACTCACTCCCCTACTGGCATTTAACAAGGAGGAAGAGGCCTCCATCCATGCTTAGTATTCAGACATAAGATCCAATTAGGGAGTGTTGGGGTGCTACTACTACATGGAAGCTTGTCAGTCTTCCTGCAGAGAAGCTCTGCTACAATATATATATATATGTCAGAAGTGCATTTTATTTATATGTCACTATACATCATCTGAAATCATCATTTTGCATAGATTTGGATTTTTGATCCAAAAAACAATTGCACTTTGTTTTCTTCTACTCTATATCTTAATAGTGTTCAATATATCTGGGTGCATTTTATTTAATGATGTCACTAGGACATGCAGCAAGACATCATCATTTTGCAACAGATTACGATTTTGAATCCAAAAATCATTGTCACTTGGTGCAACTTCTTTTTAATAGTGTTAAATGTGTCTGGTGCAATTTTTTAATGATTCACTATGACTCATCATGACTCATAATTTTTAATGATGTCACTATGACATCATCATGACATCATAATTTTTGCACATTTAGGATTTTGATCCAAAAATCATTGAACTTGGTGTTCTTCTTACGCTATATCTAATGCTGCCAATGTGTTCTGGTGCATTTTTAAGATGTCACTATGACTCATCATGACATCATCTATTTAATGATGTCACTATGACATCATCATGGCATCATCATTTGCATAGATTAGCGTTTTGACAAAAAGACATTGCCATGGTGTGTCTCTTACTTTTATCTAATAGTGTTTCAAATTTGTCTGGTGCATTTTATTTTAATGATGTCATTAGGACATCAGCTGACATAATTTGCACAGTTGGATTTTGATCAAAAAACATTGCACTTGGTCAACTTCTTTCTTAGAGTGTTAAAAATGTTTTGGGGTGTGTCAATTTTTAATGAGTCACTATGACATCTCTGAAATCATAAGTTTTTTTTGTCACTATGACATCATCATGAAATCATCATTTTGGCACGATTAGGATTTTGATCCAAAAAAAATTGCACTTGGTGTGTCTTCTTACTTCATATCTTAAGGCTCAAATTGTCTGATGCATTTTATTCTATGATGTCACTAGACATATCATGCATGACATCATCATTTTTGCCAGATTAGGATTTTGATCCATAAAAGCATTGCACTTGGTGCACTTCTTTTTTTTAAATAGTGTTCAATGTGTCTGGGTGCAATTTGTAATGATGTCACTAGGACATCATATATTGCCAGATTAGGATTTTGATCCCAAAAATCATTGAACTTGGTGTGTCTTCTTACTCTATATATTAATAGTGCTCACATGTGGTCTGGGTGCAATTTTTAAGATGTCACTATGACATCATCATGACATCATCATTTTAATGATGGTCACTATGACACATCATCATTTTGCACAGATTAGGATTTTGATCAAAACAACATTGCACTTGTGTGTGATCCATAAAGCAGTGCACTTGGTGCGACTTCTTTTTATAGTGTTCAAATGTGTCGGGTGAAATTGTAATGATGTCACTATGACATCTCAAAGACATCATAATTTGAGCAGATTAGGATTTGATCCAAAAAATCATTGAACTTGGTGTGTCTTTACTCTGTATCTTAATACTGCTCACATGTGTCTGGTGGGAATTTTTTAGATGTCACTATGACATCATCATGACATCATCATTTTATGATGTCACTATGACATCATCATGGCATCATCATTTTTGCATAGATTACGTTTTGACCAAAAAGACATGTCACATGGTGTGTCTTTCTTACTTTATATCTATAGTGTTCAAAATGTGCGGTGCATTTTTTAATGATGTCACTAGGACATACATGACATCATTGCACAGATAGGATTTTGATTCAAAAATCATTGAACTTGGTGTGTCTTGCTTACTCCATATATTAATAAGTGCTCACATGGTGTCTGGGTGCAATTTTTAGATGTCACTGTGACATTTCATGACATATCATTTTAAATGATGTCACTATGACATCATCATGACATCATCATTTTGGCCAGATTGGATTTGATCCAAAAAAAATTGCACTTGGTGTGTGATTCCATAAAGCATTGCACTGTGCGACTTCTTTTTATAGTTGCTCAAATTTGTCTGGGTGCAATTTTTAAATGTCACTTGACATCATCATGACATCATCATTTAATGAGTCACTATGACATCATCATGACATCATATAATTTTGCAGAGATTAGGTTTTGACCAAAGACATTGCACATGTGTGTGCTTCTACTTTATATCTACATAGTGTTCAAATGTGTCGGTGCATTTTATTAATATGTCACTAGGACATACAGCAGACATCATTTTGCACAGATATGATTTTGATTCAAAAAGCATTGCACTTGGGTGCACTTCTTCTTTAAGATGTTAAATGTGTTGTGGGGCAATTTTAATGATGTCACTATAATCATCATGACATCATATTTGGCACAGATAGGATTTATGACCCAAAACCATGAACTTGGGTGTGTCTTCTTACGTCTATATATTAATATGGTGCTCACATGTGTCTTGGGTGCAATTTTTAAGATGTCACTATGACTGACATACAAAGCAAAAACCCATCAAACAAGAAAGCACAAAAAAAAATGAATAAAAAAAAACTCAATAAACAAGACAAAAAATAAGACAACAAAGATTACACCAGACAAAAGATCAGCACAAAACAAACAAGACAGTGGGAAAAATGCATCATGACATCATCATTTTTTTAATGAGGTCACTTATGACATCATCATTTGCACAGATTAGGATTTTTGATCAAAAAAACTTCACTTGGTGTGTGATCCATAAAGCATTGCACTGGTGCGACTTCTTTTTTCATAGTGTTCAATGTGTCTGGGTGAAATGGTAATTGATGTCACATACGACATGCATCATGACATCATAATTGTGCACAGATTAGGATTTTGATCCCAAAATCATGAACTGGGTGTGTCTTCTCTTCTTATTATCTTATAGTGCTCAAGTGTGTCTGGGTGCATTTTAAGATGTCACTATTGACATCATTATGACATCATCATTTTAATGACGTCACTATGACACAGCACCATCAATCATTTTGCACAGATTAGGATTTTGATCCAAAAAACATGCACTTGGGTGATCCATAAAAGCATTGCACTGGTGTACTTCTTTTTAATAGTGCTCAAATTGTCTGTTGCAATTTTTTGATGTCACTATAACATCCTCATACATCATCTTTTTAAAATGGATGTCACATGACATCAATATGAAATCATCATTTTTACAGATTAGGATTTGATCCAAAAACATGTTCACTTGGTGCGACTTTTTTACCCTATATCTTTTAATTGTGTTCAAATATGTCCTCTCTTTTATGAGAGAAAACATTAGGAGAAGAGAGAAGAACAGGCGGTC
Organism: Hymenochirus boettgeri; assembly: GCA_019447015.1. Taxonomy (NCBI): domain Eukaryota; kingdom Metazoa; phylum Chordata; class Amphibia; order Anura; family Pipidae; genus Hymenochirus; species Hymenochirus boettgeri. The sequence goes on from CM033470.1 coordinate 336,235,915, forward strand.
TTCTGTCACTTCATGAAGATCAGAAGAACATAGTGGGGATGTCCGAAGGTAAGTGACTAGTGTATGAGAAACCGTAAGAAAGTAAGAAAGGGAGACAGCCAGACGAGGGTTAACATTAGATTGTTTGTGTGATTGGGATACATTCTTGCACTGTATATACATTTATTGATAGATCCAGCAATAGTGTGCAGTATATGTGAAGGGGGATCACCAAATTCTGCCTGTAACTATCAATAATATGATGGTGCTAGGGCAGACTAAAGCCTACCAGAACAACGCATAGGAGAGACGTTGGAAAGCAGCCCCCGTTAGCACTGTCAGCATCATGCAGCTAAATGTAAATATACTGGGCTCCAAATATAAAGCACCAGGTCTGGGCGAGGCTTCATCGGGTCTAATCTGGCATCATCACGTATCATGTGTCCTTATATTGGTGGAGCTCCTCCCTTCGATTATAGTCCTGGGACTGAGATTGTTTATCCTTTTATCCAAAGACACACTGTTCCTTAATGGACCACATAATGTCCTTCTCACCTTAATCCGAGCTCCTTAAGACCGATGATGCAAGACTATCACCCCAATTATTGCACATCATAAGACGTGACATTACCGTTTTAAGGACAAAACACACAAAGGTTACTATTGTTGCATTATTCATACCCATGTAACTTTGTTCAACATGGCAGAATTACTAACAAGACAGAATTGAATTCTGGAAATCTCCCAAGACAAATGACAATTGTTTTATTACCCGTGTTGTAAACATCTCCAATTTCTTTACATAACTACTAACACCCAAATTTCTTAATACGTATGTGACTATATACACCGGGACCATGAATAAACGATGTTGGGTAAATAGTGATCTAAACGTGTCAGAAACCTTCTTTAGGCTGAGACCCCACTACAACGCAATCGCGAGCGTTATCGCACGCATGGCCGATTTCTGTGCGTTGGTCCGCGTTTGGGCAATTAGAATTATAAAAAACATGCATTTGCGTAAAAAATGGTGATCGCCAAATGAAATCGGATGCGCAATCGTAGTTATTTTTGCGTTCCCGCAATTTCCATTCTAACCAAAATCACATGCGCAATCGCAAGGGAAAACGCATGCAAACGTGTGAAAAACGCATTAGTGTGGCCTGGCCCTTACAGATAACTGCTATATAAAAGGCCATGAGGGGTGAGTGTTACATTATACGTCCAATAAGCCTCCCTCCGGGGAAGCATCATGACTTTGTCTCCTCCCCATTCCCAAAGATACCTTATCAACACCACTGACCCACTGCTCTCTAGCTACTGTATACTAGTTAGCATGTTCCACTAGAAATGATGGGTAAGGTAATTTATGTGTTTAATGCTTTTTAAGTAAGAAAGAGTTTTTTATAAAATGTATGCACTTTAAGAGATATATGCACTTTAAAACAAACAATATTGCACTTAGAAACTTATGCACCTTTATGGATGCACTTTTTGTTTTAGCACTGTGATATTAATGCACTATAAGGTGAACCTTAGGGGTAAATATTGCAAGAGTTAATGTTATTATGTGAATGGGAGGGGCAAGGATTATATCAGAGGGTTGTTGGCATTGGCCAATTATAGCTTGAGAAAGGTCTAAAAGCTCGTACGCACGCACTATGTGCGCATTGAGCCACGATCCCTGACACGGACGTACGGACGTTTTGGCCAAGAATTGTCCATGAGTATGCATTAGGTCGGGGGTCGTTGACAGATCTGCCGGGCAGCAAACGACCCCCAACTGAGCACACAGCACACACACAGACGATTCTCAGCCGAAACGGCCGTTCATCGCAGGTAGCGGTTGGTGTCGGGGGTTGTGGCTCAGTGCGCACATCATGCGTGTATATGACCGAAATGTTGCTATCTGTTGCACATGAAGACGCAGGGAAAGGTGGTTTACCGTGTTAGCCAGTCAAAATGTTTACAGGGTAACCCTTATGTAATAAAAAATAACAAAAGTGGTATAAAGGTGATACATTTATTGGCTAACTAAGATAATCATAGCAAGCTTTCAGAACATTCTAGTTCCTGTAAAGTGGTATAAAGGTGATACCATTATTGGCTAACTAAGATAATCATAGCAAGCTTTCAGAACATTCTATTTCCTTTAAAGTGGTATAAAGGTGATACCATTATTGGTAACTAAGATAATCATAGCAAGCTTTCAGAACATTCTAGCTCCTGTAAAGTGGTATAAAGGTGATACCTTTATTGGCTAACTAAGATAATCATAGCAAGCTTTCAGAACATTCTAGTTCCTGTAAAGTGGTATAAAGGTGATACCTTTATTGGTAACTAAGATAATCATAGCAAGCTTTCAGAACATTCTAGTTCCTTTAAAGTGGTATAAAGGTGATACCATTATTGACTAAGATAATCATAGCAAGCTTTCAGAACATTCCAGCTCCTTTAAAGAGGTATAAAGGTGATACCTTTATTGGCTAACTAAGATAATCATAGCAAGCTTTCAGAACATTCTAGCTCCTGTAAAGTGGTTTATAGGTTATACCAGTGATACCTTTATTGGCTAACTAAGATAATCATAGCAAGTTTTCAGAACATTCTAGTTCCTTTAAAGTGGTATAAAGGTGATACCAGTGATACCTTTACTAGAATGTTATGAAAGCTTGCTATGATTATCTTAGTTAGCCAATAATGGTATCACCTTTATACCACTTTAAAGGATCTAGAATGTTCTGAAAGCTTGCTATGATTATCTTAGTTAGCCAATAAAGTTATCACCTTTATACCACTTTAAAGGAACAAGAATGTTCTGAAAGCTTGCTATGATTATCTTAGTTAGCCAAAAAAGTTATCACCTTTATACCACTTTAAAGGAACTAGAATGTAATGAAAGCTTGCTATAATTATCTTAGTTAGCCAATAATGGTATAACCTTTGTACACCTTCAAAGGAACTAGAATGTTCTGAAAGCTTGCTATGATTATCTTAGTTAGCCAATAAAGTTATCACCTTTATACCACTTCAAAGGAACTAGAATGTTTTGCAAGCTTGCTATGATTATCTTAGTTAGCCAATAAAGGTATCACCTTTATACCACTTTAAAGGAACTAGAATGTTCTGAAAGCTTGCTATGATTATCTTAGTTAGCCAATAAAGGCATCACTGGTATCACCTTTATACCACTTAAAAGAAACGAGAATGTTCTGAAAGCTTGCTATGATTATCTTAGTTAGCCAATAAAGGTATCACTGGTATCACCTTTATACCCCTTCAAAGGAACTAGAATGTTCTGAAAGCTTGCTATGATTATCTTAGTTAGCCAATAAAGTTATCACCTTTATACCACTTCAAAGGAACTAGAATGTTCTGAAAGCTTGCTATGATTATCTTAGTTAGCCAATAAATGTATCAGCTTTATACCACTTTTGTTATTTTTTATTTCAAAAGGGTTAACCTGTAAACATTTTGCACATGAAATAAAGTTAAAGTTTTTGCACAAGTCCTATGAGTGCTCTGTGGCTTGTTCGATAGATAGATTATTATTTATTATTATTATGGATTTATATAGTGCCAACATCTTCCGTGGCGCTTTACAATTACAAAGTCATACTTATTACATACACGGGTAATACATGTTATACAAAGTCATACATATTACATACACAGGTAATACATAATATAAGTAAACAGAGTGAGGAGTTTCTTACAGCAATACCGTCATACAATAGGAGAGATGACCCTGCCCAAAGAGCTTACAGTCTAGAGGATATGGGGGTAAGACATAAGGTGACAGGAATCGGTAGGCTGTAAATAGATTGGCAGTCGAGCGTGAGAGGCGGGTTGGATCATATTGGGTAGTAAGGGGGTAAGGGTAAGGGGGTAATGTTTAGGCCAGGTTATATGCTTGCCTAAAGAGGTGGGTTTAAAGGTTACGTTTGAAGGTGTTAAGGGATGGTGAGTGACTGCCAGACGGAGGAAGGGAGTTCCAGAGCAGAGGGGCAGCACGAGTAAAGTCCTGAGGCGACCAGGGTGGATGAGTGGAGGGTATAGTTTGCAGAGAGGAGGTTGCATCTGGGATGGTATCCCTGGATCAGCAATGAGATATATGAAGGGGCTGTGTTGGATAGTGCTTTATAGAATAAGGTAAGCAGTTTGAACTGGATCTTTTGCGTGATGGGCAACCAGTGGAGGGACTGACAGAGAGGAGAGGCATTAGAGAAGCGAGAAGACAAATGAATGAGGCCAGGCAGCAGAGTTGAGGATGATCATGACATCATCATTTTGCAGAGATTAGCGTTTTGACCAAAAAGCATGCACAGGGTGTGTCTTCTTACTTTATATCTTATAGTGTTCAAATGTGTCTGGTGCATTTTATTTAATGTGTCACTAGGACATCACATGACATCATTTTGCACAGATTAGGATTTTGATTCAAAAAAGCATGCACTTGGTGCAACTTCTTTCTTAAGAGTGTTAAAATGGGTTGGGTGCAATTTTTAATGATGTCACTATGACATCATAATTTTGCACAGATTAGGATTTTGATCCCAAAAATCATTAACTTGGTGTGTCTTCTTACTCATATATTAATAGTGCTCACACTGGGTCTGGGTGCAATTTTTAAATGTCACTATGACATCATCATACATAATCATTTTTAATGAGGTCACTATGACATCATCATTTTGCACAGATTAGGATTTTGATCCAAAAAACATTGCACTTGGTGTGTGATCCATAAAAGCATTGCACTTGGTGCGACTTCTTTTTAATAAGGTTTTCAAATGTGTCTGGGTGAATTGTAATGATGTCCTACCAAGATAACCCTTATCAACACCACTGACCCACTGCTCTCTAGCTACTGTATACTAGTTACATGTTCACTAGAAATGTGGGGTAAGGTATTTATGTGTTTAATGCTTTTTATAAAGTAAGAAAGAGTTTTATATAAATGATGCACTTTAAGAGATATATGCACTTTACCAACAATATTGCACTTAGAAACTTATGACCTTTATGGATGCCTTTTTGTTTTCACTGTGATAATTAATGCACTATATGGTGAACCTTAGGTAAAATTGCAAAGAGTTAATGTTATTATGTGTAATAAGGTGGGGGGCAAGGATTATATCAAGGTGTTGGCATTGGCAAATTATAGCTTGAGAAAGGTCTAAAAGCTTGTACACACGCATTGAGCCACGATTCCTGACACGGACGTACGGACGTTTTGGCCAAGTATTGTCCGTGTTTACGCATTAGATTGGGGGTCAATGACAGATCTGCCGGGCAGCAAACTACCCCCAACCAAACGCACGGCATACACACGGACGATTCTCAGCCGAAACGGGCGTTCATCGCAGGTAGCGGTTGGTGTCGGGAGTCGTGGCTCAGTGCGCACATTGTGCGTGTATAGCTAAACCAAATGTGCCTATCTGTTGCACATGAAACGCAGGGAAAGGTGGTTTACCGTGTTAGCCAGTCAAAATTTACAGGGTAACCCTTTTGTAATAAAAAATACAAAAGTGGTATAAAGGTGATCCCTTTATTGGCTAACTAAGATAATCATAGCAAGCTTTCAGAACATTCTAGTTCCTGTAAAGTGGTATAAAGATGATACCTTTATTGGTAACTAAGATAATATAGCAAGCTTTCAGAACATTCTAGTTTTTTAAAGTGGTATAAAGGTGATACCATTATTGAACAAGATAATCATAGCAAGCTTTCAGAACATTCTAGTTCTCTTAAAAGTGGTATAAAGGTGATACCATTATTGCTAACTAAGATAATCATAGCAGCTTTCAGAACATTCTAGTTTCTTTTTAATGGTATAAAGGTGATACCTTTATTGGTAACTAAGATAATCATAGCAAGCTTTCAGAACATTCTAGTTCCTTTAAAGTGGTATAAAGGTGATACCTTATCTACTAAGATAATCATAGCAAGCTTTCAGAACATTCATTCTCTTTAAAGGGTATAAAGGTGATACCTTTATTGGCTCCTAAGATAATCATGCAAGTTTTCAGAACATTCTAGTCTCCTTTTAAAAGTGGTATAAAGGTGATACCACTTTATTGGCTACTAAGATAATCATAGCAAGTTTCAGAACATTCTAGTTCCTTTTAAAGTGGTATAAAGGGATACCTTATTGGCTAACTAAGATAATCATAGCAAGCTTTCAAACATTCTAGTTCCTGTTAAAGTGGTATAAAGATGATACCTTTATTGGTCAACTAGATAATCATAGCAAGCTTTCAGAATATTCTAGTTCCTTTAAAGTGGTTAAAGGTGATACCTTTATTGGCTAACTAAGATAATATGCAAGCTTTTCAGAACATTCTAGTTCCTTTGAAGTGGTATAATGTAAATACCTTTATTGGTCTAACAAGATAATCATAGCAAGCTTTCAGAACATTCTAGTCCTGTAAAGTGGTATAAATAGGATACCTTTATTGGCAACTAAGATAATCATAGCAAGCTTTCAGAACTTCTAGTTCTTGAAGTGGTATAATGTGATACATTATTGGCTAACTAAGATAATCTAGCAAGCTTTCAGAACATTCTAGCTCCTTTGAAGTGAGAAAGGTGATAACTTTATTGGTAACTAGATAATCATAGCACGCTTTCAGAACATTCTGATTTCTGTAAAGTGGTATAAAGGTGATACCTTTATTGGCTAACTAAGATAATACATAGCAAGCTTTCAGAACTTCTAGTTTCCTTTTTTCAAGCTGATTCCAATGAATCTGTGGTGCTTCTTATTTATATACAACATTTGATCCATAGTTCAAATAACCAGAAAAAAGGAATATCAGTGTGGAAGGTGTTAACAAAGTCATATAAAGGGGTCTGCAAGGGACAAACAGATAAGGTACAAGAAAGCTGTTCTGAAAGCTTGCTTTGGTATCACCTTTATACCACTTTTGTTATTTTTTATTTCAAAAGGGTTACCCTGTAAACATTTTGCCCAAGTTTTTGCACAAGTCCTATGAGTGCTCTGTGGCTTGTTCGATAGATAGATTATTATTTATTATTATTATGGATTTATATAGTGCCAACATCTTCCGTGGCGCTTTACAATTACATAGTCATACATACATACAGGGTAATACATGTTATACAACAAAGTCATCATATTACATACACAGGTAATACATAATATAAGTAAACAGAGTGAGGAGTTTCTTACAGCAATACCGTGATACAATGAGAGATGACCCGCCCAAAGCTTACGTATGAGGATATGGGTGAGACATAAGGTGACGGGAATCGGTAGGTTTATTATAATTAACATACACAGGTAATACATAATATAAGTAAACAGAGTGGAGGAGTTTCTTACAGCATAACCGGTCATACAATAGGAGAGATGGACCCTGCCCCAAGAGCTTACAGTCTAGAGGATATGGGTGAGACTAAGTGCCAGGAATCGGTAGGCTGTAAATAGATTGGCAGTGGGCGTGAAGGCGGTTGGATCATATTGGGTAGCAAGTGGGTAATGTTTTAGGCCAGGTTATATGCTTGCCTAAAGAGTGGGTTTTAAGGTTACGTTTGAAGGTGTTAAGGATGGTGGAGGCCTGCCAGATGGAGGAAGGGGGTTCCAGAGCAGAGGGGGCAGCACGAGTAAAGTCCTGAGGCGACAGGGTGGATGATGGAGGGTATAGTTTGCAGAGAGGAGGTTGCAATCTGGATGGTATCCCTTGATCAGCAATGAGATATATGAGGGCTGTGTTGGATATGCTTTAATAAGGATAGGTAAGCAGTTTGAAACTGGATCCTTTGCGTGATGGGCAACCAGTGGAGGGACTGACAGAGAGCGAGAGGCATTAGAGAGCGGAGATAAATGAAATCTGTGAATCTGTGTCCTTACATTATAACCAGTGCACATTCAGTTACATATACCAGCCATATAACCATTACTACCTATATGCAGTTTTTCTAAACATTAAATAAGGTAGGGAGAGAATTCAGCCTTTGATACTCCCTTTTCAGCAATATGCCAAATAAGGAACAAAGACTTCTGGTGAATTTACCATGTTACATATGGAAGCTCTTCTGCACACTTTCAGGGTTATTCAATAAAAGTTCTTATCAGTAAAATGGTGCTAATTTTGCCCCAACCATCAGATGTTGGCTTTCAATGTTAAATAATATCTGATGGTTTGGGCAAATTAGCACCATTTAAACGATAAGAATTTTTATTGAATCTCCCTGTTAGTCTTTAAAAAGACTTTACAGCATTCCCACAAGCTATAGTTGGCACTCTTGGTAAAAGTCTTTTAAAGACATACAGGGTTATTCAATAAACTTTCTTATCGTTAAAATGGTGCTAATTTTTGCCCAAACCAATCAGATGTTTGCTTTCTAATGTTAAATATATGATTGGTTGAGGCAAAATTGCACCATTTTTAACGATAAGAACTTTTATTGAATAACCTGATAGTGTTCCTAAGAGCTTCCATGTGTTAAACATGGTATGTTTTCTTTGTTCCTTATTAGCATTTTGCAGTTTGACTGCTATTTTTAGTATTAGTCTCAATCTCTCCTTTCTCTCTCGTACTGCTCCTTTCAGCGCTGGGCACATTTATTGATGCAGATTTGCTGCAGTCCTGACTGCCCAGCGGACCGGGAACTAGGGAAACTAAGGGGCCTGCCCCCCCCCCCCGCCTATTTTGGGCAGATGTGCTAATGGTATTGTGCATATTAAGTAAACTGTTTTAAAACCGATCAGTCTGTTTAAATTCTGGTACTGGACAGCAGCATTTTAAAACAGCTGATCACATTTATCTTTAACTAATTACACATAATACGCTTCTAAAAAACAGGGCAGCGCATATGCTCATACAGTGCACGCTCCATCAGGACCTGTCAGACGAAAAGCGGAGGAGGCACAATACGGGTAAGTTTCCCTCCCTTCGTTCCCGCTCCTGATAGTTTGAAAAACGGGAGGTAAGACATAACTTCTTCCCCTCCCGTTTTCTTCCTAAACTGAAAAAACCCAAACTCACTCCCTTTAAAAAATGTCTAAAATCATATACTAATATACATATAGTATTTTAATCTTTCTGTCCTATCTTCCTGCTTTTTTAAAGAAACATTTTACACAATGTTCTAATTTAGAACATATTAAGAATTCACTGAGGAGTTCTTGTGTCCATATAATTTACAAGGTCAGGGAACTCTAGTAGATCTAGATTGAAGTCACTGAACTCTGTATATATTATTAATGTATATATAATGCAGAATAAGTAATAAGCACCCCCTACTGTTCAGGTCAGGGAACTCTAGGTAGAAGTCTAGAATATAAAGTCACTGAATCTGTATATATTATTAATTGTATAATCTGGCCGAATAAGTAATAATGCACCCCCTACTGTTCAGGTCAGGGAACTCTAGGTAGAGTCTAGATTGAAGTTACTGAACTCTGTATATATTATAATGTATAATATGCAGAATAAGTTAAATATCCCCCCTACTGTTCAGGTCAGGGACTCTAGGTAGAGTCTAGCTTGAAGTCACTGAACTACTCTGTATATATTATTAATGTTTACATAATGCAGAATAAGTAATAACACCCCCTACTGTTCAGGTTCAGGGAACCTCGGTAGAAGTCTAGACTGAAGTCACTGAACTCTCTATATATTATTAATGTTTAATACTGCAGAATAAGTAATAAGCACCCCTACTGTTCAGGTCAGGGAACTCTAGGTAGAAGTCTATATTAAGTCACTGAACTCTGTATATATTATTAATGTATAATACTGCAGATAAGTAATAATGCACCCCCTACTGTTCAGGTCAGGGAACTCTAGGTAGAAGTCTAGATTGAGTTACTGAACTCTGTATATATTATTAATGTATAATACTGCAGAATAAGTAATAATGCACCCCTACTGTTAGGTCAGGGAACTCTAGGTAGAGTCTAGCTTGAAGTCACTGAAACTTGTATATATTTTAATGTATAGCAAGAATAAGTAATAATGCACCCCTACTGTCAGGTCAGGGAACTCTAGGTAGAAGTCTAGCTTGAGTCACTGAACTCTGTATATTATTATTAATGTATAATAATGCAGAATAAGTAATAATGCACCCCCTACTGTTCAGGGTCAGGAAAACTCTAGAGAAGTCTAGATTAAAGTCACTGAACTCGTATATATTATTAATGTATAATACTGCAGAATATAATAATGCACCCCCTACGTTCAGAGGCAGGGAACTCTAGGTAGAAGTCCTAATTGAAGTTACTGAACTCTGTATATATTATTAATGTATAAACTGCAGAAGTAAGTATAATGCACCCCCACTGTCAGGTCAGGGAACTCTAGGTAGAAGTCTAGCTTGAAGTCACTGAACTCTGTATAATTATTATGTTAATAATGCAGCATAATAATAATGCACCCCCTACGTTCAGGTCAGGGAACTCTAGGTAGAAGTCTAGACTGAAGTCACTGAACTCTGTATATATATTAATGTTTAATACTGGCAGAATAAGTAATAATGCACCCCCTACTGTTCACGGTCAGGGAACTCTAGTAGCAGTCTAGATACAGTCACTGAACTCTGTATATATTATTAATGTATAACTCTGCAGAATAAGTAAAATGCACCCCCTACTGTTCAGGTCGGAACTCTAGGTAGAAGTCTAGTATTGAATTACTGAACTCTGTATATATTTTATGTAATACTCTCAGAAAAGTAATAATGCACCCCCTACTGTTCAGGTCAGGAATTCTAGTGAAGTCTGCTTGAAGTCACTGAACTCTGTATAGATTATTAATGTTAATAATGCAGAATAAGTAATCATCCCCCCCTACTGTTCAGGTCGGGAACTCTAGGTACAAGTCTAGCTTGAGTCACTGAACTCTGTATATATTATTAATGTATATATGCCAGAATAAGTATAATGCACCCCCTACTGTTTCAGGTCAGGGAACTCTAGGTAGAAGTCTAGATTAAAGTCACTGAAACTCTGTATATATTATTAATGTTAATACTGCAGATATAGTAATAATGCACCCCCTACTGTTCAGGTCAGGGAACTCTGGTAGAAGTCTGATTGAAGTTACTGAACTCTGTATATATTATTAATTATAAATACTGCAGAATAAGTAATAATGCACCCCCTACTGTTCCAGGTCAGGAACCTCTAGGTAGAATGTCTAGCTTGAAGTCCCCTGAACTCTGTATATATTTTAATGTATAATAATGCAGAATAAGTAATAATGCACCCCCTACTGTTCAGGTCAGGGAACTCTAGGTAGAAGTCTAGATTGAAGTCACTGAACTCTGTATATATTATTAATGTATAATACTGCAGAATAAGTAATAATGCACCCCCTACTGTTCAGGTCAGGGAACTCTAGGTAGAAGTCTAGATTGAAGTCACGAACTCTGTATATATTATATGTTTAATACTGCAGAATAAGTAATAATGCACCCCTACTGTTCAGGTCAGGGAACTCTAGGTAGAAGTCTAGATTGAAGTCACTGAACTCTGTATATATTATTAATGTATTAACTGCAGAATAAGTAATAATGCACCCCCTACTGTTCAGGTCAGGGAACTCTAGGTAGAAGTCTAGCTTGAAGTCACTGAACTCGTATATATTATTAATTTATATACTGCAGAATAAGAATAATAATGCACCCCTACTGTTCAGGTCAGGAACTCTAGGTAGAAGTCTAGATTAAAGTCACTGAACTCTGTATATATTATTAATGTATAATACTGCAGAATAAGTAATAATGCACCCCCTACTGTTCAGGTCAGGGAACTCTAGGTAGAAGTCTAGATTGAAGTTACTGAACTCTGTATATATTATTAATGTATAATACTGCAGAATAAGTAATAATGCACCCCTACTGTTCAGTCAGGGAACTCTAGGTAGAAGTCTAGCTTGAAGTCACTGAACTCTGTATATATTATTAATGTATAATAATGCAGAATAAGTAATAATGCACCCCCTACTGTTCAGGTCAGGGAACTCTAGGTAGAAGTCTAGATGAAGTACTGAACTCTGTATATATTATTAATGTATAATACTGCAGAATAAGTAAATGCACCCCCTACTGTTCAGGTCAGGGAACTCTAGGTAGAAGTCTAGCTTGAAGTCACTGAACTCTGTAATATTATAATGTATAATACATGCAGAATAAGTTAATAATGCAACCCCTACTGTTCAGGTCAGGAACTCTAGGTGAGAATTCTAGATTGAAGTCACTGAACTCTGTATATATTATTAATGTATAATACGCAAATAAGTAATAATGCACCCCCTACTGTTCAGGTCAGGGAACTCTAGGTAGAAGTCTAGATTGAAGTCACTGAACTCTGTATAATATTAGGAATGTTTAATAACTGCAGAATAAGTAATAAATGCACCCCCTACTGTTCAGGTCAGGAACTCTAGGTAAAGTCTAGATGAAGTCACTGAACTCTGTATTATTATTATGTTTAATACTGCAGAATAGTAATAATGCACCCCCTACTGTTTCAGGTCAGGGAACTCTAGGTAGAGTCTAGCTTGAAGTCCTGAACTCTGTATATATTATTAATTTATAGACTGCAGAATAAGTAATAATGCACCCCCTACTGTTCAGGTCAGGGAACTCTAGGTAGAAGCTAGATTAAAGCACTGAACTCTGTATATATTATTAAGTATATACTGCAGAATAAGTAATAATGCACCCCCTACGTTCAGTCAGGGACTCTAGGTAGAAGTCGATTGAAGTTACTGAACTCTGTATATATTATAATGTATAATACTGAACAGAATAAGTAATAATGCACCCCCTACTGTTCAGGTCAGGTGAAACTCTAGGTAGAAGTCTAGCTTAAGTCACTGAACTCTGTATATATTATTACATGTATAATAATGCAGAATAAGTATAATGCCACCCCCACTGTTCAGGTCAGGGAACTCTAGGTAGAAGTCTAGATTAAAGTCACTGAACTCTGTATATATTATAATGTATAATACTGCAGAATAAGTAATAATGCACCCCCTACTGTTCAGGTCAGGGAACTCTAGGTAGAAGTCTAGATTGAAGTCACTGAACTCTGTATATATTATTAATGTTAATACTGCAGAATAAGTAATAATGCACCCCCTACTGTTCAGGTCAGGAACTCTAGGTAGAAGTCTAGATTGAAGTCACTGAACCTGTATATAATTAATGTTTAATACTGCAGATAAGTATATGCACCCCTACTGTTCAGGTCAGGGAACTCTAGGTAGAAGTCTAGATTGAAGTCACTGAACTCTGTATATATTATTAATGTATAATACTGCAGAATAAGTAATAATGCACCCCCTACTGTTCAGGTCAGGGAACTCTTTGACAGGACAATGTTATATTGTCCAACTCAGTGTAAAACCTGTGCTACCCAATGTATTACTGGGTTAGCTTGCATTTCACATTCTTTTGTCGTTGGCAGCGCCATTTCCACATTTTTTAGGGAATGTAGCACTGCGCAGTCTATTCAATATGGGTACGTTAGGTTTTGCACGACCATGTAACACGGAATTAGACCCTTGACCTGTGACACAATCTGGAGTCTTCCCCCCCGGATCCACAATGCAGTAATTCTCACAAGGGATTACTGCACTGTGGTCAGGTAAGCAATCCTGCCAAGAAATAACATCCTTTTATCTACCAATGGCAGCGTATATTTACTGTATTAATCTGCGGTATTTGACTATATGCTAGTGTTTGGATGCATATCCCAGGTACTGAAGGGTAAATGAACTACTGTACTTTTAAATGACATTGTACACTGACGCGGAACTCATTATAAATGAGGATGTTTATGTAGATTCTGAGGAAGTGGCTCTCACCATGCAGCCTGCAAAGACCTTAATCTCTGCCTTGCAACAGTTGTACATTGTCTGTAAAGTTCTGTGCCTTCAGTTTTAATACCAATCAGAGACCTAGAACTTTCTTTGGACATATATGGACATGGAATGGCTCATCCCAGAATGCTGTGCAGTGACAGCTTAGTGTTTAACTATACTACTATCGCGACATTTTAGACATCCAGTGTGACCTTCGCTACTAGCCTGCCCTGGTTGGTACCAATTGTTCACTAACCAATCCCTTCCACTGAGCTTTAGCGGTACAAGAACATCCGCTTTAACGTAGGCAACTGGACTTGAACTTGAAATGTTTGATGTCATATGTTCCCACCTTGTAAGTAAAAGCCAATTCTTAGACACTGTTGAGACTGGTACACACAGAGCTATTACTTGTCCTGACCGAGCGTTCACTGCGAGCAAGCGGTCAGGACAAATGAGTGACTGATTGTATACCGTGATTACCAACGGACCCGATCGCCTGTTCGATCCACTTACTATTGTTGTTAAATTCTAATGGTGGTGTACCCAACTTAGACTCAGTAGTTTAATGTCTCCAGGTTCCAGTGCTCTAATACCTTCTTACCTTTACGTTGTCACATGGATTTCTTGGCCTTTCTGTCTTGCTTTCTGCCTAATTCTTGTTTTGGAAATGATATGGTACCACGACAGCCTGTACTATACTAACCAACTAGTGCCACGTCACAGATAACAGTGATCCTCTACTAAACATGGAGCTGACTTTCCCCTTATGCTGCCTATAACTATGACCACGTTATCCATGGAAGGGTTATTGGGGCTGATGCATTTTGAGGTACACAAAAAATTGCTTGTGCACATGTTTCTCGTGCATTAATGTCGCTTGCCTGCGATTCTGTTTAAACGCATGTAAATTGCGCAAAATGGGTGATCTCATGAGCTCCGAAAAGTGTATAACATCGCAACGGACACCAGAACACCTATGTGTCCAGACAATAGGCCATGTGTGCACCTTTAACGTGCATGTGGCCTAGTGCTAAAGCTCTGAAAATAAAGAGACCAGTTAAAAAGTTTACAGATTTAATCAATTAGTCAAATAAAACTTCCTGCATGAGCACAAAACCCAAACAAAGAAAATCTAAAATCATTTAAAATACAAATTATCTGTAAATTAATTTAAAGAACCAAAAGTCTTTCTAGAATAAAATATCTGTGTGGAATCGATTGTGAATCCCAAAACAAATGGAATACTGTGGTTTGGTTTAGCTTTACCCCATCGGAACACCTGGAAGAAGGTGCAGATTTTAATGCAACCGAAAAAGAGGATTTTCTAGTTCTAAACTATTACGATTTTCTTGCTCCAAATTAGATCTTGTTAAAGACCAAGTGCAGCAATGCTCTTTAGTGGCAAAAAAATCCTTATGATAAAGCTCCATAATAATAGCTGTAATTCAGGAAGGGCCCTTAATGAGGTCCAGGCACAGAGACATTGAGTTGTCTCCCTAATATATACAGTTCTGCTTCAGTATGGACTCTATCTTGCAGTTCCATATTGGATTATTATTAACACTTTACTTATTATGCTTTTTACTTTTGCTATATGTATCATTGCAATGTGTCCATCTGGGTGGGACAGGAGAAATGAATCTCACAGGGCCCAAAGTCAGAGGTTTAACCTTGAGTATGGGATGGTAGAATGAGGTCTGAAAGTGACAGGGAACAAGGACAAACCATTCCAACCTTGTTACAAGACTGAAATGGTTTAGAGGCATTCAAGTTAATTGAATTCCTTTTTTACATTCACTGGTTTGATCGAGAAGTCCAAGTTTTTAAGGAGTTCTGGGGATCATATCATTCAGATTCCTTCATTAGCAGAACTTGCCCTTTTCCAGACAGGTTTTCCCAGGCAGTAGAATGTCCTTGCACAGTTGGGGATCACCGGACCTGCCCGTGCGGAGTGTACACAGGAACTGCCTTTTACAGGCCTCCTTCACACTTCTTCTACATGACCCTTGTGGTGCAGGTACACAGAATGTCTGAAACAATTTGTCATCCTGCAGGAATCTGTTTAAGAAGCTGGTCCCAGTCTGAAGGATACGCTGACTTCATCCGTAGGTCTTTAAGGCGCTGTGACAAAAAGGTCATTGAGGATCTTCTAGGGCTTTGGTGTTGGCCTCTGTCAGATTCAGAATGTGCTTCTCGTGATCCAATACCATGTGCGAGCTCTCTGGGTAGTCCCCATCTATCTGGTACACACGGAAACCTGAAAACAAGTGAAATGAGACACAAATTTCCCAGAATACCCAGCTCACTGTCCACAGGTCTATATAAGATCATAACCCTTAAAAAGGACAACTTCACCCTCAACAGGACAACTCCATTTTTTAGAAAGAATGGCCCTTTAAAACATGTTGATATATCCTAACTTTGTCCTCGAATCACTACTGATGCCTGCTATGCTTCTGGATGCCTATGGAAAATGAGCAATTTAGTGACCTGTACTGAGCCTGAGCATGCTCAGAAGAGGCAACTATAGGATTAGCATTCAGTCATTGGCGGTGATGTCAACTGTCAAATCCATAACTGGAAAAACCAGGAAGCAGAAACAGGAGTATAAGGAGACTGTGCGGATTTCAGGTTAGACTATATATTTCAGATTTAAATTATTAGAATTTAGGGTTTGGGGGGTGATTTACCTGTATATAATGTTCATTATAGGGCTGGACTTAAACACAGATTCTGATCTTACCATCAGACCAACAGGGGGCAGAAACTGTCCTTGTCCTGCCATTACTTTTATGTTCTATTAAAATGTTTGCTGGTCAATCAACTCTGCCAAAAGGAAAGTACTTAAAGGACAATTATACCCACCTTCCCTCCGCTCCTCTTCTTAGGGTCAGTACCTTTTACCCGGGTGAGGACTTGAACCGCTAGGTCTCACCCCTGGGTTCGTGTTCTTGAAGCCAGCCTTACTGAATATACTAACTGTACTGTAATGTACTATACTATACTGTACTGTTAGTACTATACTATACTATACGTACTATAACTATACTGTAATGCACTATACTTACTGTAATGTTATACTGTACTGTAATGTACTATATATACTATACTGTATGTACTAACTGTAATGTACTATACTATATATACTTACTGTAATTACTATAATGTACTATACTATACTGTACTGTACTATACTATACTGTACTGTAATGTACTATACTATACTGTACTGTACTACTAACTGTACTGTACTATACTGTACTGTACTTACTTACTGTACTGTACATACTATACTGTAACCTGTCCTATACTATACTGTACTTCTAATACTAATACTGTACTGTACTATAACTATACTATACTGTATACAACTGTACTGTACTGTACTATAATACTGTACTATACTATACTGTAATGTACTATACTATATATACTGTACTGTAATGTACTATACTATACTGTACTGTAATGTACTATACTATACTGTACTGTACTGTAATGTACTATACTATACTGTACTGTAATGTACTATACTATACTGTACTGTAATGTACTATACTATACTGTACACAGATTCTGATCTTACCATCAGACCAACAGGGGGCAGAAACTGTCCTTGTCCTGCCATTACTTTTATGTTCTATTAAAATGGATTTGCTGGGTCAATTCAACTCTGCCAAAAGGAAAGTACTTAAAGGCAATTATACCCACCTTCCCTCCGCTCCTCTTCTTAGGTCAGTACCTTTTACCAGGGTGAGGACTTAAACCGCTAGGTCCTCACCCCTGGTTCCTGTATCTTGAAGCACAGCCTTACTGAAAACTAACTATACTGTACTGTAATGTACTATCTATACTATCTGTACTATCTATACTGTAATGCCTATACTATACTGTAATGTACTATACTGTACTGTAATGTACTATAGTATACTATACTGTAATGTACTATACTGTAATGTACTATACTGTAATGTACTATAATGTACTATACTATACTGTACTGTAATGTACTATACTATACTGTACTGTACTGTACTGTACTATACTATACTATACTGTACTGTACTGTACTATACTATACTGTACTATACTGTAATGTACTATACTATACTGTACTATACGTACTGGTACAACTATAACTGTACTGTACTATACTATACTGTACTACTGTATGTACTATACTGTATGTACTATTTACTGTATGTAATACTGTACTATACTGTACTGTACTTACTATATAACTGTAAATGTACTATACTATATTATACTGTACTGTAATTACTATACTATAATACTGTACTGTACTGTACTATACTATACTTACTGTGTAATGTACTATACTATCTGTACTGTAATGTACTATACATACTATACTGTAATGTTACTACTGATAACTGTACTATAATGTACTATAACTATACTTACTGTAATGTCTATACTAACTGTACTGTACTATACTATACTGTACTTTAATTACTATATTCTATACTGTACTGTACTATACTATAACTGTACTGATACTATGTATGTACTATACTATACGTAACTGTCCTATCTATACTGTATTACTATATGAAACTATATTATCTTACTGTAATGTACTATATATCTATCGTACTATACTATACTGTACTATACTATACTGTACTGTACTATACTATACTGTACTATACTATTAACTGTACTGTACTTACCTATACTGTACTTACTATACTGTACTGTACTGATCTATACTTAACTGTACATACTATACTTACTGAATTACTTATACTATATTTACGTACTATTGTACTATACTTACTTACTGTACTGTACTATACAACTATTAACTGTACTGTACTATACTATACTGTACTGTACTATACTGTACTGTACTGTAATACTATACTGTACTATACTGTACTGTACTATACTATACTATACTGTAGCTGTAATTAACGATACTTTACTGTACTATACTGTACTGTACTATACTATACTGTATACTGTACTGTATGTACTATACTGCTTAACTATACTGTACTGTACTATACTATACTGTATGTACTATACTTATATACTGTAATGTATTATACTATACTAACTTAAATGTACTATACTATATTATACTGTACTGTACTGTACTTCTTCTGTACTGTACTGTACTGGTACTGATGTACTATATTATACTGTACTGTAATGACCTATATTATACTGTACTGTATGTCCTATATTTATACTGTACTGTAATGTACTATCTATAATTACTATACTGTACTGTAATGTACTATATTATACTGTACTGTACTATATACTATACTGTACTGGTAAAATGTACTACTATACTGTACTGTACTGTACTATACTGTACTGTATGTACTATACTATACTGTACCTGTAATGTACTATACTATATTATACTGTACTGTAATGTACTATATTATACTGTACTGTACTATACTATACTGTACTGTACTATACTATACTATACTGTACTGTAATGTACTATACTATACTGTACTGTAATGTACTATACTATATTATACTGTACTGTAATGTACTATATTATACTGTACTGTAATGTACTATACTATACTGTACTATACTATACTGTACTGTAATGTACTATCTATACTATACTGTCTGTAATCTATACTATACGTACTGTAATGTACTATCCTATAACTGTACTGTACTTATACTGTACTATACTATACTGTACTATTACTATACTATACTGTACTGTAATTACTATACTCTGTACTGTACTGTACTGTAATGGTACTGTAATGTACTATACTATACTGTACTGTAATGTCACTTACTATACTGTACTGTAATGTACTATACTGTCTTAATGTACTATACTGTACTGTAACTGTAATTAACTATACTATACTGTACTGTACTCATACTATACTGTACTGTAATGTACTATTACTATACGTACTGTACTGTAAGTACGTAATTACTATACTATACTGTATGTCAACTGTACTAATACTATACTGTACTGTAATTTACTATACGTACTGTAATGTAACTATCTGTACTGTACTGACTGTACTATACTATACTGTAACTGTAAATGTACTATACTTTATACTGTACTTTACTATCTGTACTTCGTAATGTACTATACTATACTGTACTGTACTGTAATGTACTATACTATACTGTACTGTACTGTAATGTACTATACTATACTGTACTGTACTGTAATGTACTATACTGTACTGTACTGTAATGTACTATACTATACTGTTACTGTAATGTACTATACTATACTGTACTGTAATGTACTATACTATACTGTACTGTACTGTAATGTACTATACTGTACTGTACTGTAATGTACTATACTATACTGTACTGTACTATACTGTACTGTACTGTAATGTACTATACTATACTGTACTGTAATGTACTATACTATACTGTACTGTACTGTAATGTACTATACTATACTGTACTGTACTGTACTGTAGCTATCTATACGTAACTGTACTGTACATAACTATACTGTACTGTATGTACTATACTATACTGTACTGTAATGTACTATACTATACTGTACTGTAATGTACTATACTGTACTGTACTGTAATGTACTATACTGATACTGTACTGTAATGTACTATACTATACTGTACTGTACTGTAATGTACTATACTATACTGTACTGTAATGTACTATACTGTACTGTAATGTACTATACTGTACTGTACTATACTATACTGTACTGTACTGTAATGTACTATACTATACTATACTGTACTGTACTATACTATACTGTACTGTAACTGTTACTATACTTACTATATGTTACTGTAACTATACTATACTGTAATGTAATGTACTGAACTATATATACTGTACTGTAACTGTCATGTACTATACTGTACTGTACTGTAATGTACTATACTATTGTACTGTACTGTAAGTATGTCTAGTCTATATACTGATATATACTGTAACTGTAATGTACTGTATAACTTATGACTGTAATGTACTATACTGTACTGTAATGTACTATACTATCTGTACTGTACTGTTATACTATACGGTACGGTATACTGTACTATACTATACTTACTGTAATGTACTATACTATACTGTACGTAATGTATATACTATACTGTACTGTACTGTACTGTACATGTACTATAACTGTAACGGTCTGTACTGTACTATACTGTACTGTACTATACTATACTGTACTATACTGTACTGTACTATACTATACTGTACTGTACTGTACTATACTATACTGTAATGTACTATACTATACTGTACTGTACTGTAATGTACTATACTATACTATACTAAGATGATGGTCCAGGAGGAGGCGTGGTGTTGGGGAGAACAATTTTAACACATGATTAAAGGAGACGTTTGAAGGAACATTGACATCTAACTAGAAATAATGTTAAGTATAAAGATATGGTTCTCTCACTAGCATTGCCCTCACCAGAAGCCCTCCTACTCACAATCACCGTCTGGTAACGTATAGACACAGGGTTAACTTCTTTAGTTTAAACAATCTTGCGTTACCTACCTGGGTTCAGGTTGATAAAGGTGGTAACACTGGGGGACACAAATGCAACAGACACAGGGCGCGTGAGTGTCTCCTCATCATAAAATATCTCAAACTCGTCCACGTGGGTGTGTCCAAAGAACTGCCCAGTGATGGTGCTCTCATACCTGGCACAGATAGGAAGTGATAGTGAGTAGCCAAATTGATTGTTTAATGTGGAAGGAGCCAGGAATGGTTAGTCTGTGCCTTTCTACCTGTTCACTATCCGGTAATAATTCCAGCTCCAGCTTTTCAGGCAAAGTCCTGGGGGGATGTGACCAATGATGTGAACCTGGCAGAGGGTTGAAAATAAATTAATTAGGGAATATCAGGTGAAGATACAAGGGAAAAAGTAAAGGCGGAGATCAATGGGAGAGAAGGAGCAGGCGGAGATCAATGGGAGAGGAGGAGCAGGCGGAGATCAATGGGAGAGGAGGAGCAGGCGGAGATCAATGGGAGAGGAGGAGCAGGCGGAGATCAATGGGAGAGGAGGAGCAGGCGGAGATCAATGGGAGAGAAGGAGCAGGCGGAGATCAATGGGAGAGAAGGAGCAGGTGGAGAGAGCAAAGAGAGATTTAGAAAAGGAGCAGAGAACAGGGAGAGGCAGTGCAGGTGAGGGTAAAGGGAAAAAGGTAGAGCAGGTGGTGGTGCAGGGAAATACAAAGCAGGCAGGGATTGAAGGGAAAGAGCAGGTATTGTCATAAAAAGAGGATATACAAACACAAGGACTATACATACAATGGAGACAGAGACTAAATAGATGGACACATAACATTTCTCACCTTGTCGCCTTGGTTTTCAGCCTCCTGGAGAATGTCCACCAGCCACTTCAGCTGCCCTGCTGGGTCTGTGTAGTTGATAAGCAGCCAGAAGTTTTCAAGAGCACAAAAATTCATGTTCAAAGACACAAGGCGCAATTTAGGGCCAATCTGCACTGTGTAAAATCCCCCAGTCCTGTGAGTGAAAGAAATGTGAATATATTGCCACAGTTACAGACATGTCAGTGTCCAATAAGACATTAGACATATAAGCCACAAGACATGAATAGTGGACACCTCCAACACTGTGAGCTGCTAGTGCAATGTGTCCATATTTGATTGTACGCGTCCTACACCGCATACAAATATGCCAAGTACACAGGACCACAAGTAAACTTGCAGATTAAAAACATAGCGATTATGCAGATATATATTGTAAACAGACATGAATGACATCAGATTCAATGGGATATTAGCCATGTGTATACCCATCATCAAACTCAAGGCTAAATGTCTTTTTAGTAGACAGGAGGATTTAGATTGTTCTAGTTAAAGGAACACTAAACCTATGCAGTAACTGGCAGCATTCAGTCTCCCTTAGTATGCCCTCCCCATCAAGCCTACAAGTATATAGACTATTTGATGAAATCAGACAGAAAGTGTTAAAGGAGGAAGGGTTGGGATAACATGACAAACCTCGACTCACATTAGGCAGACATTAATATTTTTAGTATTAACATATCAGTATCCCTTTTAAGTCCCATACAGGGACACAGCCTCCCACTAGAGCAATATGCTCCAGGATGCTATTTTAAACATTTACCTGAGGGTCTCCAGTGCTGATGGTGGAAGCCAGTCTTGCCACTGTTGCGACATTTCATGGTACAGCCAATCAGATGACTCATTTCCATGTACAGACGGAGGGGGGAAGCTGTTGACTGGGGTACTCTCATGGTTACCCACAGCAGGATAAACAGGCACCGTACCAAGGTATTTTCGAAAGAGATCAGTAATTGTTTTTAGTGCATTCAGCTGATCTGCCCGAGTCTGCTGCCATACATTGTGTGCTGGGATATCACCAGTCCAGTATACCCGGTCAAAGGGCCCCTGGCTGGAGACATGACGAAGGAGAGATTCAATAGTATGGAGGGGTAGGTCACACTTACTGTACTCCCCCCAGAACCCAGCACCCACTTTTTTCTTGTCCTTAATCAATCCATTTTGAAAAGGTGGTTTCCTGCAGCACAATGGCTCCTCACAGTTCACAGGGCTTCCAGGTAAGTATTCGCTGTCCCAGTGCAAATCCGTGAGGAAAAGAACCCTGGAAACTGGTGAACCAGGAGGGGGAGGGACTGGTGGAATCACTGGGGGTTTGGGTTTAGAAGGCAAAGAAATGTTCCAATCTGACCCAATGTCCCAGACACCACAGTCCTTACCGAGAATAAGGCCACAGATTTCTGAAGGACGAAGCACAGACAACACCCACGCCGTGATGACATCATGCTTGAAGAGCTGGATGGTTTGGTGGCACACGTTAGACTCTGCCAACCTAAGCTTCATGCACGCCTTTTCCACCAATGATGCCACCATCTCCTGACTGCTGTCTACCTGTTTGGAAAAAGAGACAACACATTAGCCCAGAGCTTCGAGGCACATTTATCAGCCCATATTAATATTTATTCACCAGTAGAAAGGCTCTAATGCACGTATTTATCACAAGCGGCTACATATTTGCAATAACTGCCCAGGGAGAACATTGTAATAACCTGACCTCTGTGTTTAATATTTAATATTCACATGTAGTTTAAGTAGAGAAGGCGGTCCTGCTGCATAGAGTTATGGGAAGAAGGGGAGGGGCACAATGAGAAAGTGGGGGAAAAAAAACAACCAATGGGTGAGAAACAACATCCCCAACACCTTAGTGTTTAGCAAGTTGAAAGAATTGAACAGCCGATTCAGTTCCACATTTAAAATCCTTTTCCGGTTTGAACAATGCTGTTTAAACATTGACCATACAAATCCACTGTATGTAACAGTAATACATTCATACAATGTCACCACTGGATATAATACAGGGCGACACTCAAACATTTAACACCAGCGATTAACCTCTTTTCTTTAACATATCTCCTTGACTCTTTCTGCACACAGACCTACAGTTAATCCTACCCCTGAAACAGGTTTGCAGTGCATCATTTAACCCCTTTTCTTATTACAGAAATATTTTCCTTGACAATGGTATGGGGGGTATACATTTATGGGTAACTATACTGATTTTTTAATCTTAAATTTATGTGAATTGGGCACTTCCACCTCCCATTCGATAAGGTTTTAAATATGGCTCCATTTCCTGACTGGCATTTACTGACTGGCATCTTCCAGTTGCACATTAAGAAAGAAGAATGGGAGAAAAGAGTGCTCAATCCTAATCTTTTGAATAAATAAAGGATTAGATGAAAGAAAACTTAAACATTGGAATAGTTGCCCTATTACTGCATGTTAAAGGACAATTATACTCACCTTCCCTCTGCTCATCTTCTTTGGTCAGTACCTTTTACCCAGGGTGAGGACCTGAACCGCTAGGTCCTTACCCCTGGGTTCACGTAACTTGAAGCACAGCCCTACTGAAACACTGCTCTGGTAGGCTCTGCCCCCTCCTCCCTGACGGTGACGAGGCCAATAGGAAGGCACGCTCTGCAACGAGCGTGCCTTCCTATTGGCCTCATCGTGCAAGGAGAGGAGGGGGCGGAGCCTACCAGAGCAGCGTTTCAGTAAGGCTGTGCTTCAAGTTACTTTAACACAGGGGTGAGGACCTAGCGGTTCAAGTCCTCACCCTGGGTAAAAGGTACTGACCAAAGAAGAGGAAACGAGGGAAGGTGAGTAAAATTGTCCTTTAAGGTTTAGAACTGAAAGTGTTTTTAAAGACTTCTACTTTTACATCTTTAAATGTTATATCTGTTGCCTTTCTATAATTCCTAAACAAAGGTACCCAACTACTACCCAAGAAGTAAAGCTAAACTCCTCCCCAAGCCACTGGCTCGGGAATGCTCAGTGCGCTTCATATACCCATTCCATTGCATCTGTGTGTTACCCACCTAACTAGATTGTAAGCTCTATGGGGCAGGGACCACATTAACTCTTGTGGCAAAGCCCAGCACTTCTATTTATATAAGATATATTTATGTTCTGAACTTTTATGTATTTTTCCCCCTTGTATGACTTTATTGTATTTTAATATTGTACGGCTCTGCGTTCCCAAGTGGTGCTATATAAATAAACATATACATACATACATTCAGAGATGTCCAAGGTCCATGTATCACCCTGTGCAAATGGAATTGGGAAGGAAGAGTGAGGGAATTAAGGCCTGTACACATACTTGACATCAGTTGTCGATGAAGGACCAATTTAGCAGACAATCTTTCCTATTTACAATCTCCACACATTGTTTTGTGATTAATTCCAGAAAATGACATTGTTTAGCCTGAAATTCCATTTTTCACACAGTGATCGACTACAGACCCGTTAAGCCCTTCCCTACAGGACTTACATTCAGACTGATATCCAGGGTAGTGAATATGATCTTACACGTGGAGCAGCTGAAGTTTCTCCATCCAAATTTGAGACCGAGCTGGTGGAGCTGGGAGCCCAATGTGGGGGGGTCAATGGGCTTGTCTGAGATGGGCCAACTGGACACACAGGAAGAAAGAATAACCGCAGAAAGGAAACCCCAAAAGGGAACCATTGTGCTCCCTTTAATGGCCCCCTAACACTACTGCCCTCTTACTGATCAATTAACACTACTGCCCCCCCCAACACTACTGTCCCCTTAATGCCCCCCTAACACTACCGCCCTCTTACTGATCAAGTAACACTACTGTCCCTCTTAATGCCCCCTAACACTACTGTCCCCCTTAATGTCCCCCCTACTACCGCCCTCTTACTGATCAAGTAACACTACTGTCCCTCTTAATGCCCCCTAACACTACTGTCCCCCTTAATGCCCCCCCTACTACCGCCCTCTTACTGATCAAGTAACACTACTGTCCCTCTTAATGCCCACTAACAATACTGTCCCCTTAATGCCCCCCTAACACTACCACCCTCTTACTGATCAAGTAACACTACTACCCCCCTTAATGCCCCCGACACTACTGTCCCCCTTAATGCCACCCTAACACTACTGTCCCCTTATTGACCCCGTTACCTTCCCCTAATCATTACCCAGAGTTACTTCTTTCTCACAAACGATCCCTTAAGATCACAGCCTCTTCCAATGCCCCTAAAACTACCGGCTCCCCAAGCAACTGCCCCGTCCTAATCGCCCCGCAGGTTCACCGCACTGGACCAGATTCACTTTATTTTCTGCACCTCAGAAACCGGGATTGAAACTTCCGGATTAGTGACGTAATGGTAAAGGCGGGGCCACAAGCTAGCCGTGTGATTGAAGGAAGGCGGGAAGGGGCGGGGCCAAGCCATTGTGCTTTAAGAAATCTGCTGATAAGGGAACATTAGATGGGCACGAGGGGGGAGAAGGGGCGGAGTTAGAAGGGGCGGAGTTAAGAAAAGGAGGACTGGGTGGTTTGAGAGATCAGCTGACTGGGTAACAAAAGGGCTGGTCAGGATTGTCAATGTCTTTTATGTCACCAGTGTCATTCAATTCACATTCCCTAAAGCCTCGTACACACGTCCAATGGGACACACTAGGAATGTCGGTAGAGCGCTCGGCCATCGTTCGTCAATCTGCCCGAGGGAATGCATACTCACGCGCAACTATCGCCCGAAATGGCCGTAATGGTTTCATGTGCTTGACCATCAGGCGTCCTATAGAACGTGTGTACAGACCTTAACGTAAAGAAGACCCAAATCTATATTACCACCAATGGGACAGGCGAGTAGACATTTCCAATGATCTTCCCGATAACGGTACATATTACCAATCATATTACGGTGATATTACCAATGTACTATACTATACTGTACTGTACTGTAATGTACTATACTATACTATACTAAGATGATGGTCCAGGAGGAGGCGTGGTGTTGGGGAGAACAATTTTAACACATGATTAAAGGAGACGTTTGAAGGAACATTGACATCTAACTAGAAATAATGTTAAGTATAAAGATATGGTTCTCTCACTAGCATTGCCCTCACCAGAAGCACTCCTACTCACAATCACCGTCTGGTAACGTATAGACACAGGGTTAACTTCTTTAGTTTAAACAATCTTGCGTTACCTACCTGGGTTCAGGTTGATAAAGGTGGTAACACTGGGGGACACAAATGCAACAGACACAGGGCGCGTGAGTGTCTCCTCATCATAAAATATCTCAAACTCGTCCACGTGGGTGTGTCCAAAGAACTGCCCAGTGATGGTGCTCTCATACCTGGCACAGATAGGAAGTGATAGTGAGTAGCCAAATTGATTGTTTAATGTGGAAGGAGCCAGGAATGGTTAGTCTGTGCCTTTCTACCTGTTCACTATCCGGTAATAATTCCAGCTCCAGCTTTTCAGGCAAAGTCCTGGGGGGATGTGACCAATGATGTGAACCTGGCAGAGGGTTGAAAATAAATTAATTAGGGAATATCAGGTGAAGATACAAGGGAAAAAGTAAAGGCGGAGATCAATGGGAGAGAAGGAGCAGGCGGAGATCAATGGGAGAGGAGGAGCAGGCGGAGATCAATGGGAGAGGAGGAGCAGGCGGAGATCAATGGGAGAGGAGGAGCAGGCGGAGATCAATGGGAGAGGAGGAGCAGGCGGAGATCAATGGGAGAGAAGGAGCAGGCGGAGATCAATGGGAGAGAAGGAGCAGGTGGAGAGAGCAAAGAGAGATTTAGAAAAGGAGCAGAGAACAGGGAGAGGCAGTGCAGGTGAGGGTAAAGGGAAAAAGGTAGAGCAGGTGGTGGTGCAGGGAAATACAAAGCAGGCAGGGATTGAAGGGAAAGAGCAGGTATTGTCATAAAAAGAGGATATACAAACACAAGGACTATACATACAATGGAGACAGAGACTAAATAGATGGACACATAACATTTCTCACCTTGTCGCCTTGGTTTTCAGCCTCCTGGAGAATGTCCACCAGCCACTTCAGCTGCCCTGCTGGGTCTGTGTAGTTGATAAGCAGCCAGAAGTTTTCAAGAGCACAAAAATTCATGTTCAAAGACACAAGGCGCAATTTAGGGCCAATCTGCACTGTGTAAAATCCCCCAGTCCTGTGAGTGAAAGAAATGTGAATATATTGCCACAGTTACAGACATGTCAGTGTCCAATAAGACATTAGACATATAAGCCACAAGACATGAATAGTGGACACCTCCAACACTGTGAGCTGCTAGTGCAATGTGTCCATATTTGATTGTACGCGTCCTACACCGCATACAAATATGCCAAGTACACAGGACCACAAGTAAACTTGCAGATTAAAAACATAGCGATTATGCAGATATATATTGTAAACAGACATGAATGACATCAGATTCAATGGGATATTAGCCATGTGTATACCCATCATCAAACTCAAGGCTAAATGTCTTTTTAGTAGACAGGAGGATTTAGATTGTTCTAGTTAAAGGAACACTAAACCTATGCAGTAACTGGCAGCATTCAGTCTCCCTTAGTATGCCCTCCCCATCAAGCCTACAAGTATATAGACTATTTGATGAAATCAGACAGAAAGTGTTAAAGGAGGAAGGGTTGGGATAACATGACAAACCTCGACTCACATTAGGCAGACATTAATATTTTTAGTATTAACATATCAGTATCCCTTTTAAGTCCCATACAGGGACACAGCCTCCCACTAGAGCAATATGCTCCAGGATGCTATTTTAAACATTTACCTGAGGGTCTCCAGTGCTGATGGTGGAAGCCAGTCTTGCCACTGTTGCGACATTTCATGGTACAGCCAATCAGATGACTCATTTCCATGTACAGACGGAGGGGGGAAGCTGTTGACTGGGGTACTCTCATGGTTACCCACAGCAGGATAAACAGGCACCGTACCAAGGTATTTTCGAAAGAGATCAGTAATTGTTTTTAGTGCATTCAGCTGATCTGCCCGAGTCTGCTGCCATACATTGTGTGCTGGGATATCACCAGTCCAGTATACCCGGTCAAAGGGCCCCTGGCTGGAGACATGACGAAGGAGAGATTCAATAGTATGGAGGGGTAGGTCACACTTACTGTACTCCCCCCAGAACCCAGCACCCACTTTTTTCTTGTCCTTAATCAATCCATTTTGAAAAGGTGGTTTCCTGCAGCACAATGGCTCCTCACAGTTCACAGGGCTTCCAGGTAAGTATTCGCTGTCCCAGTGCAAATCCGTGAGGAAAAGAACCCTGGAAACTGGTGAACCAGGAGGGGGAGGGACTGGTGGAATCACTGGGGGTTTGGGTTTAGAAGGCAAAGAAATGTTCCAATCTGACCCAATGTCCCAGACACCACAGTCCTTACCGAGAATAAGGCCACAGATTTCTGAAGGACGAAGCACAGACAACACCCACGCCGTGATGACATCATGCTTGAAGAGCTGGATGGTTTGGTGGCACACGTTAGACTCTGCCAACCTAAGCTTCATGCACGCCTTTTCCACCAATGATGCCACCATCTCCTGACTGCTGTCTACCTGTTTGGAAAAAGAGACAACACATTAGCCCAGAGCTTCGAGGCACATTTATCAGCCCATATTAATATTTATTCACCAGTAGAAAGGCTCTAATGCACGTATTTATCACAAGCGGCTACATATTTGCAATAACTGCCCAGGGAGAACATTGTAATAACCTGACCTCTGTGTTTAATATTTAATATTCACATGTAGTTTAAGTAGAGAAGGCGGTCCTGCTGCATAGAGTTATGGGAAGAAGGGGAGGGGCACAATGAGAAAGTGGGGGAAAAAAAACAACCAATGGGTGAGAAACAACATCCCCAACACCTTAGTGTTTAGCAAGTTGAAAGAATTGAACAGCCGATTCAGTTCCACATTTAAAATCCTTTTCCGGTTTGAACAATGCTGTTTAAACATTGACCATACAAATCCACTGTATGTAACAGTAATACATTCATACAATGTCACCACTGGATATAATACAGGGCGACACTCAAACATTTAACACCAGCGATTAACCTCTTTTCTTTAACATATCTCCTTGACTCTTTCTGCACACAGACCTACAGTTAATCCTACCCCTGAAACAGGTTTGCAGTGCATCATTTAACCCCTTTTCTTATTACAGAAATATTTTCCTTGACAATGGTATGGGGGGTATACATTTATGGGTAACTATACTGATTTTTTAATCTTAAATTTATGTGAATTGGGCACTTCCACCTCCCATTCGATAAGGTTTTAAATATGGCTCCATTTCCTGACTGGCATTTACTGACTGGCATCTTCCAGTTGCACATTAAGAAAGAAGAATGGGAGAAAAGAGTGCTCAATCCTAATCTTTTGAATAAATAAAGGATTAGATGAAAGAAAACTTAAACATTGGAATAGTTGCCCTATTACTGCATGTTAAAGGACAATTATACTCACCTTCCCTCTGCTCATCTTCTTTGGTCAGTACCTTTTACCCAGGGTGAGGACCTGAACCGCTAGGTCCTTACCCCTGGGTTCACGTAACTTGAAGCACAGCCCTACTGAAACACTGCTCTGGTAGGCTCTGCCCCCTCCTCCCTGACGGTGACGAGGCCAATAGGAAGGCACGCTCTGCAACGAGCGTGCCTTCCTATTGGCCTCATCGTGCAAGGAGAGGAGGGGGCGGAGCCTACCAGAGCAGCGTTTCAGTAAGGCTGTGCTTCAAGTTACTTTAACACAGGGGTGAGGACCTAGCGGTTCAAGTCCTCACCCTGGGTAAAAGGTACTGACCAAAGAAGAGGAAACGAGGGAAGGTGAGTAAAATTGTCCTTTAAGGTTTAGAACTGAAAGTGTTTTTAAAGACTTCTACTTTTACATCTTTAAATGTTATATCTGTTGCCTTTCTATAATTCCTAAACAAAGGTACCCAACTACTACCCAAGAAGTAAAGCTAAACTCCTCCCCAAGCCACTGGCTCGGGAATGCTCAGTGCGCTTCATATACCCATTCCATTGCATCTGTGTGTTACCCACCTAACTAGATTGTAAGCTCTATGGGGCAGGGACCACATTAACTCTTGTGGCAAAGCCCAGCACTTCTATTTATATAAGATATATTTATGTTCTGAACTTTTATGTATTTTTCCCCCTTGTATGACTTTATTGTATTTTAATATTGTACGGCTCTGCGTTCCCAAGTGGTGCTATATAAATAAACATATACATACATACATTCAGAGATGTCCAAGGTCCATGTATCACCCTGTGCAAATGGAATTGGGAAGGAAGAGTGAGGGAATTAAGGCCTGTACACATACTTGACATCAGTTGTCGATGAAGGACCAATTTAGCAGACAATCTTTCCTATTTACAATCTCCACACATTGTTTTGTGATTAATTCCAGAAAATGACATTGTTTAGCCTGAAATTCCATTTTTCACACAGTGATCGACTACAGACCCGTTAAGCCCTTCCCTACAGGACTTACATTCAGACTGATATCCAGGGTAGTGAATATGATCTTACACGTGGAGCAGCTGAAGTTTCTCCATCCAAATTTGAGACCGAGCTGGTGGAGCTGGGAGCCCAATGTGGGGGGGTCAATGGGCTTGTCTGAGATGGGCCAACTGGACACACAGGAAGAAAGAATAACCGCAGAAAGGAAACCCCAAAAGGGAACCATTGTGCTCCCTTTAATGGCCCCCTAACACTACTGCCCTCTTACTGATCAATTAACACTACTGCCCCCCCCAACACTACTGTCCCCTTAATGCCCCCCTAACACTACCGCCCTCTTACTGATCAAGTAACACTACTGTCCCTCTTAATGCCCCCTAACACTACTGTCCCCCTTAATGTCCCCCCTACTACCGCCCTCTTACTGATCAAGTAACACTACTGTCCCTCTTAATGCCCCCTAACACTACTGTCCCCCTTAATGCCCCCCCTACTACCGCCCTCTTACTGATCAAGTAACACTACTGTCCCTCTTAATGCCCACTAACAATACTGTCCCCTTAATGCCCCCCTAACACTACCACCCTCTTACTGATCAAGTAACACTACTACCCCCCTTAATGCCCCCGACACTACTGTCCCCCTTAATGCCACCCTAACACTACTGTCCCCTTATTGACCCCGTTACCTTCCCCTAATCATTACCCAGAGTTACTTCTTTCTCACAAACGATCCCTTAAGATCACAGCCTCTTCCAATGCCCCTAAAACTACCGGCTCCCCAAGCAACTGCCCCGTCCTAATCGCCCCGCAGGTTCACCGCACTGGACCAGATTCACTTTATTTTCTGCACCTCAGAAACCGGGATTGAAACTTCCGGATTAGTGACGTAATGGTAAAGGCGGGGCCACAAGCTAGCCGTGTGATTGAAGGAAGGCGGGAAGGGGCGGGGCCAAGCCATTGTGCTTTAAGAAATCTGCTGATAAGGGAACATTAGATGGGCACGAGGGGGGAGAAGGGGCGGAGTTAGAAGGGGCGGAGTTAAGAAAAGGAGGACTGGGTGGTTTGAGAGATCAGCTGACTGGGTAACAAAAGGGCTGGTCAGGATTGTCAATGTCTTTTATGTCACCAGTGTCATTCAATTCACATTCCCTAAAGCCTCGTACACACGTCCAATGGGACACACTAGGAATGTCGGTAGAGCGCTCGGCCATCGTTCGTCAATCTGCCCGAGGGAATGCATACTCACGCGCAACTATCGCCCGAAATGGCCGTAATGGTTTCATGTGCTTGACCATCAGGCGTCCTATAGAACGTGTGTACAGACCTTAACGTAAAGAAGACCCAAATCTATATTACCACCAATGGGACAGGCGAGTAGACATTTCCAATGATCTTCCCGATAACGGTACATATTACCAATCATATTACGGTGATATTACCATCAGTGTACCGGTCTATACTGGGTAATATCTATAACCAATAGCTCTGCACTTACTGTACTATACAGTATGTAACATACCCAAGAGCTAGCAATCAAAATCAATGGGAGAGGAGGAGCAGGCGGGAGATCAATGGGAGAGGAGGAGCAGGCGGAGATCAATGGGAGAGAGAGAGAATGGGAGAGAAGGAGCAGAGACGGAGATAATGGGAGAGAAGAAGCAGGCGGGGATCAATGGGGAGAGAAGGAGCAGGCGGAGATCAATGGGAGAGAAGGAGCAGGCGGAGATCAATGGGAGAGAAGGAGCAGGTGGAGAGAGCAAAGAGAGATTTAGTTAGAAAGGAGCAAACCAGGGGAGGCAGTGCAGGTGAGGGTAAAGGGAAAAAGGTTAGAGCAGGTGGTGGTGCAGGGAAAAACAAAGCAGGCAGGGATTGAAGGGAAAGAGCAGGTATTGTCATAAAAAGAGGATATACAAACACAAGGACTATACATACAATGGAGACAGAGACTAATAGATGACACATAACATTCTTCTCACCGTCGCCTTGGGTTTTCAGCCTCCGGAGAATGTCCACCAGCCACTTCAGCTGCCCTGTGGGTCGTGTAGTTGATAAGCAGCCAGAAGTTTTCAAGAGCACAAAAATTCATGTTCAAAGAACAAGGCGCAATTTAGGGCCATCTGCACTGCTGTAAAATCCCCAGTCCTGTGAGTGAAAGAATGTGAATTATTGCCACAGTTACAGACATGTCAGTGTCCAATAAGACATTAGACATATAAGCACAAGACATGAATAGTGGACACCTCCAACACTGTGAGCTGCTAGTGCAATGTGTCCATATTTGAGTTGTACGCGTCCTACACCGCATACAAAATATGCCAAGTACACAGGACCACAAGTAAACTTGCAGATTAAAAACATAGCGATTTGCAGATATATATTGTAAACAGACATGAATGACATCAGATTCAATGGGATATTAGCCTGTGTATACCCATCATCAACTCAAGGCTAAATGTCTTTTTAGTAGACAAGGAGGATTATTTAGTTGTTCTAGTTAAAGGAAACACTAAACCTATGCAGTAACTGGCCAGCATTCAGTCTCCCTTAGTATGCCCTCCCCATCCAAGCCTACAAGTATATAGACTATTTGATGATGAATCAGACAGAAAGTGTTAAAGGAGGAAGGGTTGGGATAACATGACAAACCTCGACTCACATTAGGCAGACATTAATATTTTTAGTATTAACATATCAGTATCCCTTTAAGTCCCATACAGGGACACAGCCTCCCACTAGAGCAATATGCTCCAGGATGCTATTTAAACATTACCTGAGGGTCTCCAGTGTGATGGTGGAAGCCAGTCTTGCCACTGTTGCGACATTTCATGGTACAGCCAATCAGATGACTTCATTTCCATGTACAGACGGAGGGAGGGAAGTGTGACTGGGGGTACTCTCATGGTTACCACAGCAGGATAAACAGGCACCGTACCCAGGTATTTTCGAAAGAGATCAGTAATTGTTTTTAGTGCATTCAGCTGATTCGTGCCCGAGTCTGCTGCCATACATTGTTGCTGGGATATCACCAGTCCAGTATACCGGTCAAAGGGCCCCTGGCTGGAGACATGACGAAGGAGAGATTCAATAGTATGGAGGGGTAGGTACACTACTGTACTCCCCCAGAACCCAGCACCCACTTTTTTTCTTTGTCCTTAATCAATCCATTTGAAAAGGTGGTTTCGCAGCACAATGGACTCCTCACAGTTCACAGGGCTTCCAGGATAAGTATTCGCTGTCCCAGTGCAAATCCGTGTGAGGAAAAGAACCCGGGAAAATGGTGAACAGGAGGGGGAGGGGACGGTGGAATCACTGGGGGTTTGGGTTTAGAAGGCAAAGAAATGTTCCAATCTGACCCAATGTCCCAGACACCACAGTCCTTACGAGAATAAGGCCACAGATTTCTGAAGGACGAAGCACAGACAACACCCACGCCGTGATGACATCATGCTTGAAGAGCTGGATGGTTTGGTGGCACAAGTTAGACTCGCCAACTAAGCTTCATGCACGCCTTTTCCCCCAATGATGCCCCATTCTCCTGACTGCTGTTCTACGTTTGGAAAAAGAGACAACACATTAGCCAGAGCTTCGAGGCACATTTATCAGCCCATATTAATATTTATTCACCAGTAGAAAGGCTCTAATGCAGTTTTATCCAAGCGGGCTACATATTTGCAATAACTGCCCAGGGAGAACATTGTAATACCGACCTCTGTGTTAATATAAATATTCACATGTAGTTTAAGTAGAGAAGGCGGTCCTGCTGCATAGAGTTATGGAAGAAGGGGAGGGGCACAATGAGAAAGTGGGGGAAAAAAAACAACCAATGGGTGAGAAACAACATCCCCAACACCTTAGTGTTTAGCAAGTTGAAAGAATTGAACAGCCGATTCAGTTCCACATTTAAAATCCTTTCCGGTTTGAACAATGTGTTTAAACATTGACCATACAAATCCACTGTATGATAACAGTAATACATTCATACAATGTCACCATGGATATAATACAGGGCGACACTCAAACATTTAACACCAGCGATTAACCTCTTTTCTTTAAACATATCTCCTTGACTCTTTCTGCACCACAGAGACCTACCAGTTAATCCTACCCCGGAACAGGTTTGCAGTGCATCATTTAACCCCTTTTCTTATTACAGAAATATTTTCCGTGACAATGGTATGGGGGGTATACATTATGGGTAACTATACTGATTTTTTAATCTTAAATTTATGTGAATTGGGCACTTCCACCTCCACATTCGATAAGGTTTTAATATGGCTCCATTTCCTGACTGGCATTACTGACTGGCAACTTCCAGTTGCACCATTAAGAAAGAAGAAGGGAGGAAAAAGAGTGCTCAATCCTAATCTTTGAATAATAAAGGATTAGATGAAAGAAAACTTAAACATTGGAATAGTTGCCCTATTACTGCATGTTAAAGGACAAATACTCACCTTCCCTCTGCTCATCTTCTTGGTCAGTACCTTTTCCCAGGTGAGGACCGAACCGCTAGGTCCTTACCCCGGGTTCACGTAACTTGAAGCACAGCCCACTGAAACATGCTCTGGTGGCTATGCCCCTCTCCCTGACGGTGACGAGGCCAATAGGAAGGCACGCTCGGCAACGAGCGTGCCTTACTATTGGCTCATCGTGCAAGGAGGGAGGGGGGGCGGAGCCTAACAGAGCAGCGTTTCAGTAAGGCTGTGCCTCAAGTTACTTTAAACACAGGGGTGAGACCTAGCGGTTCAAGTCTCACCTGGGTAAAAGGTACTGACCCAAAGAAGAGGAAACGAGGGAAGGTGAGTAAAATTGTCCTTAGGTTTAGAAACTGAAAGTGTTTTAAAGACTTCTACTTTTACATCTTTAAATGTTATACTGTTGCCTTTCTATAATCCTAAACAAAGGTACACCCAACTACTACCCAAGAAGTAAAGCTAAACTCCTCCCAAGCCACGTGGTGCGGAGAATGCTCAGTGCGCTTCATATACCCATTCCATTGCATCTGTGTGTTACCCACCTAACTAGATTGTAAGCTCTATGGGGCAGGGACCACATTAACTCTTGTGGCAAAGCCCAGCACTTCTATTATATAAGATATATTTATGTTCTGAACTTTTATTTTTCCCCCTTGTATGACTTATTGGTTTTTAATATGTACGGCTCTGCGTTCCCAAGTGGTGCTATATAAATAAACATATACATACATACATCAGAGATGTCCAAGGTCAATGTATCACCCTGTGCAAATGGAATGAGGAAGGAAGAGTGAGGGAATTAAAGGCCTGTACACATACTGACATCAGTTGTCGATTGAAGGACCAATTTAGCAGACAATCTTTCCTATTTACAACTCCACACATTGTTTGTGATTATTCCAGAAAATGACATTGTTTAGCCTGAAATTCCATTTTTCACACAGTGACGACTACAGACCCGTTAAGCCCTTCCCTACAGGACTTACATTCAGACTGGATATCCAGGGTAGTGAAATATGACTTACACGTGAGCAGCTGAAGTTTCTCCATCCAAATTTGAGACCGAGCTGGTGGACTGGGAGCCCAATGTGGGGGGGTCAATGGGCTTGTCTGAGATGGGCCAACTGGACACACAGGGAAGAAAGAAAAGAAAGAAAAAGCAGAAAGGAACCCCAAAAGGGAACCATTGTGCTCCCTTTAATGGCCCCCTAACACTACTGCCCTCTTACTGATCAATTAACACTACTGCCCCCCCAAACACTACTGTCCCTTAATGCCCCCCTAACACTACCGCCCTCTTACTGATCAGTAACAATACGGTCCCTATATGCCCCCCTAACACTACCGCCCTCTAACTGATCAAGTAACACTACGTCCCTCTTAATGCCCCCCTAACACTACCGCCCTCTACTGATCAAGTAACACTATGTCCCTCTAATGCCCCCTAACACTACCGCCCTCTTACTGATCAAATAACAATACATGTCCCTCTTAATGCCCCAACTACGACTGTCCCCCTTAATGTCCCCCTACGTACCGCCCCTCTTACTGATCAAGATAACACTACTGTCCCTCTTAATGCCCCTAACACTACTGGTCCCCCTTAATGCCCCCCCACTACCGCCCTCTTATGATCAAGTAACACTACGTCCCTCTTAATGCCCCACTAACAATACTGTCCCCTTAATGCCCCCTAACTACTACCACCTCTTACTGACAAGTAACACTACTACCCCCTTAATGCCCCCGACACTACTGTCCCTTAATGCCACCCTAACAATACTGTCCCCTATTGACCCCGTTTACCTTCCCCTAATCATTACCCAGAGTTACTCTTTTCTCAAAACGATCCCTTAAGATCACAGCCTCTTCCAATTCCCTAAAACTACCGGCTCCCCAAGCAACTGCCCCGTCCTAATCGCCCCGAAGGTTCACCGCACTGGACCAGATTCACTTTATTTCTGCACCTCAGAAACCGGATTGAAACTTCCGGATTAATGACGACGTAATGGTAAAGGCGGGGCCACAAGCTAGCCTTGTGTGAATATGAAGGAAGCGGGGAAGGGGCGGGCCAAGCCATTGTGCTTTAAGAAATCTGCTGATAAGGGAACATTAGATGGGCACGAGGGGGGAGAAGGGGCGGAGTTAGAAGGGCTGGAGGTTAAGAAAAGGAGGACTGGGTGGTTGAGAGATAGCTGACTGGGATAACAAAAGGGTGGTCAGGATTGTCAATGTCTTTTATGTCACCAGTGTCATTCAATTCACATCCCTAAAGCCTCTACACACGTCCAATGGGACACACTAGGAATGTCGGTAGAGCGCTCGGCCATCGTTCGTCAATCTGCCCGGATGGGAAGCATACTACGCGCAAACTATCGCGCCGAAATGGCCGTAATGGTTTCTTGCTTGACCATCGGCGTCTATAGAACGTGTGTACGACTTAACGTAAGAAGACCAATCTATATACCACCAATGGACAGCGAGTAGACTTTCCAATGATCTTCCCGATAACGGTAATGTACCACATATTACGGTGTGATTTACACCAATGGGACAGGCTAGTAGACATTCCTTGATCGTCCGATAACGGTACATATCCAATCAATTCGTTATACCACCAATGGGACAAGGCAGTAGACATTTCCATTGATCGTCCCGATAACGGTACATATTACCAATCTATTACGTGATATTACACCAATGGGACAGGCTAGTAGACATTTCCAATGATCTTCCCGATAACGGTACATATTACAATCATATACGGTGATATTACCACCAATGGGACCGGAGAGTAGACATTTTCCATTGATCGTCCGATAACGGTACATATACCAATCATATTACGTGATATTACCACCAATGGGACAGGCGTAGACATTTCCATTGATCGTCCGAAACGGTAATATTACCAATCATATTACGGTGATATTACCACCAATGGGGACGGCTAGTAGACATTCCATTGACCGTCCGATACGGTACATATTACCAATCATATTACGGTGATATACCACCAATGGGACAGGCTAGTAGACATTCCAATGATCTCCCGATAACGGTACATATACCAATCATATTACGTGTGCTTACCACCCAATGGAAAGGCTAGTAGACATTTCCAATGATCTTCCGATAACGGTACATTTACCAATCATATTACGGTGATATTACCACCAATGGGAACTGACAGTTAGAATTCCAATGATCTTCCCGATAACGGTACATATTACCAATCATATTACGGGGATATTACCACCAATGGGACACGGAGTAGACATTTCCATTGATCGTCCCGATAACGGGTACATATTACCAATCATATACGGTGATATTACCACCAATGGGACGGCTAGTAGACATTCCAATGATCTCCCGATACGGTACATATTACCAATCATATTACGGTGATATTACCACCAATGGACTGACGAGTAGACATTTCCAATGATCTTCCCGAAACGGTACATATTACCAATCATATTACGGTGAATTACCACCAATGGGACAGGCTAGTAGACATTTCCATTGATCGTCCCGATAACGGTACATATTACCCAATCATATTACGGTGATATTACCACCAATGGGACAGGCGAGTAGACATTTCATGATCTTCCCGATAACGGTACATATTACCAATCATATACGGTGATATTACCACCAATGGGACAGGCGAGTAGACATTTCCATTGATTGGCCGATAACGGTACATATTACCAATAA
Source organism: Hymenochirus boettgeri (assembly GCA_019447015.1). Taxonomy (NCBI): domain Eukaryota; kingdom Metazoa; phylum Chordata; class Amphibia; order Anura; family Pipidae; genus Hymenochirus; species Hymenochirus boettgeri. The sequence goes on from CM033470.1 coordinate 336,275,791, forward strand.
TATACGGGATATTACCACCAATGGGACCGGCGAGCAGACATTTCCAATGATCGTCCGTAACGGTAACATATTACCAATCATATTACGGTGATATTACCACAATGGACAGGCGAGTAGACATTTCTATTGATTGGCCCGATAACGGTACATATTACCATCATATTCGCGGTGATATTACCACCAATGGCACAGGCGAGAGTAGACATTTCCATTGGGGGTGGACATTGTACATTTGTCTGTATATAACCTTTTTTGTAGTGTATGGCCACCTAAAGGACAACTATACTCACCTCCAACCCGTCCACCGGACCCCGCATCATTAATACCCAGGGTGAGGGACCTGGCGGTTTAGATCCTCACCATCATTGGATAGTGGTAAGGTGAGTATAGTTGCCTTTTAAAGGTATTATATATATAAACCAATAGTTCTCTGTTACTTACTGTTTACTATGACAGTATGTAACATGCCAAGAGCTAGCAATCAGTGTACGGTCGATACTGGGTAATATCTATAACCAATAGCTCTGTACTTACTGTACATACAGTATGTAACATGCAAGAGCTACAACAGTGTACCGGGCTATACTGGGTAATATCTATAACCATAGCTCTGTCTTACTGTACTATACAGTATGTAACATGCCCAAGAGCTAGCAATCAGTGTAACGGTCATACTGGGTAATATCTATAACCAATAGCTCGTACTTCTGTATATACAGGATGTAAACATGCCCAAGTGATAGCAATCAGTGCACCGGTCTTACTGGGGTAATATCTATAACCAATAGCTCTGATCTTACTGTACTATACAGTATGTAACATGCCCAAGAGCTAGCAATCAGTGGACCTGTCTTATACTGGGTAATATCTATAACAATTAGCTCTGTACTTACTGATACTATACAGTATGTAACATGCCCAAGAGCTAGCAATCAGTGTACTGGTCTATACTGGGTAATATCTATACCAATAGCTCTGTTTTACTGACTATACAGTATGTAACACCCAGGAGTAGCAAGTCAGTTTGTACCGGTCTATACTGGGTAATATCTATAACAATAGCTCTGTACTTACTGTACTATACAGTATGTAACATACCCAGAGAGCTAGCAATCAGTGTACCGGTCTATACTGGTAATATCTAGAAACAATGAGCTATGCACTTACTGTACTATAGTATGTAACATACCAAGAGTAGCAATCAGGGTACCGGTCTATATGACGGTAATATCTATAACCAAGAGCTCTTGC
>CM033470.1:336277190-336341472 GCA_019447015.1 Hymenochirus boettgeri
ACTTACTGTACTATACAGTATGTAACATACCCAAGAGCTAGCAATCAGTGTACCGGTCTATACTGGGTAATATCTATAACCAATAGCTCTGTAGTCACTGTACTAGACTGTATGTAACATGCCCAAGAGCTAGCAATCAGTGTACCGGTCTATACTGGGTAATATCTATTACCTCAGCTCTGTTTATTGGCACTCGGCCTGCGTTGGCGTAAACAAGCAGCTTTGAAACTTGATAGGGAGGGTAATAACTTGTGATGCCGTAATGAGATTATTCGAGTCACAAGGTTGAGTCTGTACAAATAGTCAGGAGGTTTACGTTTGCTAAGGAGAGCAATGTGAGGGAATGTGGTTCCGGGAATTGACACTTTATTTCATCAAGTGGATTTCATAGGGAACTAATGCAAATTTACTACATGCCCCATCTGAGTAAGTTGCCCAGGTCCTTCCTTTAAGATGGAGGTTCCTCCGGATCAGCAATGGATAATGAAGCCTCATTTAATATCAGCACAGTGATTGGACCCAAGTCTAAGGACTAGGATTGTATTATTCAGCTTCTCAATTCCCACCAAAGACGGATCTAGATGTCCCCATCAGTGAGGGGGGTTTAATTCCTTATAAACCGTTTTTATTGGTGGCACCAAAACTCTTATTATAGTCCGATTCCAATAGACTTGTCTACCCATCTCCTTAGTTTGCTGAAGAGGTTGGAACATTCCCCAACATCATATAAACCAACATTTGTTAATGGTCCTAGTTATATAATCGTCAGTATGAAAAGATAAAACGTAGAAATGACCAACCCATTTCCCTCTGCTAGGGAACATATATTTTAACATAGATTTAAAGGGCATGTCCACCCTCCAAACTGAAAATTGACCCACTGCTGGCCCCACTGTGTAGTGTTAAAAAATTCTAACCTTTCTCTTCTGCTCCTTATGGTTCTCCTCCACGGCCTGATGAAAGTCCATAAAAGTTTAGAGTAGGAGCCTGTCTGTTTGTAATACAGTCCCTGCTACTTCCTGCTCCTCTAAGAGGACTCTGGCATGCACAGTGGAGCTTTCCCTCCTCTTTTCCTCTCTCCCCCCCTCTGGATCCCTCTGCTCTGCATCTACTGGTAGGTTTTTCAAAAAATTCATACAATGTAGGGGACCCCCAACCATAAACCCTAGCTTGAAAACGTCAAAATCATCATTGAAATGTGCCTATCAGACCTCGTTCCCCCGGCTCCCTTTGCTCGCTGGCACCCACATCAATGATAGGCTGACTCTGTGACCGAATGTAGCAGAAGAGTCCGTGACCGAGAGAACGAAGGTGGGTAAGTCCATTTCGGTGATGATTTTAAAGTTTTCAAGCTAGTGTTTAGGGTTGGGGGGGGATTATTTGTTTGGAATTTGGGGACGGAGATACCTTTTTAACTAATAATAAAGTTACATAGCCATACTGTAATAAAAATGTGTTTGGTATAATTAAAAAAAATGGCTCTAGTAATTAATCTTTATACTGTTATAGAAATAAAAAAACTGTAAATAAATGATAAAAATAGGCATGACCACATCCAAATATAGGGGTAACAAACATAGATTTCAGTGTCTGCCACTGTGCCAGCCAATAGATAACCAAGATCTGGGAAAGCTGGTTCAGAGAAACCAGGATTATTGGCCATACTGTACATCCGGTTGTGTGTACCAGGCCTAAAACTGTGATGGCTATAAGATGGTGCAGGGGAAGTTGGTGCACAGGTAGTTCCTATTAAATTTCACCACCTTGTACCACCAGATTTCAGCTTTAAAGAGCATCTATAAAAAATGAATGTTTTTTTCTTTCTTTTCACATGTTCTTTAATTCCCTCCAATCCCCAGAGAGATCCGTGTCTCCAGGACAGCTTGCTTTTATTGGGACAGACAGCTTCTATTGGCCACTGTGCGTGGGTGTGTTTTTCAGGATGTTGAACTTTTAACTCCTACTGCACATGAGAAAATTGTCGGGCAGCTGGAGTTAAGACATGGAGGAGGTAACAAAGGGGAGGGGGAAGGAAGGAGTGCTGCTGAGAGATCTGACACCATGGGAAAACAGTGTCACTGACAGAGGTAGGAGAAAGGCAGCACAGAGTACATGAATTTAACTTTGCAATGAGCCAGTGTGTTTTTTTTCACTATAGATGCCCTTTTAATGTGCCCGAGATACAGCAGCCACAGATGGGATCACTGGAATTTTTAAACCAGTACCTATTGCCTTCCCCCAGGTCTGATATCGGTGAACAGAAGGCCATAGAGTAGTTTTTCTACTACTCAATTGGACTAATCAAATCAATAAAATACAAGATACATGCCTGTATTAGAAGAGGGCCATAAACATACAATGGCTGCACACCGGTTCAGCTTAAAGCTGATCACGATCAAGTACCTAGGAATATACCCCACCTTGTGCCATCAACATTGATCAAATTTCAGACTGAAATGAAAGATTTTACACCAGGTCCAATCAGCTTTGGTTTAGTAAACATGCCTGAGATCGCTGGAAGACCACCAATCAATGGAATGTACACACAGGTCGAAATTTCTTTGATCGTCTAATATTATATATTACCCTGTCCTACCAGAACTAAGTATATGTTATTAATACAGTAATTCATTCCTAATATTATATATTGACCCTTCCAACCAACCACAGTATATGTCATTAATACCAAGGATAATTACTCAAAATTAATATAATACCCCTGTACCACGCAGACACTACAGTAATGTATTAATACCCATTAATTCTAACATTATATATCATCCCCAACCAACCAGAACTACATTATAGATGTATAATACCAGTAATTTCGCAATATTATATATTTATACGCCTGTACCAACCAGAACTACAGTATTGTATTAATACCGTAATTCTCAATATATTTAGTACCTGTACCAACCACGATCCAGTAAGTATTAAAACCAGTAATGTCTTATAAGTAAGATCTGTACCAACCAGCATATTCAGTAATGATTATTAATCCCAGTAATTCCTCAATATTAATAGTTCCCCGTACACACCAGAACCTACAGTATATGTATTAATACCAGTAATTCTGTACAAATTTAATAGTATCCCTATACCAAACCAGAAACTACAGTATATGTATTAAGATACAGTAATTCTCAATATATATAGTTGTCCTGTACCACCAGATCTATAGATTATATACCAGTAATTACTCTATATATAGATCCCTGTACCCAACAGAACTACAGTATAGTGTATTTAAACCGGTAATTCTAATATGTATATGTATCCCAGTATACCACACAGAACTACGTATATGTATTATACAAGAATTCTCAATATTATATAGTATCCCTGTACACCAGATCTGATATGTAATTAATCACCAGTAAGTCTCAATAGTTAGAGTATCCCGGCGTACAACCAGAACTCAGTATATGTATGTAATACCAGTAATTCTCATATTATATATATCCCTGTACAACCAGATCGTATGGTTGTAATACATAATTCTCATAATATAGTTCCCTATACCAACCAGAACTACCAGATATGTATTAATACCCGTAATTCTCAATATTATATAGGTACCCTGTCCACCAGATCTATAGTATTACATCGCATGTAATTCTCAAATGTATATAGTATCCCTGCTACCAACCAGTAATCAAGTATATATGTATTAATACCATAATTCTCAACTATTGTATAGTATCGCTGTAACCAACTCAGAACTACAGTACATATGAACTTATACCGAGTAATTCTCAATATCTTTAGTTTTAATAAACGTATCCAGCCCCTCTCTCATGTCCAATGATGACCTGTATGTTCCCTATTGCCTAGAACGGGAATTTGAAAATTGAATGCAGCACTGTGAGCTCTGAAACTGGTTCCAGTTTTGAGCTACACAAAGTTTAAATGCAACCGAAGTGAATTTTGTTCAACTTAAAGGATGTTCCTACCAAGTGAACTATCATTTAATGGATTGATTGACATACGGGAGGATAAGGAGCTATGCCTTACCTACTCTACTTTCAATCAATGCAGTAGATCAGGAAAGAACTGCACTGATCAGGTCCCGACAGGTCCAGGTTTTGGTACAACGCTATAGTGGAAACATTTCACCAATGGTGCTGTCTCTATTGTTAAAAGAACCTGGAAGCGGTCGGGAATTTTTCAGTGCTGCTGAGGATGATTGCGGTAACACTACGTTTGCTCTAAGTTCGTTCCTGGCATTCTTTCGTTCTTCAATCAAGCTTAAATGGAAAGATACTTGGTAGTGAACTTTTTCCTTTAACAGCCCCAAATACCCAGGAAAGAAAATGTCCAGAGCCAGCAAGCACAACTAATTTATCCCCCCTCCCCCTGTCCCAAACATTGATAAAGCTTCTCCTCTCAATCGCTCCATTAACCGATACACTTTAATTTTTGGAATGAAACACCAATCCAATATCTCTAGCTCCCTATTGGCTGATGGTTTCCCCAGAGTTTTTATTGGTAAAGAGATTCAATTCGCAGTCAAAACCTTAAACACCAGATGACACCACCAAAGTGTACTTCCCATACTGTGTATCAGCAAGACAAGCAACCAACACTCACAAAAAGCAATAAATGAAATAAACTAAACAATACCTTTAGTGTCTTTTTGTCCCACCCTGTTGCTCCCTACACACACGATGTTTCAGTGAACTTATTAATCGCCTAGCTGTATGTTTCTATTGTGACAGCAGCTGATTTCCGTATGACAGACCCTCGTACTCACCATTGGAAATGAACACCAGACTGTAAACTCCGGGTTTAGCTGGACACACTTGGCTTAACCTTATTTAATCAGCAATCAAATCCCATACACTGTCCCAGGTGAACCTGACCAATAACACAAACATCATTAGTGTAGTGTTTAATGACAATGGCCATCAGGGAGGACCCATATGGCTGGAACTATTATTACAACAACTCTTAAACATCAAACAAAATAATTATGTTATCATAATATAATCTGTATATATTTACTCCGGCGCGGGTAAATATATATTTATATCTGATATACAGAAACCCCCAAGTCTGGGCAGTGTGTGGTTGGTTGTGTCAATGTTCGGGGGCAGACAACCAATTGGAAGGAGAAAACTTGCTTGGTTGGGTTGGGAGTCTGCATGGAAATTAAAACTCATCAAACTGCGCATGGCCAGATTCATGGTATCTTTATACCAATCAGCCATCTTACCATCCTTACAGGTCCCGACAGCCTATGTTTTGGTTACTGGGGGGAATTACTGCTACAGACTGTCAAAGGTATCAAGTCTGCTTGATGGCCAAGGTATCGGTCCTTAGGGTTATGCCCCTTTAAAAAAGTGCCTTATGGGACTTTCTGCTGATAAAGCCTGTTAGATCTGATTGAACATAATCTGAATTTCCGCTGCAGTGGTGACCAGATAATGATCTTAAACTAATCCAATGGTCAAGCATGCTTTGGCCAATGTGGGCCAGTTGTTTTGTCCACACACTTTATGTGCACATAAACCACAAATGCTTTCACAAACAGACAAAAGTGCGTATTCACATTTCTGTCTACAACGCTCATACACACGCACTTAAACACATTTCTTTTACACTAGACTCAACTTACACTCAAGCGGCCAGACGGGAATGTCATCAGGAACGTCTGAAGGTAAGAACCACTACTTTTGGTTTAATTAGTACATGGACCCCTATGTACTCATCCATTCATTATGTTACAGAACGTACAGCCATGGAAGGGTTAATTAACACTTGGCACATGTTCCGCCCTCTAGTCTCCACTAAATGAAAGGACGGACAGTGATAATTGATAAGCAACTGCATCTTTCACACAAACCACTAATGATCTGTAATCCGCTCAGACCAAAAGGCACAATCCACCAGAAGGTCTTGGACAAGAACCTACCGGGTGAAACAAGAGCGCAATGAGTGTTATTACTTACTACATTACTTTAACCCTTCCTCCCTCTGCATAGTCTTCCTCCCACCCCATAAAGTCAAATGTTAAACTATATAAATGTGTGGCCCACCAATCCAGTAATGAAATGCACATTGATGGTACACAAGGTCTACAACATATAAGCGTTATCCTAATACCAATGCCCGTGTCTCTGGTAATAAGAATCCATTGTAAACCATTACTATGTAATATATATGTTAAAGGGCATGTCCAAAAAACCCTGGTCCATTGTCAGTTATCTGCCTCAGCCAAATGATATATGTTACTCTTTATTACCTGCATCATAACCAGATATTTAAGGATAATATTGTCCCCATTCTGGCAGAGTAAGCTGGCCCCTCCCTCCATGCTGTCAATCAAGCTGTACCTGCTGAATCACAACTTATGATTAACTCCTATTTCACCTGCTGCCTCCTCTGCACATGCTCAATGTCTAAAGGTGGCCATACACATGGCTTTCCATCGCAATGTGGCAACAGATCACATTGGTATCTGTCTGCACCTTGCGAAGAGAACCGCAACGTGGTACCAACCTATCTTCCATACAAGGTATGGATTTTCGGTCCTGCATGTCGCCATATATTGGCTGATGGTATCGTCCTCTTTTATATGAAAGTAAAGGAGCCCGATACCAACAGGTGGAAATTTTTTGTCTGTCCCAATCGACAGTAATGCCGACCACAAACGTACTGCAGCATTACGGTCAATCAGATTCAGCCCCTACACCTTAGTGATATTAGGCAAATCTCATTGTGGACCGACAGTAATATCGCTAAGTGTATTGCCACTTTTTATAGCTGCCCCTGAGCAGAGGGAGGAGCGGGATCCCTTTTCCGATTGGAAGAGAACTTATCACTCACATATCTGTTACTAATACATGTAATATACTGGGGGAAATAGCAGTTGGGGTTGCGGGCAGATAATTAACACAGTCACCAGTTTTTTGCTTTAAGGGTGGACATGGCCTTTAAATAATATGCCCTTTAACTATATCCTCTTACTGTCTGTTTCCCCATGGGTACCTTATTTGTCTTCCCCTTTAGACCTCCTTCCCCCCATAATCTGCTTTTTTGGTGAGTTTGGTGCACAGCCAGGAATCCAGCAGTATTATAAATATGCTTCATTCGATTTATCAATGAATTAACCTTTTCTACACTCTCTCTTTTTGTTTAGACAGCTCAATGGCCTCTGCTATAACTCATCCCAGACTTCATACTGATCTTGCTTCCCAGAGTATCCACAGCTGGCACATCTCTGAATTTTAATGTTATTTCTTTTATTGCTTTAGTTTCCAACCTGACACTGATGCTAGTGATCGCCATAGAGCCAAGATTACACCCACCTATGTATTACTTTCTGGCTATGTTGTCTTTCGTGGACATCCTTCTTTGTACAGTGGCCACTCCTAAAGTCCTGTCCGTTCTTTGGTCTGAAACAATACTATAAGTCCTGTCGCTTGCTTCACTCATGTTTTTTTCATTCAATTCAGCTCAGCTATGGATCATCTATATTTCTGGTAATGGCATATGACCGATATGTGCTGTCGTGCCATCCACTACATTACCCAACTGTAATCACAAACCAACTGGTAGCCAGAGCAAGTGGATTCGTCCTTATCAGGAACTTCGTTCTCTTATTACCCTTCCCCTCCTGGCCGCAAGGCTGGATTATTGTTCCCGTAGAGACATCCCTCAATGTTACTGTGAAAACTGTCGGTGGAAATTTATCCTGCAGCGCCTTTACTGCCAGCAGTATCTATGGCCTGGTGGTTTTCTTTGTGGTAGGAGGAGCAGACTCCTGTTTATCATTTCCTCGTATTTAGCCGTTCTAAGGGTGTGGTGGTTTCTCGTTCCTTCTCTGCTGCCTTCAAAGCCTTTAAACATGCAGCTCCATCTGATACTGATCTGCTTTTTTTTTACCATGGGCATCACAATCTTTCCAACAGAGCAATCAAACAGATACCTCGTCAGGTTCATGTATTGCGTTCCATTATGCATTACCTGCTCCCCCGCATTGAACCCTCTTGTGTATGGAGTCATGACAAAGGAGATCAGACAAGCAATAAGGAACTTTTGAGCAAAATGAAATTTCATCCTCAAATCAGTCCTTAGGAAACAATCTGTACACAGCTGTACGATAAGGTTTGACTGTTACCATTGAAGCTTGGTTACAAACATTGTCTGTTTCCTCCCGGAAATAGACAAATTAAAGCCATGTCCCACCCCTAAAAACAAAAACTTGTGACTTGTCCGCTTTCTGCCCTGCACCAACCCCCATCTGCTATTTTTACCAGTTTTATTACATGCATTTGTAACCAGATCTTTAATGGTAAGTTCTATTTCTTTCAGGTATCTGCCTTCTCTCCCTGCTCAATGAGTTTTTTATAATCTTGAGCGTGTGCAGAGGAGGCAGCAGGTGACACAGCAGTCAATCATTACCGATGTGTCAGTTGTCACAGCCTTGGGAGGGGCCAGCTTACTCTGCAGAACGGGGACTTAATTATCCCTAAATATCTGATTAGAACTGCAGCTAATGAAGTGCAAAATATATCAGTTGGGGTTGGAGGCCAGTGACTGACAATTGACAACTTTTTTGTTTTAAGGTTGGACATTCCCTTTAAGGACATTGAAAAAAAACAAAGGTTGATTAATTGTGGTCAGTTGCCGACTATCTAGAGTGTTAATCCTTTCATTCAACACTTCGTTCCACATCCACATATCTGACAGATGTATACCTATACAGAAACAATTGAGTGAAACTCGTGACGGGTTTAATTATTACCTTTGGCAGGAATTTAATGGAAAATAGAAGGAGGAAACTTTCTACGTTATTATCTTTTAATGGAGAACCCGGCACATGATTCCATCATATTCTTTTGTCTAGTGAGTGCTTTAGTTATTAGTTAAAACTTCTCCTTTAAGCCATTTCCTGATGGTCCTCCATTTTGTCCTTTCTTATTTGATCTGCTATGTGTGTAGTTGGCCTCAACATGAGACTATCAGGTTTTCAATAAAAGTTCTTATTGTTTAAAATGGTGCAATTTTGCCCCAACCAATCAGATGTAAGCTTACAATGTTAAATAGATCTGATTGGTTGGGGCAAAATTAGCACCATTTTAAACGATTAGAAGTTTTATTATCTCCCGTTTTGTTTTTTTGGCTTAAGGAAAAAATCCAATTAAACAGAAATGTATTTGAAACATCGCTGCACTCCATAATAAATGGGCGAACAAGGATATGGAATCCAAAGAAGTTTTTTTGAAAAACCTACTGTTTTTGGCTGTTGACACAAATCCGGAATGCCTTGTTTTCTGTGCCACAAGGTGTGCTGGGAGAGATTTGCATACCCGGGTATTGGTAAATAAACAGGGAAATGTAATAAAGTTCTTATTGTTAAAAAATGGTGCTAATTTTGACGCCACCAATCAGATTTTGACTTTCAAATGGTACATACATCGATTGTTGTTGGGCAAAATTAGCTCCATTTTTAACGATAAGAACTTTTGTTACATTTCCCCATAGTCTTTCATTAAAAAGTGTGGCAGACAGAAATATACCACCAGTATTGGGTTTTGAACACTGGAATAGGTCTGTATTGTTTGTACTGTTGGTGTGGAAGTAGTAAATTAAACACTAGTTCTCATATAAGGTGTATAAGGTAATTAGCAGAGGTAACTGGTAATCCGTAAAATACTTCAAGTGTTTGTCTTTTGCAAAATAATATTTGCACATGTTCTTCTTCATGGCACTTCCTATTGAACTTAAGACTGTGGGAATTTAATAAGGATCTTGTATCTTTTATTGCAATGGGCTTGTTTCTCTGCACAGAGTGTTCATGCAGTTAAACGGGTACACACTTAAAGATTTTTGAAAGATGACAGGCAGGATCTTGCAGATTCACATCGTATACACAGCATATACACACCTATATACAGCATATACACATCATATACCCGTCATATACACATCATATACACGCATATATATACACATCATATACACAGCATATACACAGCATATACACAGCATATACACACATCATATACACAGTCATATACACACAATACACATCATACACAGCATATACACATCATATACACAGCATATCACAACATATACACATCATATACACATACAATATACACATCATATACCCATCATATACACAGCATATACACATCATATACACCTCTATACACAGCATATACACAGCATATCACACATATACACAGCATAGGGGGTACGCTCGGGACTCCATGTTTTTTTCCCTTTTTTTTCCAACGAGCGTCTCGAAGTACGGTACACACAGTACCGATAAAGACTGCAATATCGCCGGATCTGTGTGTACCCAGCTTTAGTGTAGAAGCAACAGAATAGATGTGATTATCATAGGTGGAATGTAAGAGACCAATCAGAATGAGAGATTATACCATACACTAGTTACAGTGCCTTGTATTCTTGTATAACTATGATGTATGTATGTATAGTTTTATTTATAAAGCGCCACTTGGGACACAGCGCTGTACAGTATTAAATACATAAAGTCAAACAAGGGGGATAAATACATAGATAGTTTCAGTACATAAATATATAACTTATATAACAGAAGTGCTAGAGCTTTGCCACAATAGGTAATGATGTCCCTGCCCTGTAGAGCTACAATCTAGTTAGGTGGGTAACACACATAGTAGGAGGCCTAATATTTAGACTGATACAAAGTTCATCATTAAAGGGAAAGTCCACTCAAAAAATGTATATAGATTTGTGTCCGACAATGCAAATTTACAATTGCGGCAACAATTGTTAAAATGGCAGTTTCGCAAAACAGGGATAGTGTATCTTTCTAAACATGGCCCTTTATCTGATTGCAGAGTATTTGTATAGTACCAACATAACAGGTTAGTTAATATTATTGCTTCTTGTATGGACTGCAGTATCGAACTTTATCAGCATTATCAGTGTGTGTATAGTCTGTATAGTCTTTCCCCCAACGTCCGCCGAACTTTCGGGTCAGCCTCGTGGTCATTCGGGAAAACCTAATATTTCCCTCGGCCGTGGTAGTCTCCCTATAGGGGCTGTGGGCTCTCGGGATTGTGTGTATCTAGATCTTCGAAATATGACAGACGGATCTTGTAGATTCTTGTCTCATCTATCAAAAATCTGTACTGTGTGTACCCAACTTTAAGGTTCGTACCGAACCGCGACGCACTTCTGTACGACGCACTTTATCACGGCCAAAACGGTCGTTCGGGAGATCCGCCAGTTTGGTCGGGCAACGACCCCGACCGAACAGATTTCGGACGATAAACAGGGTTATTCAATAAAAGTTCTTATCGTTAAAAATGTGCTAATCTTGCCCCAACCAATCAGATGTTAGCTTTCAAATGTTATATAAGATCTGATCTGAACTTTTATTGAATCTCCTTGCTTACACACGGGCCGATTCGTTCATACACTTCGTGTTGTCGAGGGGCGGGACCCACAACCACACGTTTGTGTACGAACCTTAGTTGTAGCCAAGCTAATAGAATATCGTACCATATCTATGTGTGTATACTTTATCTTTATGTTTTAATGCTGATAAGAAATTAACACCTATTGCTTGTGGTGTCAGACAGGTCATTGGGTTCAACTCTAATCCTTCCTCTCCAGGTACTTAGGTAATTAGATGCTAATTGCTGGTGCCAATTACTAGCACATCATTACCTGAACTTATTGTGATGGATCCCTAATAAGATGCCACTGAACGGAATAATGGGATGTTTTTCTCTCCTGGTGACTCTTGTTGAACACTAATTATCTGATACTTGGACAGTAATGACAGTGCTAATAACCGGGCATTGCTGCTTGGTGGTTATTCTTACCTTTAAATTACTTTTTTTTTATCTAATGATTTCACTCATTCCACCTGGAATGGAGAGCAGACAGAACGACTCTGTTCACTCTAATTACTTGGATGGATTGAAATCCCGTTACCATTAACTGATTCCCACCAAGGCTGATTTAACTGATGTAGACTGGAGTCCACCATTATACCTCCCTGTCCCCCCTTGTCTGTACAGAACGGACAGCAATGTAACAGTTCAAAAAAAACGAGTCTAATCCCCACAACTTAACTTCTGGGGGTGAATAAGGAAACGTACTGCCCCCTTTCATACATAACCAATAATCTGAACTAATTAATCAGTGCTTGAAGGTTCTCATTCATCCAGGTCATGGTATATCTGTTGTATTCAATTAGATCAACTGGACTTGAAATGTAGTTCTTGAAGACGTTTCGCTAGTCATCCGACTGGATCTCTCAATTCGAATGACTTGTACAAGAATCTGTGGCATTTGTACCCTGGAAACCAATTAGCATATCACATACACAGCCAGGTGTTAAGGCGTGATTGATAGTGGCTAAGAGGTGTTATAGGAACGCCCAGAGTAAGGTGTCAAACAAGCATTGTACATGGCAGACATTTGGAATATCCAGACTGGGCCTTTGTCAAAAGAAGTAGAAGGAAAGAAAAGAACACAAACCGAACAGTGAGAGGGGAAAAACAAGACAGGAGGAAGAACATGGTCATCCCATATGTAGCAGGGGTCTCCGAGAATTAAGAAGAATTTTCAAAAAACATCGTATCCCTGTCTTGCTTTAACCGAACAACACACTGAGGCAGCAATTGGTACATCCGAAAGACCCAATACCCAAACACAAGAAAAGCGACATCATATATGCAGTGCAGTGCAGTGAAGAATCTCTGATTTGTATGTGGGGGAGACAAAACAGCACGGCATCAACGTATGGCCCAGCACAGAAGAGCCAATTCCTCGGGTCAGGACTCAGCCGTGTATCTGCATCTTAAGGATAAAGGACTACCTTTGAAGATTGTAATGTTAACATACTGGCGAAGGAACGCGACTGTTTCAAGAGAGGTGTTTAAGGAGGCCATTTATGTGAAATAAAGAAACCAAGCCTAAATAGAGGTGGGGGGTTCGACACCAACTGTCTGCCATGTACAATGCTGTTTTAACACCTTACTCGGGGCGTTCCTATAACACTCTTAGCCACTATCTAATCACACACCCTTAACACCTGGCTGTGATATGCTAATTGGGATTTTCCAGGGTACATAATTGCCACAGATTCTTGTACAAGTCATTCTGAATTGAGAAAGCCAGTCGGATGACTAGCGAAACGTCTTCAAAACTACATTTCAAGTCCAGTTGATCTAATTGAATACAACAGATATATTAATCAGTGTACTGGGCCAATCATTGAACTGATCAATCAGAGTGCTGGGCCAATCATTGACTGATCAATCAGAGTGCTGGGCCAATCATTGAACTGATCAATCAGTGTACTGTGCCAATCATTGAATTGATCAATCAGAGTGCTGGGTCATCATTGAACTAATCAATCAGTGTACTGGAACAATCATGGAACTAATCAATCAGTGTACTGGGCCAATCACACAACAATCAATCAGAGTGCTGGGCCAATCATTGAACTGATCGTCAGAGTGCTGGGTCAATCATTGAACCTAATCAATCAGTGTACTGGAACAATCATGGAACTAATCAATCAGTGTACTGGGGCCAATCACTCAACTAATCAATCAAGAGTGCTGGGCCAATCATTGAACTGATCTGTCAGAGTGCTGGGCCAATCATTGAACTGATCAATCAGTGTACTGTGCCAATCATTGAACTGATCAATCAGAGTGCTGGGCCAATCATTGAACTGATCAATCAGTGTACGTGCCAATCATTGAACTGATCAATCAGAGTGCTGGGTCAATCATTGAACTAATCAATCAGTGTACTGGAACATCATGGAACTATCAATCAGTGTCTGCCAATCACTCAACAATATCAATCAGAGTGCTGGCCAATCATTGAACGTGATCAAACAGAGTGTTGGGCCAATCATTGAACTGATCAAAACAGAGTGTTGGGCCAATCATTAAACTTATCAATCAGTGTACTGGAAACATCTTTGAACTGATCAATCAGAGTGCTGGGCCAATCATTGAACTAATCAATCAGTGTACTGGGCCAATCATTGAATGATCAATCAGAGTTGCTGGGTCAATCATTGAACTAATCAATCAGTGTACTGGAACAATCATTGAACTGATCAAACAGAGTGTTGGGCCAACATTGAACTGATCAACAGAGTGTTGGGCCAATCATTAAACTTATCAATCAGTGTACTGGAACAATCTTTGAACTGATCAATCAGAGTGCTGGGCCAATCATTGAACTAATCAATCAGTGTACTGGGCCAATCATTGAATTGATCAATCAGAGTGCTGGGCCAATCATTGAACTAATCAATCATTGTACTGGAACAATCATTGAACTAATCAATCAGAGTGCTGGGCCAATCATTAACTAATCACAATCAGTGTACTGGAACAATCTTTGAACTGATCAATCAGATGCTGGGCCAATCATTGGACTAATCATCAGTGTACTGGGCCATCATTGAATTGATCAATCATATGCGGGCCAATCATTGAACTGATCTATCAGAGTGCTGAGCCAATCATTGAACTGACCAATCAGAGTTCTGGGCCAATCATTAAACTAATCAATCAGTGTACTGGGCCATTATTGAACTGACCAATCAGAGTTCGGGCCTATCATTAAAACTTATCAATCAGTGTACTGGTTCATTTATTGAACTGATCAATCAGAATGCTGGCCCAATCATTGAACTGATCAATTAGAGTTCTGCGCCAATCATTAACTAATCAATCAGTGTACTGGGTCAATCATTGAACTGATCAATCAGAATGCTGGGCCAATCATTGAACTGATCAATTAGAGTTCTGGGCCCGTCCACTGAACTAATCAAACAGAGTGCTAGGTCAATCATTGAACTATTAATCAGAGTGCTGGCCCATCACTGAACTGATCAATCAGAGTTCTGGGCCATCATTGAACTGATCAATAAGAGTTCTGGGCAAATCATTAAACTAATCAATCAGTGTACTGGGTCAATCATTGAAATGATCATTCAGAATGATGGGCCAATCATTGAACTGATCAATTAGAGTTCTGGGCCAATCATTGACCTAATCAATCAGAGTGCTAGTCAATCATTGAAATGATCAAACAGAGTGATAGGCCAATCATTGAACTAATCAATTAGTGTACTGGTGTCAGTCATTGAAATGATTATCCAGAATGCTGGGCCAATCTTGAACTAATCAATTAGAGTTCTGGGCCAATCATTGAACTAATCAATCAGAGTGCTAGGTCAATTATTGAATTAATTCATTCAGCGTGCTAGGTCAATCACTGAATTAATCAATCAGGGTGCTGGGCCAATCACTGAATTGATCACCAGAGTGCTGGGCCAATCATTGAACTAATCAGTCAGAGTGCTGGGCAATCATTGAACTGATCAATCAAAGTGCTAGGCCAATCATTGAACTGATCAGAGTGATGGCGCCAATCATGAACTAATCAATCAGAGTGCTAGGCCAATCATTGAACTAATTAGTCAGAGTGCTGGGCTAATCATTGAACTAATCAATCATGAGTACTGGGCCAATCATTGAAATAATACGCGGCCACACCATTAAAGCCTGTACACATTTGGGGGTCGCGCAGGCATTGTCTGTTAATCCGTCAGATTAGAGCCGCCACACACTTACTATTTTTAGCCAAAGCCATCACCATCCCACTGGGCCTACACAATCACAAGTGTGTAGGAAGCTTAGAGTGCTGGAACCACGTCTTATCTCCACAAAAAGTTATGGTTTTCCTTTTTCTTTAATAAAGGGTGATATTGGCATGTCAATTTAAGGGCAACTGTGGTCTACATCATGTTAGGGTTAAGTAAAAGACTGCATTCATTCCTTTAAAATGAGCCCCAGATCACATCTCTGAAAAATTACTTTGCCTTATATTAATCTATAAATAAATACATGTAATAGCCTTACTCTGAGCCCTTTATTAAAGAAAAAGGAAAACCATAACTTTTTGTGGAGATAAGGCGTGGTTCCAGCACTCTAAGCTTCCTACACACTTGTGATTGTGTAGGTAATATTATATAGTATCCCGTACCTACCAGAACTACAGTATATTATTAATACAGTAATCTATTCTAATATTATATATTATCCCTGTACCACCAAACCACGATATGTCATTAATACCAAGATAATTATCAAAATAATATAATATCCCCCTGTACCACCAGACACTACAGTAATTGTATTAATACCCATTAATTCTAAAATTTATATTTCCCCAACCAACCAGAAACTACATTATAGATTATAATACCAGTAATTTCGCAATATTATATATTATACGCCTGTATCCAACCAGCACTGACCAGTATTGTATTAATACCGTAATTCTCATATATTTAGTATCCACTGTACCAACCCGAACCAGTAGTAGTATTAAGTAACCAGTAATCGTCTGTATAGTATAACCCTGTACCAACCAGAATCAGTAATGATGTATTATCCCAGTAATTCTCAATATATAATAGTTCCCCTGTACCCACCAGAACTACAGTATATGTTTAATACCATTAATTCTGTACAAGATTTATAGTATCCCTATACCAACCAGAAACACATATATGTATTAAATACAGTAATTCTCAGATTATATAGTTGTCCTGTACCACCAAGAATCTATATATTATTATACCAGTAATTTCATATATATAGATCCCTGTACCAACAAGAACTACAGTATAGTATTAAGAACCGAGTAATTCTAATATCTATATGTATCCCCTATACGCACACAGAACTACAGTATATGTATTATACAAGTATTCTCAATATTATATAGTTCCCTGTACACACCAGATCTGATATGTAATTAATCACCAGTAAATGTCTCAATATTAGGTATCCCGTACCAACCGAACTTACAGTATATGTATGTAATACCAGTAATTCTCAAGTTTATATATATCCCTGTACAACCAGATCGATATAGGTTGTAATACGATTAATTCTCCATATTATATGTTCCCTATACAACGCAGAACTACAGTATATGATTAATACCCATAATTTCTCAATATTATATAGAGCCCTGTCCACCAGACTATAGTCATTACATCGCAATGTAATTCTCAAATTAATAGTATCCCTGCTACCAACCCAGATCACAGTAATATGTATTAATACCATAATTCTACAACTATAGTATAGTATCCTGTACCAACCAGAACTACAGTAATATGAATTATTACCCAGTAATTCTCAATATTCTTTAGTTTTAATAAACTTATCCAGCCCCTCTCTCATTTCCAATGAACCTGTATGTTCCCCTATTGCCTAGAACGGTGTTGAACATATGAATGCAGCCTGTGAGCTCTGAACTGGTCCGTTTTTTGAGCTACACAAAGTTTAAATGCACCAAGTGAATTTTTGTTCAATCTTAAAGGATATGTTCACTACCAAGTGAAACTATTCTTTAATGGATTGATTGAATACTGGGAGGATAAGGAGCTATGCCTTACCTCTCCTACTCTTCAATCAATGCAAGTAGATCCAGGAAAGAACTGCACTGACAGGTCCCGACAGGTCCAGGTTGGTACACGCTATAGTGGAAACATTCACCATGGTCGGCTCTATTTGTTAAACAGAACCTGGAAGCGGTCGGGAATTTCAGTGCTGCTGAGGAGATTGCGTAACACGTACGTTTGCTCTAAGTTCGTTCCTGGCTCTTCGGTCTTCATCATGCATTAAAGGAATAGATCACTTGGTAGTGAACTTTTCCTTTAAACAGCCCATAGACACACAGAAAAGAAATCCAGAGCCAGCAGCACAATAATTTAATCCCCCCTCCCCCTAGTCCAAACATTGATAAGACTTCTCCTCTCATCGCTCCATTACCGATACATTTAATTTTTGGAATGAAACACCAATCCAATATCTCTAGCTCCCTATTGGCTGATGGTTTCCCCAATTTTTATTGGTAAAGAGATTCAGATTCGCAGTCAAAACCTTAACACAACCCAGATGACACCACCAAAGTGTACTTCCATACTGTGTATCAGCAAGACAACAACCACATCACAAAAAGCAATAAATGAAATAAACTAAACAATACACTTTAGTGTCTTTTTGTCCCACCCTGTTGCTCCCTACACACACATGTTTAGTGAACTTATTAATCGCCTAGCTGTATGTTTCTATTGTGACAGCAGCTGATTTCCGTATGACAGACCCTCGTACTCACCATTGGAAATGAACCACCAGACTGTAAACTCCGGGTTAGCTGGACACACTTGGCTTAAACCTTATTTAATCAGCAATCAAATCCCATACACTGTCCCAGGTGAACCTGACTCAATATACACAAACATCATTAGTGTATGTTTAATACATGGCCATCAGGGAGGACCCATAATGGCTGGAACTATTATTACAACAACTCTTAAACATCAAACAAAATAATTATGTTATACATAATATAATCTGTATATATTTACTCCGCCGGGTAAATATATATTTATATCTGATATACAGAAACCCCCAAGTCTGGGCATGTGTGGTTGGTTGTGTCAATGTTCGGGGGCAGACACCAATTGGGAGGAGAAAACTCTGCTTGTTGGGTTGGGAGTCTGCATGGAAATTAAAATCATCAAACTGCGCATGGCCAGATTCATGGTATCTTTATACCAATCAGCCATCTTACATCCTTACAGGTCCCGACAGCCTATGTTTTGGTTACTGGGGGGAATTACTGCTACAGACTGTCAAAGGTATCAGTCTGCTTGATGGCCAAGGTATCGGTCCTAGGTGCCCCTTTAAAAAAGTGCCTTATGGGACTTTCTGCCTGATAAAGCCTGTTAGATCTGATTGAACATAATCTGAATTTGCCGCTGCAGTGGTGACCAGATAATGATCTTAAACTAATCCAATGGTCAAGCATGCTTTGGCTCAATGTGGGCCCATTGTTTTCCACACACTTCTATGTGCACATAAACCAACAAATGCTTTCACAAACAAGACAAAAGTGCGTATTCACATTCTTGTCTACACGCTCATACACACCACTTAAACACATTTCTTTTACATAGACTCAACTTACACTCAAGCGGGCCAGACGGGAATGTCACAGGAACGTCTGAAGGTAAGAACCACTACTTTTGGTTTAATTAGTACATGGACCCCTATGTACTCATCCATTCATTAGTTACAGAACGTACAGCCATGGAAGGGTTAATTAACACTTGGCAACATGTTCCGCCCTCTAGTCTCCACTAAATGAAAGGACGGACAGTGATAATTGATAAGCAACTGCATCTTTCACACAAACCACTAATGATCTGTAATCCGCTCAGACCAAAAGGCACAATCCACCAGAAGGTCTTGGACAAGAACCTACCGGGTGAAACAAGAGCGCAATGAGTGTTATTACTTACTACATTACTTTAACCCTTCCTCCCTCTGCATAGTCTTCCTCCCACCCCATAAAGTCAAATGTTAAACTATATAAATGTGTGGCCCACCAATCCAGTAATGAAATGCACATTGATGGTACACAAGGTCTACAACATATAAGCGTTATCCTAATACCAATGCCCGTGTCTCTGGTAATAAGAATCCATTGTAAACCATTACTATGTAATATATATGTTAAAGGGCATGTCCAAAAAACCCTGGTCCATTGTCAGTTATCTGCCTCAGCCAAATGATATATGTTACTCTTTATTACCTGCATCATAACCAGATATTTAAGGATAATATTGTCCCCATTCTGGCAGAGTAAGCTGGCCCCTCCCTCCATGCTGTCAATCAAGCTGTACCTGCTGAATCACAACTTATGATTAACTCCTATTTCACCTGCTGCCTCCTCTGCACATGCTCAATGTCTAAAGGTGGCCATACACATGGCTTTCCATCGCAATGTGGCAACAGATCACATTGGTATCTGTCTGCACCTTGCGAAGAGAACCGCAACGTGGTACCAACCTATCTTCCATACAAGGTATGGATTTTCGGTCCTGCATGTCGCCATATATTGGCTGATGGTATCGTCCTCTTTTATATGAAAGTAAAGGAGCCCGATACCAACGGTGGAAATTTTTTGTCTGTCCCAATCGACAGTAATGCCGACCACAAACGTACTGCAAGCATTACGGTCAATCAGATTCAGCCCCTACACATTAGTGATATTAGGCAAATCTCATTGTGGACCGACAGTAATATCGCTAAGTGTATTGCCCACTTTTTATAGCTGCCCCTGAGCAGAGGGAGGAGCGGGATCCCTTTTCCGATTGGAAGAGAACTTATCACTCACATATCTGGTTACTAATACATGTAATATACTGGGGGAAATAGCAGTTGGGGTTGCGGGCAGATAATTAAACAGTCACCAGTTTTTTGCTTTAAGGGTGGACATGGCCTTTAAATAATATGCCCTTTAACTATATCCTCTTACTGTCTGTTTCCCCATGGGTACCTTATTTGTCTTCCCCTTTAGACCTCCTTCCCCCCATAATCTGCTTTTTTGGTGAGTTTGGTGCACAGCCAGGATCCAGCAGTATTATAAATATGCTTCATTCGATTTATCAATGAATTAAACCTTTTCTACACTCTCTCTTTTTGTTTAGACAGCTCAATGGCCTCTGCTATAACTCATCCCAGACTTCATACTGATCTTGCTTCCCAGAGTATCCACAGCTGGCACATCTCTGAATTTTAATGTTATTTCTTTTATTGCTTTAGTTTCCAACCTGACACTGATGCTAGTGATCGCCATAGAGCCAAGATTACACCCACCTATGTATTACTTTCTGGCTATGTTGTCTTTCGTGGACATCCTTCTTTGTACAGTGGCCACTCCTAAGTCCTGTCCGTTCTTTGGTCTGAAACAATACTATAAGTCCTGTCGCTTGCTTCACTCATGTTTTTTTCATTCAATTCAGCTCAGCTATGGATCATCTATATTTCTGGTAATGGCATATGACCGATATGTGCTGTCGTGCCATCCACTACATTACCCAACTGTAATCACAAACCAACTGGTAGCCAGAGCAAGTGGATTCGTCCTTATCAGGAACTTCGTTCTCTTATTACCCTTCCCCTCCTGGCCGCAAGGCTGGATTATTGTTCCCGTAGAGACATCCCTCAATGTTACTGTGAAAACTGTCGGTGGAAATTTATCCTGCAGCGCCTTTACTGCCAGCAGTATCTATGGCCTGGTGGTTTTCTTTGTGGTAGGAGGAGCAGACTCCTGTTTATCATTTCCTCGTATTTAGCCGTTCTAAGGGTGTGGTGGTTTCTCGTTCCTTCTCTGCTGCCTTCAAAGCCTTTAAACATGCAGCTCCATCTGATACTGATCTGCTTTTTTTTTACCATGGGCATCACAATCATTTCCAACAGAGCAATCAAACAGATACCTCGTCAGGTTCATGTATTGCGTTCCATTATGCATTACCTGCTCCCCCGCATTGAACCCTCTTGTGTATGGAGTCATGACAAAGGAGATCAGACAAGCAATAAGGAACTTTTGAGCAAAATGAAATTTCATCCTCAAATCAGTCCTTAGGAAACAATCTGTACACAGCTGTACGATAAGGTTTGACTGTTACCATTGAAGCTTGGTTACAAACATTGTCTGTTTCCTCCCGGAAATAGACAAATTAAAGCCATGTCCCACCCCTAAAAACAAAAACTTGTGACTTGTCCGCTTTCTGCCCTGCACCAACCCCCATCTGCTATTTTTACCAGTTTTATTACATGCATTTGTAACCAGATCTTTAATGGTAAGTTCTATTTCTTTCAGGTATCTGCCTTCTCTCCCTGCTCAATGAGTTTTTTATAATCTTGAGCGTGTGCAGAGGAGGCAGCAGGTGACACAGCAGTCAATCATTACCGATGTTCAGTTGTCACAGCCTTGGGAGGGGCCAGCTTACTCTGCAGAACGGGGACTTAATTATCCCTAAATATCTGATTAGAACTGCACTAATGAAGTGCAAAATATATCAGTTGGGGTTGGAGGCAGTGACTGACAATTGACAACTTTTTTGTTTTAAGGTTGGACATTCCCTTTAAGGACATTGAAAAAAAACAAAGGTTGATTAATTGTGGTCAGTTGCCGACTATCTAGAGTGTTAACCTTTCATTCAACACTTCAGTTCCACATTCCACATATCTGACAGATGTATACCTATACAGAAACAATTGAGTGAAACTCGTGACGGGTTTAATTATTACCTTTGGCAGGAATTTAATGGAAAATAGAAGGAGGAAACTTTCTACGTTATTATCTTTTAATGGAGAAACCCGGCACATGATTCCATCATATTCTTTTGTCTAGTGAGTGCTTTAGTTATTAGTTAAAACTTCTCCTTTAAGCCATTTCCTGATGGTCCTCCATTTTGTCCTTTCTTATTTGATCTGCTATGTGTGTAGTTGGCCTCAAACATGAGACTATCAGGTTTTCAATAAAAGTTCTTATTGTTTAAAATGGTGCAATTTTGCCCCAACCAATCAGATGTAAGCTTACAATGTTAAATAGATCTGATTGGTTGGGGCAAAATTAGCACCATTTTAAACGATTAGAAGTTTTATTGATCTCCCCGTTTTGTTTTTTGGCTTAAGGAAAAAATCCAATTAACACAGAAATGTATTTGAAACATCGCTGCCTCCATAATAAATGGGCGAACAAGGATATGGATCCAAAGAAGTTTTTTTGAAAAACCTACTGTTTTTGGCTGTTGACACAAATCCGGAATGCCTTGTTTTCTGTGCCACAAGGTTGTGCTGGGAGAGATTTGCATACCCGGGTATTGGTAAATAAACAGGGAAATGTAATAAAAGTTCTTATTGTTAAAAATGGTGCTAATTTTGACGCCACCAATCAGATTTTGACTTTCAAATGGTACATACATCGATTGTTGTTGGGCAAAATTAGCTCCATTTTTAACGATAAGAACTTTTGTTACATTTCCCCATAGTCTTTCATTAAAAAGTGTGGCAGACAGAAATATACCACCAGTATTGGGTTTTGAACACTGGAATAGGTCTGTATTGTTTGTACTGTTGGTGTGGAAGTAGTAAATTAAACACTAGTTCTCATATAAGGTGTATAAGGTAATTAGCAGAGGTAACTGGTAAATCCGTAAAATACTTCAAGTGTTTGTCTTTTGCAAAATAATATTTGCACATGTTCTTCTTCATGGCACTTCCTATTGAACTTAAGACTGTGGGAATTTAATAAGGATCTTGTATCTTTTATTGCAATGGGCTTGTTTCTCTGCACAGAGTGTTCATGCAGTTAAACGGGTACACACTTAAAGATTTTTGAAAGATGACAGGCAGGATCTTGCAGATTCACATCGTATACACAGCATATACACACCTATATACAGCATATACACATCATATACCCGTCATATACACATCATATACACGCATATATATACACATCATATACACAGCATATACACAGCATATACACAGCATATACACACATCATATACACAGTCATATACACACAATACACATCATACACAGCATATACACATCATATACACAGCATATCACAACATATACACATCATATACACATACAATATACACATCATATACCCATCATATACACAGCATATACACATCATATACACCTCTATACACAGCATATACACAGCATATCACACATATACACAGCATAGGGGGTACGCTCGGGACTCCATGTTTTTTTCCCTTTTTTTTCCAACGAGCGTCTCGAAGTACGGTACACACAGTACCGATAAAGACTGCAATATCGCCGGATCTGTGTGTACCCAGCTTTAGTGTAGAAGCAACAGAATAGATGTGATTATCATAGGTGGAATGTAAGAGACCAATCAGAATGAGAGATTATACCATACACTAGTTACAGTGCCTTGTATTCTTGTATAACTATGATGTATGTATGTATAGTTTTATTTATAAAGCGCCACTTGGGACACAGCGCTGTACAGTATTAAATACATAAAGTCAAACAAGGGGGATAAATACATAGATAGTTTCAGTACATAAATATATAACTTATATAACAGAAGTGCTAGAGCTTTGCCACAATAGGTAATGATGTCCCTGCCCTGTAGAGCTACAATCTAGTTAGGTGGGTAACACACATAGTAGGAGGCCTAATATTTAGACTGATACAAAGTTCATCATTAAAGGGAAAGTCCACTCAAAAAATGTATATAGATTTGTGTCCGACAATGCAAATTTACAATTGCGGCAACAATTGTTAAAATGGCAGTTTCGCAAAACAGGGATAGTGTATCTTTCTAAACATGGCCCTTTATCTGATTGCAGAGTATTTGTATAGTACCAACATATCAGGTTAGTTAATATTATTGCTTCTTGTATGGACTGCAGTATCGAACTTTATCAGCATTATCAGTGTGTGTATAGTCTGTATAGTCTTTCCCCCAACGTCCGCCGAACTTTCGGGTCAGCCTCGTGGTCATTCGGAAAACCTAATATTTCCCTCGCCGTGGTAGTCTCCCTATAGGGGCTGTGGGCTCTCGGGATTGTGTGTATCTAGATCTTCGAAATATGACAGACGGATCTTGTAGATTCTTGTCTCATCTATCAAAAATCTGTACTGTGTGTACCCAACTTTAAGGTTCGTACCGAACCGCGACGCACTTCTGTACGACGCACTTTATCACGGCCAAAACGGTCGTTCGGGAGATCCGCCAGTTTGGTCGGGCAACGACCCCGACCGAACAGATTTCGGACGATAAACAGGGTTATTCAATAAAAGTTCTTATCGTTAAAAATGTGCTAATCTTGCCCCAACCAATCAGATGTTAGCTTTCAAATGTTATATAAGATCTGATCTGAACTTTTATTGAATCTCCTTGCTTACACACGGGCCGATTCGTTCATACACTTCGTGTTGTCGAGGGGCGGGACCCACAACCACACGTTTGTGTACGAACCTTAGTTGTAGCCAAGCTAATAGAATATCGTACCATATCTATGTGTGTATACTTTATCTTTATGTTTTAATGCTGATAAGAAATTAACACCTATTGCTTGTGGTGTCAGACAGGTCATTGGGTTCAACTCTAATCCTTCCTCTCCAGGTACTTAGGTAATTAGATGCTAATTGCTGGTGCCAATTACTAGCACATCATTACCTGAACTTATTGTGATGGATCCCTAATAAGATGCCACTGAACGGAATAATGGGATGTTTTTCTCTCCTGGTGACTCTTGTTGAACACTAATTATCTGATACTTGGACAGTAATGACAGTGCTAATAACCGGGCATTGCTGCTTGGTGGTTATTCTTACCTTTAAATTACTTTTTTTTTATCTAATGATTTCACTCATTCCACCTGGAATGGAGAGCAGACAGAACGACTCTGTTCACTCTAATTACTTGGATGGATTGAAATCCCGTTACCATTAACTGATTCCCACCAAGGCTGATTAACTGATGTAGACTGGAGTCCACCATTATACCTCCCTGTCCCCCCTTGTCTGTACAGAACGGACAGCAATGTAACAGTTCAAAAAAAACGAGTCTAATCCCCACAACTTAACTTCTGGGGGTGAATAAGGAAACGTACTGCCCCCTTTCATACATAACCAATAATCTGAACTAATTAATCAGTGCTTGAAGGTTCTCATTCATCCAGGTCATGGTATATCTGTTGTATCATTAGATCAACTGGACTTGAAATGTAGTTCTTGAAGACGTTTCGCTAGTCATCCGACTGATCTCTCAATTCGAATGACTTGTACAAGAATCTGTGGCATTTGTACCCTGGAAACCAATTAGCATATCACATACACAGCCAGGTGTTAAGGCGTGATTGATAGTGGCTAAGAGGTGTTATAGGAACGCCCAGAGTAAGGTGTCAAACAAGCATTGTACATGGCAGACATTTGGAATATCCAGACTGGGCCTTTGTCAAAAGAAGTAGAAGGAAAGAAAAGAACACAATACCAACAGTGAGGGGGAAAAACAAGACAGGAGGAAGACATGGTCATCCCATATGTAGCAGGGGTCTCCGAGAATTAAGAAGAATTTTCAAAAAACATCGTATCCCTGTCTTGCTTTAACCGAACAACACACTGAGGCAGCAATTGGTACATCCGAAAGACCCAATACCCAAACACAAGAAAAGCGACATCATATATGCAGTGCAGTGCAGTGAAGAATCTCTGATTTGTATGTGGGGGAGACACAAACAGCACGCATCAACGTATGGCCCAGCACAGAAGAGCCAATTCCTCGGGTCAGGACTCAGCCGTGTATCTGCATCTTAAGGATAAAGGACTACCTTTGAAGATTGAATGTTAACATACTGGCGAAGGAACGCGACTGTTTCAAGAGAGGTGTTTAAGGAGGCCATTTATGTGAAATAAAGAACCAAGCCTAAATAGAGGTGGGGGGGTTCGACACCAACTGTCTGCCATGTACAATGCTGTTTTAACACCTTACTCGGGGCGTTCCTATAACACTCTTAGCCACTATCTAATCACACCCCTTAACACCTGGCTGTGATATGCTAATTGGGATTTTCCAGGGTACATAATTGCCACAGATTCTTGTACAAGTCATTCTGAATTGAGAAAGCCAGTCGGATGACTAGCGAAACGTCTTCAAGAACTACATTTCAAGTCCAGTTGATCTAATTGAATACAACAGATATATTAATCAGTGTACTGGGCCAATCATTGAACTGATCAATCAGAGTGCTGGGCCAATCATTGACTGATCAATCAGAGTGCTGGGCCAATCATTGAACTGATCAATCAGTGTACTGTGCCAATCATTGAATTGATCAATCAGAGTGCTGGGTCATCATTGAACTAATCAATCAGTGTACTGGAACAATCATGGAACTAATCAATCAGTGTACTGGGCCAATCACACAACAATCAATCAGAGTGCTGGGCCAATCATTGAACTGATCTGTCAGAGTGCTGGGTCAATCATTGAACTAATCAATCAGTGTACTGGAACAATCATGGAACTAATCAATCAGTGTACTGGGCCAATCACTCAACTAATCAATCAGAGTGCTGGGCCAATCATTGAACTGATCTGTCAGAGTGCTGGGCCAATCATTGAACTGATCAATCAGTGTACTGTGCCAATCATTGAACTGATCAATCAGAGTGCTGGGCCAATCATTGAACTGATCAATCAGTGTACTGTGCCAATCATTGAACTGATCAATCAGAGTGCTGGGTCAATCATTGAACTAATCAATCAGTGTACTGGAACATCATGGAACTATCAATCAGTGTACTGGGCCAATCACTCAACAATACTCAATCAGAGTGCTGGCCAATCATTGAACGATCAAACAGAGTGTTGGGCCAATCATTGAACTGATCAAAACAGAGTGTTGGGCCAATCATTAAACTTATCAATCAGTGTACTGGAAACATCTTTGAACTGATCAATCAGAGTGCTGGGCCAATCATTGAACTAATCAATCAGTGTACTGGGCCAATCATTGAATGATCAATCAGAGTGCTGGGTCAATCATTGAACTAATCATCAGTGTACTGGAACAATCATTGAACTGATCAAACAGAGTGTTGGGCCAATCATTGAACTGATCAACAGAGTGTTGGGCCAATCATTAAACTTATCAATCAGTGTACGGAACAATCTTTGAACTGATCATCAGAGTGCTGGGCCAATCATTGAACTAATCAATCAGTGTACTGGGCCAATCATTGAATTGATCAATCAGAGTGCTGGGTCAATCATTGAACTAATCAATCATTGTACTGGAACAATCATTGAACTAATCAATCAGAGTGCTGGGCCAATCATTAAACTAATCAATCAGTGTACTGGAACAATCTTTGAACTGATCAATCAGATGCTGGGCCAATCATTGGACTAATCATCAGTGTACTGGGCCATCATTGAATTGATCAATCATATGCGGGCCAATCATTGAACTGATCTATCAGAGTGCTGAGCCAATCATTGAACTGACCAATCAGAGTTCTGGGCCAATCATTAAACTAATCAATCAGTGTACTGGGCCATTATTGAACTGACCAATCAGAGTTCGGGCCTATCATTAAAACTTATCAATCAGTGTACTGGTTCATTTATTGAACTGATCAATCAGAATGCGGCCCAATCATTGAACTGATCAATTAGAGTTCTGCGCCAATCATTAACCTAATCAATCAGTGTACTGGGTCAATCATTGAACTGATCAATCAGAATGCTGGGCCAATCATTGAACTGATCAATTAGAGTTCGGGCCCGCCACTGAACTAATCAAACAGAGTGCTAGGTCAATCATTGAACTATTAATCAGAGTGCTGGCCCAATCACTGAACTGATCAATCAGAGTTCTGGGCCATCATTGAACTGATCAATAAGAGTTCTGGGCAAATCATTAAACTAATCAATCAGTGTACTGGGTCAATCATTGAAATGATCATTCAAATGATGGGCCAATCATTGAACTGATCAATTAGAGTTCTGGGCCAATCATTGACCTAATCAATCAGAGTGCTAGTCAATCATTGAATGATCAAACAGAGTGATAGGCCAATCATTGAACTAATCATTAGTGTACTGGGTCAGTCATTGAAATGATTATCAGAATGCTGGGCCAATCTTGAACTAATCAATTAGAGTTCTGGGCCAATCATTGAACTAATCAATCAGAGTGCTAGGTCAATTATTGAATTAATCATTCAGCGTGCTAGGTCAATCACTGAATTAATCAATCAGGGTGCTGGGCCAATCACTGAATTGATCACCAGAGTGCTGGGCCAATCATTGAACTAATCAGTCAGAGTGCTGGGCCAATCATTGAACTGATCAATCAAAGTGCTAGGCCAATCATTGAACTGATCAGAGTGATGGGCCAATCATGAACTAATCAATCAGAGTGCTAGGCCAATCATTGAACTAATTAGTCAGAGTGCTGGGCTAATCATTGAACTAATCAATCATGAGTACTGGGCCAATCATTGAAATAATAGTGGCCACACCATTAAAGCCTGTACACATTTGGGGGTCGCGCAGGCATTGTCTGTTAATCCGTCAGATTAGAGCCGCCACACACTTACTATTTTTAGCCAAAGCCATCATTCTCACAATTCTTTCTCCTGGCGTGGTTCCAGCACTCTAAGCTTCCTACACACTTGTGATTGTGTAGGCCCAGTGAGAATTGATGGCTTTGGCTAACAATAGTAAGTGTGTGGCGGCTCTAATCTGACGGATTAACAGACAATGCCTGCGCGACCCCCAAATGTGTACAGGCTTTAATGGGTGTGGCACGCTATTATTTCAATGATTGGCCCAGTACTCTGATTGATTAGTTCAATGATTAGCCCAGCACTCTGACTAATTAGTTCAATGATTGGCCTAGCACTCTGATTGATTAGTTCAATGATTGGCCCATCACTCTGATCAGTTCAATGATTGGCCTAGCACTTTGATTGATCAGTTCAATGATTGGCCCAGCACTCTGACTGATTAGTTCAATGATTGGCCCAGCACTCTGATTGATCAATTCAGTGATTGGCCCAGCACCCTGATTGATTAATTCAGTGATTGACCTAGCACGCTGAATGATTAATTCAATAATTGACCTAGCACTCTGATTGATTAGTTCAATGATTGGCCCAGAACTCTAATTGATTAGTTCAATGATTGGCCCAGCATTCTGATTAATCATTTCAATGACTGACCCAGTACACTAATTGATTAGTTCAATGATTGGCCTATCACTCTGTTTGATCATTTCAATGATTGACCTAGCACTCTGATTGATTAGTTCAATGATTGGCCCAGAACTCTAATTGATCAGTTCAATGATTGGCCCATCATTCTGAATGATCATTTCAATGATTGACCCAGTACACTGATTGATTAGTTTAATGATTTGCCCAGAACTCTTATTGATCAGTTCAATGATTGGCCCAGAACTCTGATTGATCAGTTCAGTGATTGGGCCAGCACTCTGATTAATTAGTTCAATGATTGACCTAGCACTCTGTTTGATTAGTTCAGTGACGGGCCCAGAACTCTAATTGATCAGTTCAATGATTGGCCCAGCATTCTGATTGATCAGTTCAATGATTGACCCAGTACACTGATTGATTAGTTTAATGATTGGCGCAGAACTCTAATTGATCAGTTCAATGATTGGGCCAGCATTCTGATTGATCAGTTCAATAAATGAACCAGTACACTGATTGATAAGTTTAATGATAGGCCCAGAACTCTGATTGGTCAGTTCAATAATTGGCCCAGTACACTGATTGATTAGTTTAATGATTGGCCCAGAACTCTGATTGGTCAGTTCAATGATTGGCTCAGCACTCTGATAGATCAGTTCAATGATTGGCCCAGCACTCTGATTGATCAATTCAATGATTGGCCCAGTACACTGATTGATTAGTTCTGATTGATCAATTCAATGATTGGCCCAGTACACTGATTGATTAGTCCAATGATTGGCCCAGCACTCTGATTGATCAGTTCAAAGATTGTTCCACAATGATTGGCCCAGCACTCTGATTGATCAGTTCAAAGATTGTTCCAGTACACTGATTGATAAGTTTAATGATTGGCCCAACACTCTGTTTGATCAGTTCAATGATTGTTCCAGTACACTGATTGATTAGTTCAATGATTGACCCAGCACTCTGATTGATCAATTCAATGATTGGCCCAGTACACTGATTGATTAGTTCAATGATTGGCCCAGCACTCTGATTCCAGTACACTGATTGATTAGTTCAATGATTGGCCCAGCACTCTGATTGATCAGTTCAAAGATTGTTCCATGTTCGGGCAGCTGGAGTTAAGACATGGAGGAGGTAACAAAGGGAGGGGGAAGGAAGGAGTGCTGCTGAGAGATCTGACACCATGGGAAAACAGTGTCACGACAGAGGTAGGAGAAAGGCAGCACAGAGTACATGAATTTAACTTTGCAATGAGCCAGTGTGTTTTTTTTCACTATAGATGCCCTTTTAATGTGCCCGGACGAGATACAGCGCCACAGATGGGATCACTGGAATTTTAAACCAGTACCTATTGCCTTCCCCCAGGTCTGATATCGGTGAACAGAAGGCCAGTAGAGTAGTTTTTCTACTACTCAATTGGACTAATCAAATCAATAAAATACAAGATACATGCCTGTATTAGAAGAGGGCCATAAACATACAAGGCTGCACACCGGTTCAGCTTAAAGCTGATCACGATCAAGTACTAGGAAGATACCCCACCTTGTGCCATCAACATTGATCAAATTTCAGACTGAAATGAAAGATTTTACACCAGGTCCAATCAGCTTTGGTTTAGTAAACATGCCTGAGATCGCTGGAAGACACACCAAAAATGGAATGTACACACAGGTCGAAATTTCTTTGATCGTCCTGCAAATAAAGAAAGTTCTGAGATTCATGAAATAATGTAAACTGAGGGAACATTACTGGAATTTAAGGGTTAACCTTTTGCAGCCTTACTTATCTTACTAACAGGATAAGTAAGCTAGATTCCATCTCCAGTTTTATAATGAGGGGAAAAGACATTCCATCCAATGTTTTATTAAAGGACCATGTTTGTATGAATTGTGATCAGATCAGTAGGACTTTATTATTATTGAAATTTCAAAGTCGGTCTGTTGTATAAGCTCAGCTCCAAATAATTATATTTACATAGACTACTTCAAAATGCCAAATTGTGTGAATGGTGACAGTTGGTATGTGTGAATTGTATGGTAGAAAATTCCCTATCCCTGTACTGGATCATTTAATTACTGAGCATGCTTGACTTCTAAAAAGTCAGTCAGATGAAAGGAGGAGTTAGTGGGAGGGGCATACTGAGCCTGAGCAAAACAAGTACTAGATTGAAGACACACACACACACACACACACACACACACACACACACACACACACACACACACACACACACACACACACACACACCTCAGAGTAAGGCCTACTTACATGTATTTATTTATAGATTAATATAAGGCAAAGTAATTTTTTCAGAGATGTGATCTGGGGCTCATTTTAAAGGAATGAATGCAGTCTTTTACTTAACCCTAACATGATTGTAGACCACAGTTGCCCTTTAAATTGACATGCCAATATCACCCTTTATTAAAGAAAAAGGAAAACCATAACTTTTTGTGGAGATAAGACGTGGTTCCAGCACTCTAAGCTTCCTACACACTTGTGATTGTGTAGGCCCAGTGAGAATTGATGGCTTTGGCTAACAATAGTAAGTGTGTGGCGGCTCTAATCTGACGGATTAACAGACAATGCCTGCGCGACCCCCAAATGTGGTACAGGCTTTAATGGGTGTGGCGACGCTATTATTTCAATGATTGGCCCAGTACTCTATGATTGATTAGTTCAATGATTAGCCCAGCACTCTGACTAATTAGTTCAATGATTGGCCTAGCACTCTGATTGATTAGTTCAATGATTGGCCCATCACTCTGATCAGTTCAATGATTGGCCTAGCACTTTGATTGATCAGTTCAATGATTGGCCCAGCACTCTGACTGATTAGTTCAATGATTGGCCCAGCACTCTGATTGATCAATTCATGATTGGCCCAGCACCCTGATTGATTAATTCAGTGATTGACCTAGCACAGCTGAATGATTAATTCAATAATGACCTAGCACTTGATTGATTAGTTAATGATTGGCCCAGAACTCTAATTGATTAGTTCAATGATTGGCCCAGCATTCTGATTAATCATTTCAATGACTGACCCAGTACACTATGATTAGTTCAATGATTGGCCTATCACTCTGTTTGATCATTTCAATGATTGACCTAGCACTCTGATTGATTAGTTCAATGATTGGCCCAGAACTCTAATTGATCAGTTCAATGATTGGCCCATCATTTGAATGATCATTTCAATGATTGACCCAGTACATGATTGATTAGTTTAATGATTTGCCCAGAACTCTTATTGATCAGTTCAATGATTGGCCCAGAACTCTGATTGATCAGTTTCAGTGATTGGGCAGCATCTGATAATTAGTCAATGATTGACCTAGCACTCTGTTGATTAGTTCAGTGACGGGCCCAGAACTCTAATTGATCAGTTCAATGATTGGCCCAGCATTCTGATTGATCAGTTCAATGATTGACCCAGTACACTGATTGATTAGTTTAATGATTGGCGCAGAACTCTAATTGATCAGTTCAATGATTGGGCCGCATTCTGATTGATCAGTTCAATAAATGAACCAGTACACTGATTGATAAGTTTAATGATAGGCCCAGAACTCTGATTGGTCAGTTCAAAATGGCCCAGTACACTGATTGATTAGTTTAATGATTGGCCCAGAACTCTGATTGGTCAGTTCAATGATTGGCTCAGCACTCTGAGATCAGTTCAATGATTGGCCCAGCACTCTGATTGATCAATTCAATGATTGGCCCAGTACACTGATGATTAGTCCAATGATTGGCCGCAACTCTGATTGACAGTTCAAAGATTGTTCCAGTACACTGATTGATGATAGTTTAATGATTGGCCCAGCACTCTGATTGATTAGTTCAATGATTGTTCCAGTACAATGATTGATTAGTTCAATGATTGACCCAGCACTCTGATTGATCAATTCAATGATTGGCCCAGTACACTGATTGATTAGTTCAATGATTGGCCCAGCATCTGATGATCAGTTCAAAGATTGTTCCGTCACATGATTGATAAGTTTAATGATTGGCCCAACACTCTGTTTGATCAGTTCAATGATTGGCCCAACACTGTTTGATCAGTTCAATGATTGTTCCAGTACACTGATTGATTAGTTCAATGATTGACCCAGCACTCTGATTGATCAATTCAATGATTGGCCCAGTACACTGATTGATTAGTTCAATGATTGGCCCAGCACTCTGATTGATCAGTTCAAAGATTGTTCCAGTACACTGATTGATAAGTTTAATGATTGGCCCAACACTCTGTTTGATCAGTTCAATGATTGGCCCAACACTCTGTTTGATCAGTTCAATGATTGGCCCAGCACTCTGATTGATTAGTTGAGTGATTGGCCCAGTACACTGATTGATTAGTTCCATGATTGTTCCAGTACACTGATTGATTAGTTCAATGATTGACCCAGCACTCTGATTGATCAGTTCAATGATTGGCACAGTACACTGATGATCAGTTCAATGATGGCCCAGCACTCTGATTGATCAGTTCAATGATTGGCACAGTACAATGATTGATCAGTTCAATGATTGGCCCAGCACTCTGACAGATCAGTTCAATGATTGGCCCAGCACTCTGATTGATTAGTTGAGTGATTGGCCCAGTACACTGATTGATTAGTCCATGATTGTTCCAGTACACTGATGATTAGGTCAATGATTGACCCAGCACTTGACAGATCAGTTCAATGATTGGCCCAGCACTCTGATTGATTAGTTGATGTGATTGGCCCAGTACACTGATTGATTAGTTCCATGATTGTTCCAGTAACTGATTGATTAGTTCAATGATTGACCCAGCATCTGATTGATCAATTCAATGATTGGCACAGTACACTGATTGATCAGTTCAATGATTGGCCCAGCACTCTGATTGATCAGTTCAATGATTGGCCCAGCACTCTGATTGATCAGTTCAATGATTGGCCCAGTACACTGATTAATTATATCTGTTGTATTCAATTAGATCAACTGGACTTGAAATGTGTTCTTGAAGACGTTTCGCTAGACAATGCTCATTGTGACGGCTTTCTCAATTAGAATGCCTTGTACAAGAATCTGTGGCAATTATGTACCCTGGAAAATCCCAATTAGCATATCACAGCCAGGTGTTAAGGGTGTGATTAGATAGTGGCTAAGAGGTGTTATAGGAACGCCCAGAGTAAGGTGTTAAAACAGCATTGTACATGGCAGACAGTTGGTGTCGAACCCCCCCCACCTCTATTTAGGCTTGGTTTCTTTATTTTCACATAAATGGCCTCCTTAACACCTCTCTTGAACCAGTCACGTTCCTTCGCCAGTATGTTAACATTACAATCTTCAAAGGTATGTCCTTTATCCTTAAGATGCAGATACACGGCTGAGTCCTGACCCGAGGAATTGGCTCTTCTGTGCTGGGCCATACGTTGATGCAGTTGCTGTTTGGTCTCCCCCACATACAAATCAGAGCATTCTTCACTGCACTGCACTGCATATATGATGTCGCTTTTCTTGTGTTTGGGTATTGGGTCTTTCGGATGTACCAATTGCTGCCTCAGTGTGTTGTTCGGTTTAAAGCAGACAGGGATACGATGTTTTTTGAAAATTCTTCTTAATTTCTCGGAGACCCCTGCTACATATGGGATGACCATGTTCTTCCTCCTGTCTTGCTTTTCCCCTTCACTGTTGGTATTCGTGTTCTTTTCTTTCCTTCTACTTCTTTTGACAAAGGCCCAGTCTGGATATTCCAAATGTCTGCCATGTACAATGCTGTTTTGACACCTTACTCTGGGCGTTCCTATAACACCTCTTAGCCACTATCCAATCACGCCCTTAACACCTGGCTGTGATATGCTAATTGGGATTTTCCAGGGTACATAATTGCCACAGATTCTTGTACAAGTCATTCTGAATTGAGAGATCCAGTCGGATGACTAGCGAAACGTCTTCAAGAACTACATTTCAAGTCCAGTTGATCTAATTGAATACAACAGATATACCATGACCTGGATGAATGAGAACCTTCACAAGCACTGATTAATTAGTTCAGATTATTTGGTTATGTATGAAAGGGGGGCAGTACGTTTCCTTATTCACCCCCAGAAGTTAAGTTGTGGGGATTAGTACTCGTTATTTTTTTGAACTGTTACATTGCTGTCCGTTCTGTACAGACAAGGGGGGACAGGAGGTATAATGGTGGACTCCAGTCTACATCAGTTAAATCAGCCTTGGTGGTGAATCAGTTAATGGTAACGGGATTTCAATCCATCCAAGTAATTAGAGTGAACAGAGTCGTTCTGTCTGCTCTCCATTCCAGGTGGAATGAGTGAAATCATTAGATAAAAAAAAAGTAATTTAAAGGTAAGAATAACCACCAAGCAGCAATGCCCGGTAATTAGCACTGTCATTACTGTCCAAGTATCAGATAATTAGTGTTCAACAAGAGTCACCAGGAGAAAAACATCCCATTATTTCCGTTCTAGTGGCATCTTATTAGGGATCCATCACAATAAGTTCCAGGTAATGATGT
Source organism: Hymenochirus boettgeri (assembly GCA_019447015.1). Taxonomy (NCBI): domain Eukaryota; kingdom Metazoa; phylum Chordata; class Amphibia; order Anura; family Pipidae; genus Hymenochirus; species Hymenochirus boettgeri. Next base: position 336,313,356 of record CM033470.1, read on the forward strand.
GCTAGTAATTGGCACCAGCAATTAGCATCTAATTACCTAAGTACCTGAGAGGAAGGATTAGAGTTGAACCCAATGACCTGTCTGACACCACAAGCAATAGGTGTTAATTTCTTATCAGCATTAAACATACAGATAAAGTAATACACACATAGATATGGTACGATATTCTCATTAGCTCTGGCTACAACTTAAGGTTCGTACACACGTGTGGTTGTGGGTCCCGCCCCTCGACACACGAAGTGTATGAACGAATCGGCCCGTGTGTAAGCAAGGAGATTCAATAAAAGTTCAGATCAGATCTTATATAACATTTGAAAGCTAACATCTGATTGGTTGGGGCAAGATTAGCACCATTTTTAACGATAAGAACTTTTATTGAATAACCCTGTTTATCGTCCGAAATGGCTGTTCGGTCGGGGATCGTTGCCCGACCAAACTGGCGGATCTCCGAACGACCGTTTTGGCCGATAAAGTGCGTTCGTACAGATCGTGCGTCGCGGTTCGGTACGAACCTTAAAGTTGGGTACACACAGTACAGATTTTTGATAGATGAGACAGAATCTACAAGATCCCGTCTGTCATATTTCGAAGATCTAGATACACACAATCCCGAGAGCCCACAGCCCCTATAGGGAGACTACCACGGCCGAGGGAAATATTAGGTTTTTCCCGAATGACCACGAGGCTGACCCGAAAGTTCGGCGGACGTTCGGGAAAGACTATACAGACTATACACACACTGATAATGCTGATAAAGTTCGATACTGCAGTCCATACAAGAAGCAATAATATTAACTAACCTGATATTGTTGGTACTATACAAATACTCTGCAACTTCAGATAAAGGGCCATGTTTAGAAAGATACACTATCCCTGTTTTGCGAAACTGCCATTTTAACAATTGTTGCCGCAATTGTAAATTTGCATTGTCGGACACAAATCTATATACATTTTTTGAGTGGACTTTCCCTTTAATGATGAACTTTGTATCAGTCTAAATATTAGGCCTCCTACTTATGTGTGTTACCCACCTAACTAGATTGTAAGCTCTACAGGGCAGGGACCTCATTACCTATTGTGGCAAAGCTCTAGCACTTCTGTTTATATAAGTTATATATTTATGTACTGAACTATCTATGTATTTATCCCCCTTGTTTGACTTTATTGTATTTTAATACTGTACAGCGCTGTGTCCCCAAGTGGCGCTTTATAAATAAACTATACATACATACATACATATGTATACAAGAATACAAGGCACTGTAACTAGTGTATGGTATAATCTATCATTCTGATTGGTCTCTTACATTCCACCTATGATAATCACATCTATTCTGTTGCTTCTACACTAAAGCTGGGTACACACAGATCCGGCGATATTGCAGTCTTTATCGGTACTGTGTGTACCGTACTTCGGAACGCTCGTTTGGAAAAAAAGGGAAAAACATGGAGTCCCGAGCGTACCCCCTATGCTGTGTATATGCTGTGTATATGCTGTGTATATGCTGTGTATATGATGTGTATATGATGTGTATATGCTGTGTATATGATGGGTATATGATGTGTATATGATGTGTATATGATTGTGTATATGCTGTGTGTATATGCGTGTAATGATGTGTATATGCTGTGTATATGCTGTGTATATGATGTGTATATGCTGTGTATATGATGTGTATATGACGGGTATATGATGTGTATATGCTGTATATAAGATGTGTATATGCTGTGTATACGATGTGAATCTGCAAGATCCTGCCTGTCATCTTTCAAAAATCTTTTAAGTGTGTACCCAGTTTAACTGCATGAACACTCTGTGCAGAAACAAGCCCATTGCAATTAAAAGATACAAGATCCTTATTAAATTCCCACAGTCTTAAGTTCAATAGGAAGTGCCATGAAGAATGAACATGTGCAAATATTTATTTTGCAAAGACAAACACTCTGAAGTATTTTACGGATTTACCAGTTACCTCTGCTAATTACCTTATACACCTTATATTGAGAACTAGTGTTTAATTTACTACTTCCACACCAACAGTACAAACAATACAGACCTATTCCAGTGTTACAAAACCCAATACTGGTGGTATATTTTCTGTCTGCCACACTTTTTAATGAAAGACTATCGGGGAAATGTAACAAAAGTTCTTATCGTTAAAAATGGAGCTAATTTTGCCCCAACCAATCAGATGTTATGTACCATTTGAAAGTCAAAATCTGATTGGTTGGGTCAAAATTAGCACCATTTTTAACAATAAGAACTTTTATTACATTTCCCTGTTTATTTACCAATACCCGGGTATGCAAATCTCTCCCAGCACACACCTTGTGGCACAGAAAACAAGGCATTCCGGGATTTTGATGTCAACAGCAAAAACAGTAGGTTTTTCAAAAAAACTTCTTTTGGATTCCATATCCTTGTTCGCCCATTTATTATGGAGTCAGCGATGTTTCAAATACATTTCCTGTTTAATTGGATTTTGTCCTTAAGCCAAAAAACAAACAGGGAGATTCAATAAAACTTCTAATCGTTTAAAATGGTGCTAATTTTGCCCCAACCAATCAGATCTTATTTAACATTTGTAAGCTTACATCTGATTGGTTGGGGCAAAATTGCACCATTTTAAACAATAAGAACTTTTATTGAATAACCCTGATAGTCTCATGTTTGAGGCCAACTACACACATAGCAGATCAAATAAGAAAGGACAAAATGGAGGACCATCAGGAAATGGCTTAAAGGAGAAGTTTTAACTAATAACTAAAGCACTTCACTAGACAAAAGAATATGATGTGAATCATGTGCCGGTTTCTCCATTAAAAGATAATAACGTAGAAAGTTCCTCCTTCTATTTTCCATTAAATTCCTGCCAAAGGTAATAATTAAACCCGTCACGAGTTTCACTCAATTGTTTCTGTATAGGTATACATCTGTCAGAATATGTGGACTGTGGAACTGAAGTGTTGAATGAAAGGATTAACACTCTAGATAGTCGGCAACTGACCACAATTAATCAACCTTTGTTTTTTTTTTCAATGTCCTTAAAGGGAATGTCCAACCTTAAAACAAAAAAGTTGTCAATTGTCAGTCACCTGCCTCCAACCCCAACTGATATATTTTGCACTTCATTAGCTGCAGTTCTAATCAGATATTTAGGGATAATTAATGTCCCCGTTCTGGCAGAGTAAGCTGGCCCCTCCCAAGGCTGTGACAACTGACATCACGGTAATGATTGACTGCTGTGTCACCTGCTGCCTCCTCTGCACACGCTCAAGATTATAAAAAACTCATTGAGCAGGGAGAGAAGGCAGATACCTGAAAGAAATAGAACTTACCATTAAAGATCTGGTTACAAATGCATGTAATAAACTGGTAAAAATAGCAGATGGGGTTGCGGGCAGAAAGCGGACAAGTCACAAGTTTTTTGTTTTTAGGGGTGGGACATGCGCTTTAATTTGTCTATTTCCGAGGAAACAGACAATGTTTGTTAACCAAGCTTCAATGGTAACAGTCAAACCTTATCGTACAGCTGTGTACAGATTGTTTCCTAAGGACTGATTTGAGGATGAAATTTCATTTTGCTCAAAAGTCTCCTTATTGCTTGTCTGATCTCCTTTGTCATGACTCCATACACAAGAGGGTTCAATGCCGGGGGGAGCAGGTAATGCATAATGGACAGCAATACATGAACCTGACGAGGTATCTGTTTGATTGCTCTGTTGGAAATGATTGTGATGCCCATGGTAATATAAAAAAAGCAGATCAGTATCAGATGGGAGCTGCATGTTCTAAAGGCTTTGAAGGCAGCAGAGAAGGAACGAGACACCACCACCACCCTTAGAACGGCTAAATACGAGGAAATGATAAACAGGAGGTCTGCTCCTCCTACCACAAAGAAAACCACCAGGCCATAGATACTGCTGGCAGTAAAGTCGCTGCAGGATAAATTTTCCACCGACATGTTTTCACAGTAACATTGAGGGATGTCTCTACGGGAACAATAATCCAGCCTTGCGGCCAGGAGGGGAAGTGGTAATAAGAGAACGAAGTTCCTGATAAGGACGAATCCACTTGCTCTGGCTACCAGTTGGTTTGTGATTACAGTTGGGTAATGTAGTGGATGGCAGACAGCAACATATCGGTCATATGCCATTACCAGAAATATAGATGACTCCATAGCTGAGCTGAATTGAATGAAAAACATCTGAGTGAAGCAAGCGACAGGACTTATAGTATTGTCTTCAGACCAAAGAACGGACAGGACTTTAGGAGTGGCCACTGTACAAAGAAGGATGTCCACGAAAGACAACATAGCCAGAAAGTAATACATAGGGTGGTGTAATCTTGGCTCTATGGCGATCACTAGCATCAGTGTCAGGTTGGAAACTAAAGCAATAATAAGAAATAACATTAAAATTCCAGAGATGTGCCAGCTGTGGATCTCTGGGAAGCAGATCAGTATGAAGTCCTGGGATGAGTTATATGCAGAGGCCATTGAGCTGTCTAAACAACAAGGAGAGTGTAGAAAAGGTTAATTCATTGATAAATCGAATGAAGCATATTTATAATACTGCTGGATTCCCTGGCTGTGCACCAAACTCACCAAAAAAGCAGATTATGGGGGAAGGAGGTCTAAAGGGGAAGACAAATAAGGTACCCATGGGGAAACAGACAGTAAGAGGATATTAGTTAAAGGGCATATTATTTAAAGGCCATGTCCACCCTTAAAGCAAAAAACTGGTGACTTGTTAATTATCTGCCCGCAACCCCAACTGCTATTTCCCCCAGTATATTACATGTATTAGTAACCAGATATGTAGTGATAAGTTCTCTTCCAATCTGGAAAAGGGATCCGCCTCCTCCCTCTGCTCAGGGAGCTATAAAAAGTGGCCATACACTTAGCGATATTACTGTCGGTCCACAATGAGATTTGCCTAATATCACTAATGTGTAGGGGCTGAATCTGATTGACCGTAATGCTGCAGTACGTTTGTGGTCGGCATTACTGTCGATTGGGACAGACAAAAAATTTCCACCTGTTGGTATCGGCTTCCTTTACTTTCATATAAAGAGAGACGATACCATCAGCCAATATATGGCGACATGGCAGACCGAACTCCATACCTTGTATGGAAGATAGGTTGGTACCACGTGTGCGGTTCTCTTCGCAAGGTGCAGACAGATACCAATGTGATCTGTTGCCACATTGCGATGGAAATCCCATGTGTATGGCCACCTTTAGACATTTGAGCATGTGCAGAGGAGGCAGCAGGTGAAATAGGAGTTAATCATAAGTTGTGATGTCAGCAGTTACAGCCTTGATTGACAGCATGGAGGGAGGGGCCAGCTTACTCTGCCAGAATGGGGACAATAATTATCCTTAAATATCTGGTTATTGATGCAGGTAATAAAGAGTAACATATATCATTTGGATCGAGGCAGATAACTGACAATGGACCAGGGTTTTTTTGGACATGCCCTTTAACATATATTATTACATAGTAATGGTTTACAATGGATTCTTATTTACCAGAGACACGGGCATTGGTATTTAGGATAACGCTTCATATGTTGTAGACCTTGTGTACCATCAATGTGCATGTCATTACTGGATTTGGTGGGCCACACATTTATATAGTTTAACATTTGACTTTATGGGGTGGGAGGAAGACTATGCAAGAGGGAGGAAGGGTTAAAGTAATGTAAGTAATAACTCACTCATTGCTGCTCTTGTTTCACCCGGTAGGTTCTGTCCAAGACCTTCCTGGTGGATTGTGCCTTTTGGTCTGAGCGGATTACAGATCATTAGTGGTTTGTGTGAAAGATGCAGTTGCTTATCAATTATCACTGTCCGTCCTTTCATTTAGTGGAGACTAGAGGGCGGACCATGTGCCAAGTTGTAATTAACCCTTCCATGGCTGTACGTTCTGTAACATAATGAATGGAGTACATAGGGGTCCATGTACTAATTAAACCAAAGTAGTGGTTCTTACCTTCAGACGTTCCTGTGACATTCCCGTCTGGCCCGCTTGAGTGTAAGTTTGAGTCTATGTAAAAGAAATGTGTTTTAAGTGAGTGTGTATGAGCGTGTAGACAGAAATGTGAATACGCACTTTTGTCTTGTTTTGTGAAAGCATTTGTGTGTTTATGTGCAACATTAGAAGTGTGTGGAACAACAACTGGGCCCTACATTGAGCCAAAGCATTGCTTGACCATTGGATTAGTTTAAGATCATTATCTGGTCACCACTGCAGCGGCAAATTCAGATTATGTTCAATCAGATCTAACAGGCTTTATCAGCAGAAAGTCCCATAAGGCCCTTTAAAGGGACCCTCAGGACCGATACCTTGGCCATCAAGCAGACTTGATACCTTTGACAGTCTGTAGCAGTAATTCCCCCCAGTAACCAAAACATATGGCTGTCGGGACCTGTAAGGACTGTAAGACTTGGCTGATTGGTAAAGATACCCATGAATCTGGCCATGCGCAGTTTGATGATTTTTAATTTCCATGCAGACTCCCCAACCCAACAAGCAGAGTTTTCTCCTCCCAATTGGTGTCTGCCCCCGAACATGACACAACCAACCACACATGCCCAGACTTGGGGTTTTCTGTATATCAGATATAAATATATATTTACCCCGGGGAGTAAATATATACAGATTATATTCTGTATAACATAATTATTTTTGTTTGATGTTTAAGAGTTGTAATAATAGTTCCAGCCATTATGGTCTCTCCCTGATGGCCATTGTCATTAAACACTACACTAATGATGTTTGGTGTAATTGGTCAGGTCACCTGGGACAGTGTATGGGATTTGATTGCTGATAAATAAAGGTTAAAGCCAAGTGTCCAGCTAAACCCGGAGTTTACAGTCTGGTGGTTCATTTCCCAATGGTGAGTACGAGGGTCTGTCCATACGGAAATCAGCTGCTGTCACAATAAGAAACATACAGCTAGGCATTAATAAGTTCACTAAACAATGTGTGTAGGGAGCAACAGGTGGGACAAAAAGCACTAAATGTATTGTTTAGTTTATTTCATTTATTGCTCTTTTGCTGATGTTGGTTGCTTGTCTTGCTGATACACAGTATGGTAAGTACACTTTGTGGTGTCATCTGGTGTTTAAGGTTGACTGCTGAATCTGAATCTCTTTACCAATAAACATCTGGGGAAACCATCAGCCAATAGGGAGCTAGAAGATATTGGATTGGTGTTCATTCCAAAAATTAAATGTATCAGGTAATGGAGCGATTGAGAGGAGACGTCTTATCAAATGCTTTGGACTAGGGGGAGGGGGGATTAAATTATTTGTGCTGCTTGGCTCTGGCATTTTCTTTCTGTGTATTCATGGGGCTGTTTAAAGGAAAAGTTCACTACCAAAGTGATCTATTCCTTTAATGCATTGATTGAAGACCGAAGAGCCAGGAACGAACTTAGAGCAAACGTACGTGTTACGCAATCCTCCTCAGCAGCACTGAAATTCCCGACCGCTTCCAGGTTCTGTTTAACAATAGAGCGCACCATTGTGAATGTTCCACTATAGCTGTACCAACCTGGAACCTGTCGGGACCTGTCAGTGCAGTTCTTTCCTGGATCTACTTGCATTGATTGAAGAGTAGGAGGTAAGGCATAGCTCCTTATCCTCCCAGTCTTCAATCAATCCATTAAAGGAATAGTTCACTTTGGTAGTGAACTACTCCTTTAAGATTGAACAAAATTCACTTGGTGCATTTTAAACTTTGTGTAGCTCAAAAACACTGGACCAGTTCAGAGCTCACAGGCTGCATTCATATGTTCACAATCCCGTTCTAGGCAATAGGGGAACATACAGGTTCATTGGATAATGAGAGAGAGGGCTGGATACGTTTATAAAACTAAAGAATATTGAGAATTACTGGTATTAATTCATATACTGTAGTTCTGGTTGGTACAGGGATACTATATAATATTGAGATTATGGTATAATACATATACTGTAGATCTGGTTGGTACAGGATACTATATAATATGAGAATTACTGGTATTAATACATATAGATCTGGTTGGTACAGGGATACTATATAATATTGAGAATTACTGGTATTAATACATATACTGAGTTCTGGTTGGTATAGGGATACTATATAATATTGGAAATACTGGTATTAACACATATAGTATCTGGTTGGTACAGGGATACTATATAATATTGAGAATTACTGGTATTAATACATATACTGTAGTTGGTTGGTCAGGGATACTATATAATATTGAAAATTACTGGTATTAATACATATAGATCTGGTTGGTACAGGGATACTATATAATATTGAGAATTACTGGTATTAATACATATACTGTAGTTCTGGTTGGATAAGGGATACTAATAATATTGAGAATTACTGGTATTAATACATATACTGTAGTTCTGGTTGGTACAGGGATAATAATAATATTGAAATTTATGGTATTAATAATATAGATCTGGTTGGTACAGGGACACTATATAATATTGGAATTACTGGTATTAATACATATACTGTGTTCTGGTTGGTATAGGGATACATATAATATTGAGAATTACTGGTTATTAATACATATATGTAGTTCTGGTTGGTACAGGGGAACTATATAATATTTGAGAATTACTGGTATTAATACATATACTGTAATTCTGGTTGGTACAGGTACTATATATATTAAGAATTACTGGTATTAATCATATACTGTAGTCTGGTTGGTAGGGATACTAAATATATTGAGAATTACTGGTATTAATACATATACTGGTAGTTCTGGTTGTACAGGGATATATATAATATTGCGAATTACTGGTATTAATATATAATGTAGTTCTGGTTGGTATGGGGTATTATATATTGAGAATTACTGGTATTAATACATATACTGTAGTTCTGGTTGGTACAGGGATATTATATAATTTTGATAATTACTGGTATTAATACATATACTGTGGTTCTGGTTGGTACAGGGATAATATATAATATTGAGAATTACTGGTATTAATACATATACTGTAGTTCTGGTAGGTACAGGATACTATATATATTGAGAATATATGGTATTAATAATATACTGTGTATGTTGTTGGTACAGGGATAATATATAATATTGAGAATACTGGTATTAATACATATACTGTAGTTCTGGGTGGTACAGAGGAACTATATAATATTGAGAATTACTGGTATTAATACATATACGTAGTTCTGGTTGGTACAGGGATCTATATAATATTGAGAATTACTGGTATTAATACTATAGAGTCTGGTTGGTACGGGATACATATAATATTGAGAATTACTGGTATAATACATATACTGTAGTTCTGGTTGGTTAGGGATACATTAATATTGAGAATTACTGGTATTAATACATATACTGTAGTTTGGTTGGTACAGGGAACTATATAATATTGAGAATTACTGGTAGTAATACATATACTGTATTGGTTGGTACAGGGATACTATATACTATTAGAAACTGGTATTAATACATATACTGTAGTTCTGGTTGGTACAGGGATACTAAATAATATGAGAATTACTGGTAAATACATATACTGAGTTCTGGTTGGTACAGGGATACTATATAATATTGAGAATTACTGGTATTTATACATATAAGTAGTTCTGGTTGGTATGGGGATACTAATAATATTGAGAATTACTGGTATTAATACATATACTGTAGTTCTGGTTGGTACAGGGATATTATATAATTTTGATATACTGGTATTAATCATATAAGTGGTTTCGGTTTGTACAGGGAACTATATAATATTGAGAATTACTGGTATTAATACCAATACTGTAGTTTGGTAAGTACAGGGATACTATATAATATGAGAATTACTGGTTATAATAACATATACTGTAGTTCTGGTTGGTACAGGGATAATTATAATATTGAGAATTACTGGTATTAATACATATACTGTAGTTCTGTGTGGTACAGAGAACTATATAATATTGAGAATTTGGTATTAATACATATACTGTAATTCTGGTTGGTACAGGAGACTACTATATATATTAAGAATTACTGGGATTAATACATATACTGTAGTTCTGGTTGGTACAGGGATATCTATATAATTGAGAATTATGGTATTAATACATATACTGTGGTTCTGTTGGTACAGGGATACTATATAATATTGAGAATTACTGGTATTAATACATATAATGTAGTTCTGGTTGGTATAGGGATACTATATAATATTGATATTATTGGTATTAATACATATACTGTAGTTCTGGTGGTAAGGGATACTATATAATAATTGAGAATTACTGCTACTAATACTATACTGTAGTTTGGTGGTACAGGGATAATAATAAATGAGAATTACTGGTATTAATACATATACTGTAGTCTGGTGGCAAGGGATAATATAAATATTGAGAATTACTGGTATTAATAAATATACTGTAGTTCTGGTAGGTAAGGGATACTATAATATTGAGAATTACTGTATTAATACATATACTGTAGTTCTGTTGGTACAGGGATAATGGGGCTTCACATATGGACTAAAGTGCTAAGTGGGTGCCACAGGGTTCTGTGTTGGGGCCGCTTCTATTTAATCTATTTATAATGATTGGAAGTGGGTATTGTCAGAAGGTTTGCTGTGTTTGCTGACGACACAAAAACTTTGTCAACAAAAAACTTCAGAGGATGTGCAATCGTTGCAGGGGACTTAGATAATTATCACATTGGGCGGCATGCAGATGAAATTCAATGTTGATAAATGTAAGGTGATGCATTTTGGACTTAAAAATCCTTGTGCTACTTATACTATAAATGGCTCTGTGTTAAGTGAATCCCTGTTGGAAAGGGATCTTGGAGTTTTGGTGGATAACAAACTTAAAGGTAGCAAGCAGTGCCAGGCGGCAACAGCCAGAGCCAGCATGGTATTGTCTTGTATAAAGAGAGGTATGGATTCAAAGGAGGAAAATGTAATTCTCCCTCTTTACAAAGCATTGGTAAGGCCTCATTTGGAATATGCAGTGCAATTTTGGAATCCTGTGTACAAAAAGGACATCTTTGAAATGGAAAGGGTTCAGAGAAGGGCAACTAAATTAATAAGGGGATTGGGGGAGCTTGAATATGAAGAGAGACTGGAAAAGTTACAATTATGTACGCTGGAGAAAAGGCGCTTGCGTGGGGATATGATTACTGTGTATAAATACATTAACGGGCCATACACAATCTGGGGCATTGTTCACCAATAGAACATGTCAGAGGACACGAGGACATCCCTTAAGACTTGAAGAAAAAAGGTTTAGGCTTCAAGTTCGGAAAGGGTTTTTCACTGTGAGAACGGTAAAGCTATGGAACTGTCTTCCAGTGGACGTTGTTATGGCAGGTTCATTGGTCAGTTTAAAAAAAAAGCTGGATGAGTTTCTGCAAACAAGGAATGTTGCAAGTTACTGGTATTGATACATAAAGTAGAGTTCATCCAGGGAAATTTTAGATTTCCAGGAAGGAATTTTTTCCCCCTTCATAAATTTGGTGGGTTTTTTTTTGCCTTCCTCTGGATCAACAGTTAGGCAGGAAATGAGGATATTGCTAGATGGGTTGAACTGGATGGACGTATGTCTTTATTCAACCTCAAATACTATACTATACTATACTCCTACTTGGACTGTCAATCAAATCCCTGTGATGTGATCCCCCTCCCTGCTCTGTAATAAACATAGAGATAAGAGCATTAGCAGGGGGGGAGAGGTAGATTTGGTGGTAGATATAGGGCTGCACTTGACCCCCTTCTTAATAGCTTTCACTTACTGGTATTAACTCATATACTGTAGTTCTGGTTGGATGGATACTATATATTATTAGAGATTACTGGTATTAATACATATACGTAGTTCTGGTGTACAGGGATACTATATAATATTGAGAATACTGTAGTAATACATATAGAATCGGTTGGTACAGGATTCGATACTAATATTGAGATTACTGGTATTAATACATACACTGTAGTTCTGTTGGTATAGAGTAGACTATATATATTGAGATTACTGGTATTAATACATATCTGTAGTTCTGGTTGGTACAGGGAACTATATAATATTGAGAATTACTGGATTAATACATATACTGTATTTTCTGGTGGTACAGGGTACTATATCTATTAAGAATTACTGGTATTATACATCTACTGTAGTTCTGGTTGGTAAAGGGATACTAAATAATATTGAGAATTACTGGTATTATACATATACTGTAGTTCGGTTGGTACAGGGATACTATATAATATGGAATTACTGGTATTATACATATATGTTTCTGGTTGGTAAGGGGATACTATATATATTGAGAATTACTGGTATTAATACATATACTGTAGTTCTGGTTGTACAGGGATATTATATAATATTTGACTATACGGGTATTAATACATATACTGTAGTTTCGGTTGGTACAGGATAATATATAATATTGAGAATTACTGGTATTAATACATATACGTAGTTTCTGGTGGTACAGGATACTATATACTATTGAGAATTACTGGTATTAATACTATACTGTGTTCGGGTTGGTACAGAGATACTATATAATATTGAGAATTATGGTATTAATACATATACTGTATTTCTGTTTGGTACGGATACTATATAATATTGAAATTACTGGTATTAATACATATCGTAGTTCTGGTTGGTACAGGGATACTATATACTATTGAAAATTACTGGTATATATACATATACTGTAGTTCGGGTTGGTACAGGGATATATATAATATTGAAATTACTGGTATTAATACATATAACTGTGGTTCTGGTGGGTACAGGTACTATATAATATTATCAATTACTGGTATTAATACATATATGTATTTCTGGGTGGTAAGGGATACTATATTATTGAAATTATTGGTATTAATCATATACTGTAGTTTCTGGTTGGTACAAAGGGGATATTATAATATTGAGAATTACTGGTATATACATATACTGTAGTTCTGGTTGCTACAGGGATATATATAATATTGAGAATTACTGGTATTAATACTCTACTGTAGTTCTGGTAGGTACAGGGATACTAATAATACTTTAGATTACTGGTATTAATACATATCCTGTAGTTCTGGTTGGTAACGGAATGGGGCTTCATCATTATGGACGAAAGTGCTAAGTGGGGTGTGCCACAGGTTCTGTGTTGGGCCGCTTCTATTTAATCTATTTATTAATGATTTGGAAGTGGGTATTGTCAGCAAAGGTTTCTGTGTTTGCTGACCGACACAAAACTTTGTCAACCATTAAAACTTCAAGATGTGAAATCGTTGCAAGGGATCTAGATAGATTACACATTGGGCTCTAAGTGGCAGATGAAATTCAATGTTGATAAATGTAAAGTGATGCATTTTGGACTAAAAATACTTGTGCTACTTATACTATAAATGGCTCTGTGTTAAGTGAATCCCGTTGGAAAGGGATCTTTGGAGTTTTGGTGGAAACAAACTTAAAGGTAGCAAGCATTGCCAGGCGGCAACAGCCAGACACGCATGGTATTGTCTTGTTAAGAGAGGTATGATTCAAGGGAGGAAAATGTAATCCTCCCTCTTACAAAGCATTGGTAAGGCCTCATTGGAATATGCAGTGTCCAATTTGGAATCCGTGTAACAAAGGACATCTTTGAAATGGAAAGGGTTCAGAGAAGGGCAACTAAATTAATAAGGGGATTGGGGGAGCTTGAATATGAAGAGAGACTGGAAAAGTTACAATTATGTACGCTGGAGAAAAGGCGCTTGCGTGGGGATATGATTACTGTGTATAAATACATTAACGGGCCATACAATAAACTATCTGGGGCATTGTTCACCAATAGAACATGTCAAAGGACACGAGGACATCCCTTAAGACTTGAAGAAAAAAGGTTTAGGCTTCAAGCTCGGAAAGGGTTTTTCACTGTGAGAACGGTAAAGCTATGGAACTGTCTTCCAGTGGATGTTGTAATGGCAGGTTCATTGGTCAGTTTAAAAAAAAAAGCTGGATGAGTTTCTGCAAACAAGGAATGTTGCAAGTTACTGGTAGTGATACATAAAGTAGAGTTGATCCAGGGAAATTTCCGATTGCCAGGAAGGAATTTTTTCCCCCTTCATAAATTTGGTGGTTTTTTTTGCCTTCCTCTGGATCAACAGTTAGGCAGGAAATGAGGATATTGCTAGATGGGTTGGACTGGATGGACGTATGTCTTTATTCAACCTCAAATACTATACTATACTAATATATAATATTGAGAATTACTGGTGTTAATACATATACTGTAGTTCTGGTTGGTACAGCGATACTATATAATATAGATTTTGTGAAGGTTCTGATTCATCCAGGTCATGGTATATCTGTTGTATTCAATTAGATCAACTGGACTTGAAGTTTAGTTCTTGAAGACATTTCGCTAGTCATCCGACTGGCTTTCTCAATTCAGAATGACTTGTACAAGAATCTGTGGCAATTATGTACCCTGGAAAATCCCAATTAGCATATCACAGCCAGGTGTTAAGGGCGTGATTAGATAGTGGCTAAGAGGTGTTATAGGAATGCCCAGAGTAAGGTGTTAAAACAGCATTGTCTGCCATGTACAATGCTGTTTTGACACCTTACTCTGGGCGTTCCTATAACACCTCTTAGCCACTGGTATTAATACATATACTCTAGTTCTGGTTGGTATAGGGATACTATATAATATTGAGAATTACTGGTATTAATACATATACTGTAGTTCTGGTTGGTACAGGGATACTATATAATATTGATAATTACTGGTATTGATACATATACTGCAGTTCTGGTTGATCCAGGGATGCTTTCTGATTGTCATTTTGAGTGATTAAGGAATTCCCCTCCTTTTCATATTGAGTTCTTTCTTTTCTGCTGATCAACAGACAGGCATTATGGTAAATAGCTAATGTGATGGACAACAACCTCCAATACTCTGTTACTATGTAACTGTTATACAGACATTATGGGTAGGGTATAAAGGTTGGACTAGATGGACATATGTTTTTATACAATCTCCAATACTATGTCACTATGTCACTGCTAGACAGGCATTATGGGTAGAGTATGAAGGTAGGACTAGATGGACATATCGGCACGCTGCCTAGGGGTAATTATTGACTCCTCTCTCTCCTTTTCTAACCCACTTAACTAGTGTGCGAAACCTGTCGACTTCTCCTTTGCATTGGCCCAAAAACCGCAGGTTCTTTTCTCTCCAGACCATGCTATGACTTATGATGCTCCTCATTCTCGAGGCCTGAATATTGCAACTACTACATCTCCTCTGTACCAGACAACAACCTGTGCTTCCAGTAAACAGCGCCATTACATACAAAAATCCTTCTCCTAACATTTAAATCCTTTGCTCTGCCATGCTTCTACCTTATATTTCCTCTCTAGGTGTCCCCATATGCTTTTGCTGCCCTTACCCTCCATATCATCGCAGAAGACGGACTCTGTACAGACCCCCACTTGTACTGGTTTCCTCTCGCTTTAACCTTTCTCTCTCATAGCTCCCATCCTCGGGAATTCTAGTTTCCCTCTCTCTATGTCAAGAAAACCTCAATTAGCAGCGTTTAAATCTAACAGTACATCCTACCTTATCTGGTAACCAGCAACAGGTATTTGATTGTTTTATTGCACTGCATATGTCTCCACCCAGCCCCTGTTACCCCATTCTATTTGTATCTGTTTGTTATCTACCTAACAAGATTGTAAGCTCTCAGGGCAGGGACCTCCTTTCCTCTTGTGGCAAAGCCCTAGCACTTCTATTTATATAATTATATATTTATGTACTGAAACATCTATGTAATCCTATCCCCCTTGTATAACTTATTTGTCTTTTATTACTGTATTCAGCGCTGCGTCCCCAGTGGGCGCCATATAATCACCATACTACATGCCATACATACATAATCCTTTATATAACCTCCCAATACTCATGTTACTATGTAACTGTTAGCCGACATTATGTAGGGTAAAGTTGGACTAGATGGACATTGTCCTTTATACAACCTCCAATACTAATGTTACTATGTAACTGTTTATTACAACATTATGGGGTAGGGTACAAGGTTGGACTAGATGGCATATGTCTTTTATCCAACCTCCAATACTATGTTACTATGTAACTGTTATAGGCAGCCATTTATGGGTAGGATAAAGGTGGGACTAATGGACTTATGCTTTAACAACTCCAACTACTATGTTACTATGTACTGTTATACAGACATTATTGGTAGGGTATAAGGTTGGACTAGATGGACTTATGTCTTTAGACAACCTCCAATAACTATGTTCTATGTAACTGTTTCAACATTATGGAGTGGTATGAAGGTAGGACTAGATGGACAATATCGCACGCTGCCTAGGGGTAATTATTGACTCCTCTCTCTCTTTTCTAACCACATAACTATGTTGCGAAAACCTGTCGCTTCTTCTTTGCAATTGGCCAAAAACCGCAGGTTCTTTCTCTCCAGACCACTGCTAATCTTATGCATGCTCTCATCCTATCGCGCCTGGAATATTGCAACCTACTACATCTCCTCTGTACCAGACAACAACCTGGCTTCCAGTAAACAGCGCATTACATACAAAAATCCTTCTCCTAACATTTAAATCCTTTTGCTCTGCTGCTTCTCTCTTATATTTCCTCTCTAGTGTCCCCATATTTTCTGCCCTTACCCTCCATTCATCGCAAGAAGCGCTCCTGTACAGACCCCCCCCTTGGACTGGTTCCTCTCGCCTTTAACCTTTTCTCTCTCATAGTCCCATCTCGGGAATTCGTTTTCCCTCTCTCTAGTCAAGAAACCTCAATTAAGCAGGTTTAATCTAACATTACACTAACCCTACCTTCTGGTAACCAGCACGTATTTGATTGTTTTATTTGCACTGCATATGCTCACTCCAGCCCCTTTACCCATTCTATTGTATCTGTTTGTTATCTACCTAACCAGATTGTAAGCTCTACAGGCAGGGACTCCTTTCCTTCCTCTTGGCAAAGCCCTAGCACTTCTATTATATAATTTATATATTTATGTCTAAGAACTTCATGTATTTATCCCCTTGTATAACTTTATTGTATTTTATTACTGTACAGCGCTGCGTCCCCAAGTGGCGCCATATAAATAAACATATACATGCATACATACATACATCTTTTATATAACCTCCAATACTATGTTTACTATGTAACTGTTAGCCAGACATTATGGGTATGGTATAAGGTTGGACTAGATGGACATATGTCTTTATACAACCTCCATACTATGTTACTATGTAACTTGTTATACAGACATTATGGGTAGGGGATAAAGGTTGGACTAGATGGACATATGTCTTTTAGACAACCTCCAATAACTATTTTACTTATGTAACTGTTATACAGACATTATGGGTAGGGTATAAAGTTTGGACTAGATGGACGTATGTCTTTAATCAACCTCCAATACTATGTTACTATGTAACTGTTATACAGAATTATGGGTAGGGTATAAAGTTTGGACTAATGACGTATGTCTTTATACAACTCCAATACTATGTTACTATGTAACTGGTTATACAGACATTATGGGTAGGTATAAAGGTTGGCTAGATGGACATGTCTTTATACCACCTCCAATACTATTGTTACTATGTAACTGTTAGACAGACATTATGGTGTAGGGTATAAAGGATGGACTAGATGGACGTATGTCTTTATACAACCTCCAATACTATGTACTATGTACTGTTTATCACACATTATGGTAGGGTATAAGGTTGGACTAGATGGACATATGTCTTTATACACCTCCAATACTATGTTACTATGTAACTGTTATACAGACATTATGGGTAGGTATAAGTTGGACTAGATGGACGTATGTCTTTATACAACCTCAATACTATGTTCTATGTAACCGTTATCAGACGTAATGGTAGGGATAAAGGTGGGGACTAGATGGACCTATGTCTTTATACAACCTCAATACTATGTTACTATGTAACTGTTATACAACATTATGGTAGGGTATAAAGGTTGGACTAATGCGACGTATGTCTTTATACAACCTCCAATACTATGTTACTATGTAACTGTTATACAACATTAGGGTAGGTATAAAGGTTGGACTGATGGATGTATGTCTTTTATACCAACCTCCACTACTATGTTACTATGTTAAAGGGCATGTCCACCCCAAAACTATAATCCCCCCAACTACTGGCCCCACCATGTAGTGTAGTTTTAATCCTTACCTCACATCCAGCTTCATATGGTTCTCCTTTAGCCCCCCCCCAAAGTGGCCAAAAACTGCCCACCAGGAGCTAGAAGGGCTCTGCCTCCTACCTTGCCCTCAGGTAGATTTTTGCCATGCTACTGCAGCCCTCTCCCCCCTCCTCCCCCTCCCTCCCCCTCCCTCTCCCTCCTCTCCCTCCCGTTCTACTATCCCTCCCCTAGCATTAAACTCTTTAATATGTTGTTCCCCCATGTCTCCCAGCCCCAATCGCATATTTTTTATTTTCAGAAAGCTCCCCAACCTCTTACTTACCTCTCCCCCCTTTCCTCTTTCCTCGGCTGCACTGAATATTGGCCCGCTCAGCCAATCACAGATGCGACTGCCCGGTCCCTACCCCTCTGCCTGCCATTCAACGCAAGCAGAGGGCCGGCAGCGCGGCGAAGGAAGATGAGAGGTAAGAGTTTGTGGGGCTTTCTGAAAATAAAAATTACCGGTTGGGGCTGGGAGACATGGGGGAACAGCATATTAAAGTTAACTTTAAGGGTGGACAACCCTTTAATTTTACACAGACTTATGGGTAGGGTAATAAGGTTGGACAAGATGGACGTATGGTCTTTATACACCTCCAATACTATGTTTACTATTAACTGTATACAGACATTATGGGTAGGGTATAAGGTTACCTAGATGGACGTATGTCTTTATACACCTCAATACTATGTTACTATGTAACTGTTAACAGACATTATGGGTAGGGTATAAAGGTTGGACTAGATAGACGTAGTCTTTATACAACCTCCAATACTATGTTTACTATGTAACTGTTATACAGACATTATGGGTAGGTATAAGGTTGGATTAGATGGACGTATGTCTTATACAACAATCCAATACTATGTTATAGGTAACTGTTAACAAGACATTATGGTGGGATATAAAGGTTGGACTAGAATGACATGTAATGTTCTTGATACAACTCATATAGACTATGTACTTGACATTTGGATCCAAACTAGACCATTATGTCAATGGATACAGTTGTGGAGGGTCCTATTAGAGCTCATATTGATTGCGTGTGTTTGGATAGTAGAAGCAACCTGAGCCCTCAAGTATATTTCTATGTGCTGTATTACATTATCGGAGCGCCTATAGGGTGATGAACTAGCACACATCCCCTCAGGGACAATTCCTCTCTGATTTCTCCTTGTTGGGTCTCTCATGGATCCAGAGGCCAAGCTGGTGTGTCTCTTCTTCTCTTCTTTTTCTATTCTGTAACATGATGGGTGACTTGGAAACAGCTTCTGATTCTCTTCTGTTACACAACCGTAAACTTCATGTCCCATGCATGTGTACATAGCTCTACATTCCCTGGGTGAAATTTATCAATGTGCTTCTACGTAATCCAAATAATGCTAGTCATGTATGTTTGATCAAACACCATCACATAGCATTCATGTCTCACACATTAGTCTTTATGTCGTGTTGAGCCTGGAATCTTCTCATATTCGGTTAATGGCTTTAGATCGTTATTGTAGCCATAATTCCCCGCAAGACACTCGGAACTATCATGACAATCTTCTTGTATTTCTAAGACTGTTGGTGTTCAGTGGGGTGTGATAAACAGCACAATTCATCATGTTACCAGCTCTTCCCATCATGACTGGCAAAACTTAACCTTCTGTAAAGGTGACTCATTGTTTTCCATCGTACTGTGAACTTGTTGAAATCATTAATTAACATGTGGAGACCTGACCCACTTTATGGTATAATGGTCCTTCTGGTGTCTTATTTCTGGGGTAGATAATGTTTCTTGTGGGTTTTCTCCATGTTAATATATTTAGAGTGTGGCACATTTTGAAGGTCTCCAGAGTCTCGAGTGGAAACCCTACCACTTGCAGTGCCCCACGCCATAATTTAATCATTATTTTATATCTCATCCATCTTACCCTTTTCATTTTCTCTATTTATCCAAACCCTCCACTCCAGTTACCTCTTTCCTGGGATCACAAATTTTCCTTTTCTTCCAACGATCAATCCTGTTTTTACGGATCAAGAGACCAAAGAGATTCAGGCTGAATTGAAGCGATTCTAGTGGAGTGGAACTATCCAATAATACGGGTTCCTTTTCTTAACATAAATGGACTCGATGGAAAATAAAAGTATTTGATGTAGAGGTGGACTCTTTCCTAGGCTGGGAACATACAGACAATATTATAGCCCTATATATCCCCCTCCCAATCTTTTTGTTAGGATGGAGCATGTGACCGGTTTTTTATATATAACTTCTAATTTATCACATCTCTGTTTTTATTCAGCTACTTTCATGCAAACTCATGATTACACTAAGGATATTGTCCGGATTCTGCACGTGGCACCCAATACCTGTATTCCCCTGATTGTTTGTGAGCCATGGAGTTCATTAAACTATATTTATATACTCTATATTAACGTCACATTATGAAAACAACAAAAAAAAGAGAAGGAAATGAACTAAAAACACGTTCCTCGTGTATAACAATTGAGTGAGGGCATTGTGTAATAATATTGGATTAACAGAAGCCATGTGTTTGGCACAACGGCCTTTGAGCGACTGGAAACAAATCATTTAAATAAAGCCCCAGAATCGTTGTTTATTTTCTTGTCTAACCATTTGTTGTTGGCCTCCCGTAATGGGAAACTGGGAAATCCGAATTTAAGTCACAGCTTTGTAATTAGAAAACCGTAATAGGGAATTACGGGAAGTTTCTCAATATATTGAGTTATTTCATTTCCTCTTTAGTAACAATCACTGTGATAAAGACCAAACAATCTATTATTGTAGGAATATTCCTTAAATGCATTGATTGAAGGCTGGGAGGTTAGGGGCTATGCCTTACCTTCCGTTTTCAATCAATGCCTGTGGAGCCATGGACAAGATAGAACCTCCGCTGTCAAACTGAAATTCCCTACTTACTGCTTCCTGGTTCTGTTTAACGCTAGCGCACATTATCGTGCATGCGTATATCGTGATCAGAACCAGAGCGGTTCGGGAATTTCAGTGGGACAGCGGAGGATCACGCAAAAGGTAAGTTTCTTCTTTCTTTCTTGGCTCCTGTTTGATTGAAGAATGGGTAGGTAAGGCTAGTTTCCATAAAGATAAGTATATTATAAAACGAAGTTAGGGTCATGGAACGTACGATCTGGAAAGTGTAGAATAGCAATGGTGTTCTATGGGGATCGTAAATCTATGATTTCGTTATCGTAGATTACAATCGGTATCGTTAATCCTCCGATCGGTTTAACAATCATAAATTTACAATACCGATCGTTAAATCAAACGGTATCGCTAAAATGCTATCCAGCGGCTTTATAAATGTGGCTAAAAAAAATATTTGTGTCGGCCACAAGAAGATCCGAAAGCGCTGGGAAATCGCTGTATTGGTCTAAAGATAAAGCTGTAATGTATGGGGCAGCTTGAATAAGGAGGTGGATTTGGACCAGACAGAAAAACAAACATTAAGGTAAGTATTAGTCATACTAGGGCAACTCAGTGGTGAGGATCTAGTTAGGTAAGGAAGGGTGGTTGGGGTAAGGGGATAATACTGTTATGAGGTTATAAAGCTTAGTTCTCTCCTTTAGTTTTGGAAATATATAAACTTACCCTAAATAATAAAAATGAAGAATAAATAAAGAGATAACAATTAGAAGGAGCTGGAGAGACCATGAGAAGTGTATTTAACAGTGCAGAATACATTGATTGGGCCTCGTGTTCCCCATAAACATAACCCCTGTTTATGGGTATTATTATGGACGATACCTTTCTATAACTAACACAGGCAGTTCTGGGTCTCTATACCTTTTGTATCTTACCTTGTTACATAGTCCATACACAATCCATAAAGTTCAACCCCCCCCCCACCAACAAAAATAGGCCAGTGTATCTGTAATATTCATTCATCCAGGCACGGTATATCTTGTAAAATATTCATTCATCCATCCAGGTCTGGTTAGATCTGTAATATTCATTCATCCAGTCTTGTATATCTGTAATATTCATTCTCCAGTCATGGTATATCTGTAATATTCATTCATCCAGGTCATGGTATATCTGTAATATCGTCAATCCAGGTCCATGTAATATCTGTAATATTCTGATTCACTCCAGGTCATGGTATATCTGTAATATTCATTCATCCAGGTCATCTGTCCTGGTATCTGTAATATTCATTCATCCAGGTCCAATGGTCATATCTGTATATCTCTCATATTCATATTCCAGGTATGGTATATCTGTAATATTCATATTCATCCATGGTCAATGGTATTCTGTAATATTCATTTCTCCAGGTCCTGGTAAATCTGTAATATTCATTCATCCAGGTCAGGATATCTGTAATATTTCATCCAGGTCCATGGTAATAATCTGTAATATTCATCCATCCAGTCACTGGTAAATCTGTATATTCATCATCCCAGGTCACGGTATATCTGTAATATTCATTCATCCAGGTCATGGTATATCTGTAATATTCATCCATCCAGGTCATGGTAATATATCTGTAATATTTCCATTCTATATCCAGGTCATGTATATCTGTAATAATTCATCCATCCAGTCCATGGTATATCTGTAATATTCATCACTTCCAGGTCACGTATATCTGTAATATTCATTCATCCAGGTCATGGTATATCTGTAATATTCTTCATCCAGGTCTGGTATATCTGTAATTCAGCCCATCCAGGTCTGGTATATCTGTAAATATTCATCCAGCCGGTCATGGTATATCTGTAATATTCATATATCCAGGTCATGGTACATCTGTAATATTTCATCTTCATCCAGGTCACGGTAATCTAATATTAATTCATCCAGGTCATGGTATATCTGTAATATATTCATCCCAGGTCATGTATATCTGTAATATTCATATATCCAGTCTGGTATACTGTAATATTCATTCATCCAGGCCATGGTATATCTGTAATATTCATTCATCAGTCACGGTATATCTGTAATATTCATTCATCCAGTCATGGATATCTTAATATTTCATACCTATCCAGGTCTGGTATATCTGGAATAATATTCATCAGGTCACGGTATATCTGGTAATTTATTTAATCCAGGTCCATGGTATATCGTAATATTCCATCCACCAGGTCAATGGTATCTCTTAATATTCATAATTCTCCAGGTCATGGATATCTGTAATATTCATCCATCAGGTCATGATATATCTGTAATCTGCATTTATCCAGGTCATGGTATATCTTAATATTCATCCATCCAGGTCATGGTATAGTCTGTAAATAATCATCCATCCAGGTATGGTATATCTGTAATATTCATTCATCACACCAGTCACGGTATAGCTGTAATATTCATCAACCATCCGTCACGGTATATCTTGTAATAGTCCATTCATCCAGGTTCCCGGTATATCTGTTAATATTCCTTCAGCCCATGTCCGTATATCTGTAATATCATCCATCCCAGGTCACGGTAATCCTGTAATATTTCTCCATCCAGTTCAGGGTATATCTGTAATATTCATATTTCCCAAAAAAAAAAAAATTCCAGGGTTTCCTGGTATATCTGTAATTTCAATTCAAGCCAGGTCACGGTATATCTGTAATATTCATTCATAAACAGGTCACTGTATATCTGTAATATTCATTCTTCCAGTCCACGGTAATATCTGTACTATTCATCCATCCAGGTCATGGTATATCTGTAATATCATCCATCCAGGTCATGGTATATCTGTAATATCATCCATCCAGGTCATGGTATTTCCCTGTAATATTCATCCATCCAGGGCATGGTATATCTGGTAATATTCCATCCATCCGGTCATGTAACTTGTATATTCATCCTATCCCAGGTCATGGTAGAATCTGTAATATTCAATCCATCCAGGTCAATGGTATATCTGTAATTTCAACCATCCAGGTCATGGTATATAATCGTAATATTCATCCTCCAGGTCATGGTATATCTGTTTTTCATCCATCCAGGTCACGGTAATCTTGTAATATTCATTGTCATCCAGTTCACGGTATATCTGTAATATTCATCCATCCAGGTCATTGTATATCTTAATTTATATCCATCCACCAGGTCAATGGTATATCTGTAATATTCATTCATCCAGTCATTTATAATCTGTTAATATTATCCATCCAGGTCACGGTATACTTATCTGTAATTATCATCCATCCAGGTCATGGTAATATCTGTAATTTCTCCTCCGGTTATGGTATATCTTAATATTCATTCATCCAGGTCCACGGTATATCTGGTAATATTCAATCCATCCAGGGTCAACGTATAATCGTAATATTCATCCATCCAGGTCAATGGAGATCTGTTAATATTCATCATCGCAGTCACGGTATCTCTGGTAAATATTCAGCCATCCAGGATCACGGTATAATCTGTAATAATTCATAGTCATCCAGTCACGTATTCTGTAAATATTTATTCATCCAGGTCACGGTATATCTGTAATATTCTCCAATCCACAGGTCACGGTATAATCTGTAATAGTTCATTCAATCCAGGTCACGGTATTCTGTAATATTCACCATCCAGGTCATGGTATATTCCGTAATATTCATTTCATCCAGGTCATGGTATAAAATCTGTAAGAATATTCATTCATACATTCACGGTAAATATCTGTAATATTGTCTTCATCCAGGTCATGGTATAAATCTTGTTAATATTCATCATCCATCCAGGTCTTGTATATCTGTAAATATTCATCCCATCCATGGTCATGGTAAATCTGTAATATTCAATCCATCAGGTCATGCCCATCCCAGGTCCCGGTATATCTGTAAGATTTCTTCATCCAGGTACGTGATTCTGTAATATTCAATACCATCCAGTCACGGTAATATCTGTAATAGTCTCCATCGCAGGTCATGGTATATCTGTAATAATATTCATCCATCCCGTCCATGGTATAAAATCTGTAATATTCATCCTCAGGTCCATGGTATATTGTAATATTCAGCCATCCAGGTCCAATGGTATATCTGTAATATTTCACCAATCCATGTCATGGTATAATTCTGTCATATTCATATATCCAGGTCATGGTATTCTGTAATTTCTCCATCCATTGTACCATGGTATATCTGTAATATTCATATCCATCCATAGGTCATGTTATCTGTAATATTCATCCATCCAGGTCATGGTATATCTTGTACTATTCATCCATCCAGCCCACAGGGTCTGGTATATCTGGAATATTCATTCCATATCCTGTCAATGTAATAAAAAGCTGTAATATGCATTTCCATCCAAGGGGTTTTCATGTAGTTTGGTTGCTGTTTTGTTTTTGGGGGCTTGTATAGGTGTGGCATGCCATCCAGGTTCACGGTAGAACTGTATATTCATCCATCCATCCAGGTAAACTGTCTGTAATATTCAGCCGATCCAGTCACGGTATCTCTGTAAGTTCAGGGTCATCCAGGCATGGTAAGTAGCGGTACATATCATGTAGAGAGGTGTAATAAAGGGGGAGGGGGGTACCCATGCCAGTCCTAGGTAATCTGTAATGAGAATGCCGAGCCTAGGGTGCAGGTAGATTCTGTAATAGGCGGACCTCCAGGGTCATGGTAGAATCTGAAGTAGTTCATGTCCATCCAGGTCATGGGTATGAGCTGGGAATATCAGTCAGCCAGGTGCACGGAGAGCTGAAGTTGCAAGCCAGCTCAGGGCAGGGGAGATCGGGGGTAGATTCATCCCGTCCAGGGCATGGGTATAGCGGGTAGGCCTCCATCCAGGCAGGTAAGCTGGAAATTCATCCATCCGGGCACGGTAAATCTGGGAATATTCATCTCCATCACTATCTGGAAGAGCAGCAGCCAGGGTCGGGGGGGCCGGAGATGCATCCGCCAGGTCAGGGTAGAGCGGTAAGATGGGCAGGTCAGCAGGGGCAGGGTAGATCGAGAAGAGTCATCCCCCAGTCAACGGGATATCGGGAATATGCATCCATCCAGGTTCATGGGAGATCGGGAAGAAGGCAGCAGCCAGGTTAGGGGGAGGTCGGGAAGGGCAGGCAGCCGGCCACGGGATAGCTGGATAGGCAGTCCATCCAGGTCACGGTAGACTGTAATAGTCATCCAGCCAGGTCAGGGAGAGCTGGAATGGCAGCCAGCCGGTCACGGGGTATATCGGTAATAGGGCATCCATCCGGTCACGGGTAATATCTTGAATAATTCATTCATCCAGTACCGGGAGCCTCGGTAAGATATGAGCATCCATCCACGGTAAGGCTATAAAAAAGGCAGCCAGGCCAGGCCGGGAGAGCCTGTAATAGGCATGCACCAGAGTCACGGAGATCGGTCAGATGCATCCATGGCCCAGGCATGGGAGATCTTGAATAGTCATCAGCCAGGGCACCGGTATAGCTGTAAATAGTCCATGCAGACACGGTCACGGGTAGCTCGTAAAAGGAGGCAGTCAGCCGGTCCTGGTAGGAGCTGGAATAGGTCAGCCATCCCGGGGCAGGGGAGGCGTGTAAATATTCATCCAGCCAGGGCATGTATATCGGGATAGCAGCCATCCAGGGTCATGGCCATCCATGGGGACGGTAGAGCGTACGTTCAGTCAGCCGGGGCACGGGATAAATCTGTAAGAAAATTGCACCCTCAGGTCACGTACTAGCGGGAATATGCATCCATCCGGGCAGGTAATATCTGTGAAAGCAGCCGCCACGGCGGGGAGATCGGTGAATACGGCATCAGCCAGGGCAGGGGAGAGACGTAGGATTCCCATCCAGGTAACATGAGAGCGGGTAAGGGTAGGCAGATCCACCAGGTCAGGGGAAGCGGGAACGGCAGAGATCCAGGGTCAGGTAGATATTACTGGTATTAATACATATACTGTAGTTCTGGTTGGTACAGGGGAACTATATAATATTGAGAATTACTGGTATTAATACATATACTGTAATTCTGGTTGGTACAGGGATACTATATACTATTAAGAATTACTGGTATTAATACATATACTGTAGTTCTGGTTGGTAAAGGGATACTAAATAATATTGAGAATTACTGGTATTAATACATATACTGTAGTTCTGGTTGGTACAGGGATACTATATAATATTGCGAATTACTGGTATTTATACATATAATGTAGTTCTGGTTGGTATGGGGGGTATAACTGGGGATACTATATAATATTGAGAATTACTGGTATTAATACTATACTGTAGTTCTGGTTGGTACAGGGATACTATATATATGAAATTACTGGTATTAATACTATAGATCTGGTTGGTACAGGGACAACTATATAATTGAGAATTACTGGTTTAATACATATACTGTAGTTCTGGTTGGTATAGGGATACTATATAATATTGAGAATTACTGGTATTAATACATATACTGTAGTTCTGGTTGGTACAGGGGAACTATTATATGAGAATTACTGGTATAATCCATTACTGTATCTGGTTTGGTACAGTTTACTATATACTATTGACATTACTGGTTCTTAATACATCTACTGGTAGTTCTGGTTGGTACAGGTGTAACTAAATAATATTGAGAATTACTGGTATTAATACATATACTGTAGTTCTGGTTGGTACAGGATACTATATAATATTGGAAATTACTGGTATTTACATCATAATGTAGTTCTGGTGGTTGGGGAATATATAATTTAGAATTACTGGTATTAATACAATTACTGTAGTGTCTGGTGGTACAGGGGATATTATATATTTTGAGAATTACTTGGTATTAATACATATACTGTGGTGTCTGGTTGGATACAGGTGCAATATATAATATTAGAAATTTACTGGTATTAATACATATACTGTAGTTCTGGTAGGTACAGGGATACTATATAA
>CM033470.1:336341975-336353510 GCA_019447015.1 Hymenochirus boettgeri
GTATGAAGGTAGGACTAGATGGACATATCGGCACGCTGCCTAGGGGTAATTATTGACTCCTCTCTCTCCTTTTCTAACCACATTAACTATGTTGCGAAAACCTGTCGCTTCTTCCTTTGCAATTGGCCAAAAACCGCAGGTTCTTTTCTCTCCAGACCACTGCTATGCTTATGCATGCTCTCATCCTATCGCGCCTGGAATATTGCAACCTACTACATCTCCTCTGTACCAGACAACAACCTGGCTTCCCAGTAAACAGCGCATTACATACAAAAATCCTTCTCCTAACATTTAAATCCTTTTGCTCTGCTGCTTCTCCTTATATTTCCTCTCTAGTGTCCCCATATGTTTCTGCCCTTACCCTCCATTCATCGCAGAAGCAGCTCCTGTACAGACCCCCCACTTGGACTGGTTCCTCTCGCCTTTAACCTTTCTCTCTCATAGCTCCCATCTTCGGGAATTCTATTTCCCTCTCTCTATGTCAAGAAACCTCAATTAGCAGGTTTAAATCTAACATTACATCCTACCTATCTGGTAACCAGCACAGTATTTGATTGTTTTATTTGCACTGCATATGTCTCACTCCAGCCCCTTTACCCATTCTATTGTATCTGTTTGTTATCTACCTAACCAGATTGTAAGCTCTACAGGGCAGGGACCTCCTTTCCTCTTGTGGCAAAGCCCTAGCACTTCTATTTATATAATTTATATATTTATGTACTGAACTATCTATGTATTTATCCCCCTTGTATAACTTTATTGTATTTTATTACTGTACAGCGCTGCGTCCCCAAGTGGCGCCATATAAATAAACATATACATGCATACATACATAAATCTTTATATAACCTCCAATACTATGTTACTATGTAACTGTTAGCCAGACATTATGGGTAGGGTATAAAGGTTGGACTAGATGGACATATGTCTTTATACAACCTCCAATACTATGTTACTATGTAACTGTTATACAGACATTATGGGTAGGGTATAAAGGTTGGACTAGATGGACATATGTCCTTTTAGACAACCTCCAATACTAATGTTACTTATGTAACTTGTTATCAGACATTATGGGTTAGGGTTATAAAGTTTGACTAGATGGACGTATTCTTTAACAACCTCCATACTATGGTACTAGCATGTAAACTGTTTACAGAATTATGGTTAAGGGTATAAGTTTGGACTGAGATGACCGTCTGTCTTTATACAACTCCAAACTATGTTACTATGTTAACTGGTATACCGACCGTAATGGGTATGGTATAAAGGTTGGCTAGTGTACGGATGTCTTTATACCACCTCCAATACTATTGTTACTATGTAACTGTTAGACAGACATTATGGTTAGGGTATAAGGAATGACTAGATGACGTATGTCTTTATACACCTCCAATACTATGTACTATGTCACTGTTTATCTACAACCGTAGGTAGGGTATAAAGGTTGGACTAGATGGACGTATATCTTTATACCACCTCCATTAACTATGTTACTATGTAACTGTTAGACGACATTATGGGTGGGTATAAGTTGGACTAGATGGACGTATGTAATCTATACAACCTCAATACTATTTTCTATGTACTGTTATCAGACGTAATGGTAGGGATAAAGGTGGGGACTAATGGACGTATGTCTTTATAACAACCTACAATAGGCTATGTTACTATGTTACTGTTTATCATACATTATGGTAAGATAATAAATGGGTTGGACTAATGGCGTATGTCTTTAATACAACCTCCAATACTAGTTACTATGTAACTGTTATACAACAGTAGGGTAGGTAAAAGGCTGGACTGATGGACATATGTCTTTATATTACCTGACCTCCACTACTAGGTTACTATGTTAAAGGGCACTGTCCCACCCCAAAACTATAATCCCCCCAACTACTGGCCCCGACCATGTAGTGTAAAGTTTTAATCCTTACCTCACATCCAGCTCATATGTTTTCATCCTGTCGTGCCCCCCCCCAAAGTGGCCTAAAACTGCCCACCCGAGAGCTAGAAGGGCTCTGCCTCCTACCTTGCCCTCAGGTAGATTTTTGCCATGCATACTGCAGCCCGTCTCCCCCCTACCTCCCCCTCCCCTCCCCCTCCCTCTCCCTCCCTCTCCCTCCCGTTCTACTAATCCCCTCCCCCTAGCATTAAAAAACCCCTTTAATATGTTGTTTCCACATTTCTCCCAGCCCCAATCGCATATTTTTTATTTTCAGAAGCTCCCCAACCTCTACTTACCTCTCCCCCCCCCCCCCCCTTTTTCCTCTTTCCTCGGCTGCACGAATGCGACCGGCAGGCCGCGTCTGTGATTGGCTTGCCGCTCAGCCAATCACATATGCGACTGCCCGTCCCACCCCTCTGCCTGCCATTCAACGCAAGCAGAGGGCCGGCAGCGACGGCGAAGGAAGAGAAAGGTAAGAGTTTGTGGGGCTTTCTGAAAATAAAAAATTACCGGTTGGGGCTGGAGACATGGGGGAACAACATATTTAAAGTTAATTTCAGTGGATCGGGACAACCCTTTAATGTTACACAGACCTTATGGTAGGGTAATTAAAGGTTGGACAAGATGGAACGTAATGGTCTTTATACACCTCCAATAACTATGTTTCTTATTTAACTGTATACAGACATTATGTAGGGTATAAGGTTACCTAGATGGACGTCTGTCCTTTATAACCTCAATACTATGTTACTATGTAACGTATACAGACATTGATGGGTAGGGTTATAAAGGTTGGACTAGATAGACGTAGGTCTTTATACACCCTCCAATACTATGTTTACTATGTAACTGTTAGACATACATTATGGGTAGATATACAGGTTGGACTAGCATGGACGTATTCTTATACAACATCCAATACTATGTTATTAAGGTAACTGTTATAACAAAATTATGGTCGGGTATAAAGGTTGGACTAGAATGACATATGTTCTTATACAACTCATACTATGATTGGGACCCAGACCATATTCAATAAAGTTGTGGAGTCCATTAGAGCTCATATTGATTGGTTGTTTGGATAGTAGAAGAATGAGCCCTCAAGTATTTCGTCTTATTACTTTCAGCGCCAGTGATGAACTAGCACACATCCCCTCAGGGACAATTCCTTCTGATTTCTCCTTGTTGGGTCTCTCATGGATCCAGAGCCAAGCTGGTGGTGTCCTCTTCTGTCTCTTCTTTTTCTATTCTGTACATGATGGGTGACCTTGGAAACAGCTTCTGATTCTCTTCTCGTTAGCACAACCGTATAACTTCAATGTCCCATGCATTGTACATAGCTCTACTTCCCCTGGTGTGAAATTTATCAATGTGCTTCTACCGTAATTCCAAATAATGCTAGTCATGTATGGTTTGATTCAAACACCATCACTAGCATTCTGTCTCACACAGATTAGTCTTTATGTCGTGTTGAGCCTGGAATCTTCTCTATTCGGTTAATGGCTTTAGATCGTTATTGTAGCCATAAACTTTCCCCGCTAAGACACTCGGAACTATCATGACAATCTTCTTGTATTTCTAAGACTGTGGTGTTCAGTGGGGTGGATAAACAGCACAATTCTCATGTTACCCTCTTCCCATCATGACTGCAAAACTTAACCTTCTGTAAAGGTGACCATTGTTTCCATCGACTGTGAACTTGTTGAAATCATAATATACATGTGGAGACCTGACCCACTTATGGTATAGATGGTCCTTTCTGTGTTGTCTTATTTCTGGGGTAGATAATGTTTTCCTTGTGGGTTTCTCCATGTTAATATATTTAGAGTGTGCATCATTTTAAGGGTGCTCACATGAGCTCGAGTGGAACACCCTACCACTTGCAGTGCCCCACTGCATAATGTTAATCATTATTTTATATCTCATCCATCTTACCCTTTTCATTTTCTCTATTTATCCAAACCCTCCACGTCCAGTTACCTCTTTCCTGGGATCACAAATTTTCCTTTTCTTCCAACGATCATCCTGTTGTTTACGGATCAAGAGACCAAAGAGATTCAGGCTGAATTGAAGCGATTCTAGTGGAGTGGAAGCTATCCAATAATAACGGGTTCCTTTTCTTAACATAAATGGAACTCGATGGAAAATAAAAGTTTTGATGTAGAGGTGGACTCTTTCCTAGGCTGGGAACATACAGACAATATTTATAGCCCCTATATATCCCCGCTCCCCAATCTTTTTGTTAGGCCATGGAGCAATGTGACCGGTTTTTTTAATATATAATTCTAATTATCACATCTCTGTTTTTAATTCAGCTACTTTCATGCAAACTCATGATTACACTAAGAATATTGTCCGGATCTGCACGTGGCCCCCAATATGTATTCCCCTGTTGTTTGTGAGCCTAATGGAGTCATTAAACTCTATTTATATACCTCTATATTAACGTCACATTATGAAAACAACAAAAAAAAGATAAGGCAAATGAACTAAAACACGTTCCTCTGTATAACAATTGAGTGGAGGGCAATTGTCCGTAAAATATTGGAGTTACACAAGAAGCTTGTGTTTGGCCAACGGCCTTTGAGCGACTGGAAAAAATCATTTAAATAAAGCCCCAGATCGGTGTTTATTTCTTGTCTAACCATATTGGTTGTTGGCCTCCCGTAATGGGAAACTGGGAAATCCAGAATTTAAGTCACAGGCTTGTAATTTAGAAAACCGTAATAGGGAATTACGGGGATGTTCCTCCAATATATTGAGTTATTTTCATTTCCTCTTTAGTAACAATCACTGTTATAAAGCCAAACAGAAGTCTATTATTTAGGAATATTCCTTCTATGCATTGATTGAAGGGCTGGAGGTTAGGGGCTATCCTTACCTTCCGTACTTTCAATCAATGCTGTGGAGCCATGGAACTAAGATAGAACCACCTCCTCTGTCAAACTGAAATTCCTACTCTGCTTCCTGGTTCTGTGTTAACGCTAGCGCACATTTCGTGCATGCGTGATATGTGATCAGAACCGGAGCCGGTTCGGGAATTTCATGGACAGCGGAGGAATCACGCAAAAGGTTAGTTTCTTCTTCTTTCTTGGCTCCTGTTTGATTGAAGAATGGGTATGTAAGGCCTAGTTTCCATAAAGGATAAGTATATTATAAAACGAAGTTAGGGTCATGGAAACGTACGAATCTTAGAGACCAAGTGGTAGTAAACTACCGCAAATGGTGTTCTAATGGGGGAATCTAACTCTATGATTTGCCGTTATCGTAGATTTACAATCGGGCTCGTTAATCCTCTCCATCGGTTTAAACAATCATAATTTAACGATCCCGATGTTAAAGTCAACGGTATCGCTAAAATGCATCCAGCGGCTTTATAAATGTGGCTAAAAAAAATATTTGTGTCGGCCACAAGAAGATCCGTAAAGCGCGTGGGAAATCGCTGTTTGGTCTGAAAGATAAAGCTGTACAATGTATGGGGGCAGCTTTGAAATAAGGATGTGGATTTGGACCAGACAGAAAAACGAAACATTAAGGTAAGTATTAGTCATACTAGGGGCAACTCATGTGGTGAGGATCTAGTTAGGTAAGGAAGGGTGTTGGGGTAAGGGGATAATACTGTTATGAGGGTTATCAAGCTTAGTTCTCTCGTTTAGTTTTGGAAATATATAAACTTACCCTAAATGGTAATAAAAATGAAGACTAAGATAAAGAGATAACTCAATTAGAAGAGCTTGGAGAGACCATGATAAGTGTAATTTAACAGTGCAGAATACATTGATTGGGCCTCGTGTTCCCCCCCATAAACATAACTCCCTGTTTATGGTATTAATTATGGCGATACCTTCTAATTAAAGCTGAACACATGCAGTTCTGGGTCTCTATACCTTTTGTATCTTACCTTGTTACATAGTCCATACACCAATCCATAAAATGTTCAACCCCCCCCCCACCCAACAAAAATAGGCCAGGTATCTGTAATATTCATTCATCCAGGTCACGGTATATCTTGTAAAATATTCATTCATCCAGTTCCAGGTCATGGTTATCTGTAATATCCATATGCATCCAGGTCCTTGTATATCTGTAATATTCATTCTCCAGTCATGGTATATCTGTAATATTCATTCATCCAGGTAGGTAAATCTGTAATAGTCGTCAATCCAGTCCATGTAATATCTGTAATATTCATTCCTCCAGGTCATGGTATATCTGTAATATTCATTCATCCAGGTCACGTTATCTAAATATTCATCCAGGTCCATGGTATATCTGTATATTCATTCAACCAGAGTATGGTATATCTGTAATATTCATATTCATCCATGTCAATGGTATATCTGTAATATTCATATTCTCCAGGTCCTGTAAATCTGTAATATTCATTCATCCAGGTCACGGATATCTATAATGATTTCATCCGGTCCACGTAATAATCTGTAATATTCATCCATCCAGTCACGGTAGAATCGTATATTCAATCATCCCAGGTCACGGTATATCTGTAATATTCATTCACTCCAGGTCATGGTATTCTGTAATATTCATCCACCAGGTCATGGTAATAATCTGTAATATTTCCATTCATCCAGGTCACTGTAGAGTCTTAATAATGTCATCCATCTCAGGTCCATGGTATATCTGTAATATTCATCACAATTCCAGGTCACTGTATATCTGTACATATTCATTCATCATCCAGGTCATGGTAATATCTGTAATATTCTTCACCAGGTCATGGTATTAATATCTGTAATTCAGCCCATCCAGGTCACGGTATATCTGTAAATATTCATCCAGCCGGTCATTGGGTAATATCTGTAAATATTCCCAATATATCCAGGGCATGGTACATCTGTAATAATCCTTCATCATTCATCCAGGTCACGGTAATCGTAATATTAATTTCATCCAGGTCATGGTATATCTGTAATATCATTTCATCCAGGTCATGTATAATCTGTAATAGTTCATATATCCAGTCTGGTAATATCTGTAATATTCATTCATCCAGGTTCATGTATATCTGTAATAGTCATTCATCATGTCACGGTATATCTGTAATATTCATTAACCAGTCATGGATATCTTAATATTTCATACCTATCCAGGTCTGGTATATCTGGAATAATATTCATCAGGTCACGGTATATCTGGTAATTTATTTAATCCAGGTCCATGGTATATCGTAATATTCCATCCACCAGGTCAATGGTATCTCTTAATATTCATAATTCTCCAGGTCATGGATATCTGTAATATTCATCCATCAGGTCATGATATATCTGTAATCTGCATTTATCCAGGTCATGGTATATCTTAATATTCATCCATCCAGGTCATGGTATAGTCTGTAAATAATCATCCATCCAGGTATGGTATATCTGTAATATTCATTCATCACACCAGTCACGGTATAGCTGTAATATTCATCAACCATCCGTCACGGTATATCTTGTAATAGTCCATTCATCCAGGTTCCCGGTATATCTGTTAATATTCCTTCAGCCCATGTCCGTATATCTGTAATATCATCCATCCCAGGTCACGGTAATCCTGTAATATTTCTCCATCCAGTTCAGGGTATATCTGTAATATTCATATTTCCCAAAAAAAAAAAAATTCCAGGGTTTCCTGGTATATCTGTAATTTCAATTCAAGCCAGGTCACGGTATATCTGTAATATTCATTCATAAACAGGTCACTGTATATCTGTAATATTCATTCTTCCAGTCCACGGTAATATCTGTACTATTCATCCATCCAGGTCATGGTATATCTGTAATATCATCCATCCAGGTCATGGTATATCTGTAATATCATCCATCCAGGTCATGGTATTTCCCTGTAATATTCATCCATCCAGGGCATGGTATATCTGGTAATATTCCATCCATCCGGTCATGTAACTTGTATATTCATCCTATCCCAGGTCATGGTAGAATCTGTAATATTCAATCCATCCAGGTCAATGGTATATCTGTAATTTCAACCATCCAGGTCATGGTATATAATCGTAATATTCATCCTCCAGGTCATGGTATATCTGTTTTTCATCCATCCAGGTCACGGTAATCTTGTAATATTCATTGTCATCCAGTTCACGGTATATCTGTAATATTCATCCATCCAGGTCATTGTATATCTTAATTTATATCCATCCACCAGGTCAATGGTATATCTGTAATATTCATTCATCCAGTCATTTATAATCTGTTAATATTATCCATCCAGGTCACGGTATACTTATCTGTAATTATCATCCATCCAGGTCATGGTAATATCTGTAATTTCTCCTCCGGTTATGGTATATCTTAATATTCATTCATCCAGGTCCACGGTATATCTGGTAATATTCAATCCATCCAGGGTCAACGTATAATCGTAATATTCATCCATCCAGGTCAATGGAGATCTGTTAATATTCATCATCGCAGTCACGGTATCTCTGGTAAATATTCAGCCATCCAGGATCACGGTATAATCTGTAATAATTCATAGTCATCCAGTCACGTATTCTGTAAATATTTATTCATCCAGGTCACGGTATATCTGTAATATTCTCCAATCCACAGGTCACGGTATAATCTGTAATAGTTCATTCAATCCAGGTCACGGTATTCTGTAATATTCACCATCCAGGTCATGGTATATTCCGTAATATTCATTTCATCCAGGTCATGGTATAAAATCTGTAAGAATATTCATTCATACATTCACGGTAAATATCTGTAATATTGTCTTCATCCAGGTCATGGTATAAATCTTGTTAATATTCATCATCCATCCAGGTCTTGTATATCTGTAAATATTCATCCCATCCATGGTCATGGTAAATCTGTAATATTCAATCCATCAGGTCATGCCCATCCCAGGTCCCGGTATATCTGTAAGATTTCTTCATCCAGGTACGTGATTCTGTAATATTCAATACCATCCAGTCACGGTAATATCTGTAATAGTCTCCATCGCAGGTCATGGTATATCTGTAATAATATTCATCCATCCCGTCCATGGTATAAAATCTGTAATATTCATCCTCAGGTCCATGGTATATTGTAATATTCAGCCATCCAGGTCCAATGGTATATCTGTAATATTTCACCAATCCATGTCATGGTATAATTCTGTCATATTCATATATCCAGGTCATGGTATTCTGTAATTTCTCCATCCATTGTACCATGGTATATCTGTAATATTCATATCCATCCATAGGTCATGTTATCTGTAATATTCATCCATCCAGGTCATGGTATATCTTGTACTATTCATCCATCCAGCCCACAGGGTCTGGTATATCTGGAATATTCATTCCATATCCTGTCAATGTAATAAAAAGCTGTAATATGCATTTCCATCCAAGGGGTTTTCATGTAGTTTGGTTGCTGTTTTGTTTTTGGGGGCTTGTATAGGTGTGGCATGCCATCCAGGTTCACGGTAGAACTGTATATTCATCCATCCATCCAGGTAAACTGTCTGTAATATTCAGCCGATCCAGTCACGGTATCTCTGTAAGTTCAGGGTCATCCAGGCATGGTAAGTAGCGGTACATATCATGTAGAGAGGTGTAATAAAGGGGGAGGGGGGTACCCATGCCAGTCCTAGGTAATCTGTAATGAGAATGCCGAGCCTAGGGTGCAGGTAGATTCTGTAATAGGCGGACCTCCAGGGTCATGGTAGAATCTGAAGTAGTTCATGTCCATCCAGGTCATGGGTATGAGCTGGGAATATCAGTCAGCCAGGTGCACGGAGAGCTGAAGTTGCAAGCCAGCTCAGGGCAGGGGAGATCGGGGGTAGATTCATCCCGTCCAGGGCATGGGTATAGCGGGTAGGCCTCCATCCAGGCAGGTAAGCTGGAAATTCATCCATCCGGGCACGGTAAATCTGGGAATATTCATCTCCATCACTATCTGGAAGAGCAGCAGCCAGGGTCGGGGGGGCCGGAGATGCATCCGCCAGGTCAGGGTAGAGCGGTAAGATGGGCAGGTCAGCAGGGGCAGGGTAGATCGAGAAGAGTCATCCCCCAGTCAACGGGATATCGGGAATATGCATCCATCCAGGTTCATGGGAGATCGGGAAGAAGGCAGCAGCCAGGTTAGGGGGAGGTCGGGAAGGGCAGGCAGCCGGCCACGGGATAGCTGGATAGGCAGTCCATCCAGGTCACGGTAGACTGTAATAGTCATCCAGCCAGGTCAGGGAGAGCTGGAATGGCAGCCAGCCGGTCACGGGGTATATCGGTAATAGGGCATCCATCCGGTCACGGGTAATATCTTGAATAATTCATTCATCCAGTACCGGGAGCCTCGGTAAGATATGAGCATCCATCCACGGTAAGGCTATAAAAAAGGCAGCCAGGCCAGGCCGGGAGAGCCTGTAATAGGCATGCACCAGAGTCACGGAGATCGGTCAGATGCATCCATGGCCCAGGCATGGGAGATCTTGAATAGTCATCAGCCAGGGCACCGGTATAGCTGTAAATAGTCCATGCAGACACGGTCACGGGTAGCTCGTAAAAGGAGGCAGTCAGCCGGTCCTGGTAGGAGCTGGAATAGGTCAGCCATCCCGGGGCAGGGGAGGCGTGTAAATATTCATCCAGCCAGGGCATGTATATCGGGATAGCAGCCATCCAGGGTCATGGCCATCCATGGGGACGGTAGAGCGTACGTTCAGTCAGCCGGGGCACGGGATAAATCTGTAAGAAAATTGCACCCTCAGGTCACGTACTAGCGGGAATATGCATCCATCCGGGCAGGTAATATCTGTGAAAGCAGCCGCCACGGCGGGGAGATCGGTGAATACGGCATCAGCCAGGGCAGGGGAGAGACGTAGGATTCCCATCCAGGTAACATGAGAGCGGGTAAGGGTAGGCAGATCCACCAGGTCAGGGGAAGCGGGAACGGCAGAGATCCAGGGTCAGGTAGATCCTTGCCTCAGGTAGATTTTTGCCATGCGTACTGCAGCCCTTCTCCCCCCTCCCTCCCCCTCCCTCCCCCTCCCTCTCCCTCCCTCTCCCTCCCGTTCTACTATCCCTCCCCCTAGCATTAAATCTCTTTAATATGTTGTTCCCCCATGTCTCCCAGCCCCAATCGCATATTTTTTATTTTCAGAAAGCTCCCCAAACTCTTACTTACCTCTCCTCTTTCCTCGGCTGCACGGAATTGCCGCTCAGCCAATCACAGATGCGACTGCCGGTCCTACCCCTCTGCTTGCATTCACGCAAGCAGAGGGCCGGCAGCGCGGCGAAGGAAAGAGGAGAGGTAAGAGTTTGTGGGGCTTTCTGAAAATAAAAATTACGCGGTTGGGGCTGGGAGACATGGGGGAACAGCATATTAAAAGTTAAATTTAAGGGTGGACATACCCTTTAATGTTACACAGACATTATGGGTAGGGTATAAAGGTTGGACAAGATGGACGTATGTCTTTATACAACCTCCAATACTATGTTACTATGTAACTGTTAGACAGACATTATGGGTAGGGTATAAAGGTTACACTAGATGGACGTATGTCTTTATACAACCTCCAATACTATGTTACTATGTAACTGTTATACAGACATTATGGGTAGGGTATAAAGGTTGGAC
>CM033470.1:336371253-336478735 GCA_019447015.1 Hymenochirus boettgeri
AACGCATTAAAAAAACGAACAGATTTTGTTTGTGAGATGGAGTTCTCAAAAGTTCTTTTTACTTTCAGCGCCAGTGATGAACTACACACATCCCTCAGGGACAATTCCTTCTGAGTTTCTCCTTATTGGTCTCTCATGGATCCAGAACCAAAGACTGGTGGTGTCTCTTCTTTTTCTATTCATGTACATGATGGTGATCCTGGGAAACAAAGGGGCTTTCAGGAGATCTTTCTCGTTAGCACAGACCGTAGACTTCATGAGCCCATGCATGTGTACATAGCTCTACTTTCCCTGGTGGATTTATCAATGTGTTCTACAGTAATTCCAAATATACTAGTCATGTTATGGTTTGATTCAAACACCATCAGTAGCAGTGCATGTCTCACACAGATGTATGTGCTTTATGTCGGACATATGTCGTTATACAACCTCCAATACTAGTTACTATGTAACTGTTATACGACATTAGGGTCGGGGTATAAAGGTTGGAATTAGATGGACGTTATGACTTGATACCAATTCCAATAATATGTGCCAGTAACTGTCTAGACCACACATTAGGGGTAGCGTATAAAGGTTGGACTTGATGGACGATGTCTTTATTCAACCTGAATTACTTATTTTACTCTGCAGGGGCACATCTACCGGGTAGCGGGGGAGAAACCACAGGGGTCGGAGCCAAAGGGGCCATATTATTATTTTTCCTATGACATATATAGCCTCCTCCCGAAAACTCCTGTGATGAAGCACGGATAGGGGCCCATAATAGTTTGCAGGGGGGGGGGGTGGGCGGGGCCAGTGATTCCAGTTACCCTACTGTTACCTAATATATTCTAACCTCTCTAGATGCAGCCAAGGAACCGCTCTGCACTAGGTAATAGCTCCTGTATGGAACAGGTAAATATTTAAAAAAGAAGAAATATCAAAAAATTAAAAGTTAAAAAAAACAACCATTACCCCCAGTACATGTGCACACTTCGGCAGTGAAATCATTTTAAAAAAGTACCAGCCGTGCTGCCTCCCTTAGATATCACAAAGCAAAGCTGAGTGCTAAAAGCACACCTACTATGAAACCCCGACCAGAGCCATGATTACCGTAACACTTGTCATTGTGGCTGGGGGGAATGATGTTTACAATCTCTCTACTCTCCTCTGCGTTAATAGGACAAACTTGGAATGTCCTGTTCGCCGCAGCCTACATAAAAGTTGATCAATGGGGTGGTGGAGGGGGATGTTTTCTCCCAGGCGAGCTTTGAATGAAAGCTAAGGCAGACAGAATTGTATGACCCCCTTCACAGCATGGCTATTGAAGCTAATTAAAGGGCAGAAGAGAGGCTTGAAATCAGGAAAGAAATGTATGGGGAGGGCTGCATAACTTTACTCGTTCTAAAGCAATATTTTTAAAAAAATGCATTGAGGCAATACAGTTACCTTTATATAAGGCATCTTTGAGTCCCCAAGATTCCCAATGTTGGCTTCTTACATTCTTCCCCCTAGGAAGGGTTTGAATGGATTCCTGCATTCTATCATCCTAAACATCCCTACCTGTACCAAATCTCTACTGCACAAATCTACTAAAGCTTATTGCTTTCGCAATTACTATAGACAGTTCACTTATGCTTCTCTATAAACATGGCTGTTGAGACTTGCCATTCAGTACAGATGAAAATAGATTAAGTGCACAGGCATGGGTTGCTGTTTTTGGTCTGTTCAAACAATTTGATCAAAATTGTTGCAACTTGATGGGAGTATAGCATAGTATGTTTTGCAGGTTGAATAAAGACATACGTCCATCCAGTTCCAACCATTTAGCAAGTCCTCCATTTGTTCTGCCTAACGTTGATCCAGAGGGAAGGCAAAAACAACCACCAAATTTAGGATAGGGGAAGTTGCTTTGCCTTTCAGTTTGTTCGATGTGCCATCGTACCTAAACTAAGCAAGAAAACACAATTAACAAGCACACAGTGACCAAACTTTCTTGTGAATTATATCTTATCCAAAAGCCCATCTTAAGCCTATTTGAATTGTGTGATATTTTTGATCCACAACCTTTCTGCCTTCTCCTGGAGAACGTACATTGAGTAGATCAACAGAAGAGACAACAAGTCAGTTAAAAGCAACAGTATTTTGAAAAAAACACCAGGAGGGCCCACATTCCAATACCTTTATCCTCATGTTATCTACTCTTTGCCTTCACATGACCTAGAAAGTTCACCGAACTGCAAAGAGAAGACTTGGACATGGCAGGTATAGAGAGGTTAGAAATGAATTTGGGGGGTCTCTGAGAGGTTTTATGATACATCAGATATAGAAAATAAATTTGCCAGGTAAAAACTTAATATTACTATTTTCATGATTTCCTATGGTTGATGTTTAAGAGTTGTGCTAATCGTTCCAGTCAGTGATGATTCTCCTCTGATGGCCATTGTCATTAAAAACCTACAAATACATTGAGTTTGGTGTAATGTCAGGTCACCTGGGACAGTGTATGGGATTGATTGCTGATAACTAAAAGTTAAAGCCAGTGGCCAGCTAAGCCAGGAGTTTACAGTCTGGCGGTTCAGTCCAATGGTGAGTACGAGGTCCTGGCAATACGCGAGATAAGCTGCTGTCACAATAAGAACATACAGATCGGCATTAATTAAGACACAAACGGCAATGCAAGATGGGATGTAAAACAAAGAAAAAACATTCGACAACAACACCTGAAGGGCTATTATGCTCTTTTTACTGTTACTATACAGGCGAGATCAATAAAAGTGCTTATCGTTAAAAAATGCGTGCTAATTTTGCCCAACCAATCAGATATGTTTAACCTTTAAAAGATAACATTGATTGGTTGGGGGCTAAAATTAGCACATTTTAAACAATAAGAACTATTATTGAATTTCCCTGTATGTGTTTTTTGGAAGAAACTACTGTTTGACTGGTGAACCGGGCTCTGGTGGAGACTTTACAGAGCAGGTTTAGTTCGGACATTTATATAAACCACAGAACACATTCTTATATCTGGGTGAACCATGAAATAAACCAATCCCATTTATACGAAATAAATTCCTCAAGTAATGGGGGGCGACTGGGCAATTAGACTTCGGATGACAGGCAGAGGAGTTCAGGGATATCAGCTTCGCTTATGGATAAAGCAATAAGAAAAGCCATGAGCCAAATAGAATTTAGCTACTGAGGGGGCCAATGCACTAAAGGGAAATGATAAGATAAAGGAGAGACCGAGAGAGAAGTGACTTTCCCTTCCTCTACAGGAACAGTACCCAGTTTAGAGACGTAACAGACTAAGAAGAAGAACCTACCGTCTTATTTGGAGATGAATTGCACACCAGAAATTTGGCGGTGGATACACTTCGGGCGGTAGCTTCCAATGGGTCGCCGGCGGTCCCCCAGCTTGTTCCGTAAGCATGAGAGAAACATCCATCAGTCATGGTTAAAAGAAAAAAGGGTTTCCGCGGATGGTTCTAGACATGTCGTACCATGTAAAATGTGGCCCTTCCAGCTTAACACCTCAATATGGTGTCTTACTGCTGACATGTAAAAAGGTGTAGGATACACTACATTGGCTGTAACAGTTTTAACTAGCTCACATGAGAAAAATATTAGGGCTGTGGGAAATAGGGATAATAATAGGCCAAGAAAAAGGGCACTAGACATGCTGCAGGAACAGCAGAAGGGGATGGCATGAGCTTGCGTCTGTGATTGGCGAGCGAGTAAGCCAACGGTGAGTACCTTTAAGAGACATTTTGGGGTTCTTAAAAACCTAGAGTCTAGATTTGGCGGATTTCCTGTCACTCCCTAAATTCGGTTTTGCCCAGACGCGATGCAGCAGCACACAGGGATGCCGGAGGGAGTGGTAGGGGTTGGGGTACGAGCTTCACTACGCATGCCTCAAAGAGGTGCAAGTGCGAGGCCGGGAAAAACTATTAATACATACAGGCTTCCTACTATTTTTAAAGCAATGCATTGACATACATATGCAGCGAAGAGAAAGGTAGGGCTCATTAAACATTAC
Organism: Hymenochirus boettgeri; assembly: GCA_019447015.1. Lineage (NCBI taxonomy): Eukaryota > Metazoa > Chordata > Amphibia > Anura > Pipidae > Hymenochirus > Hymenochirus boettgeri. The sequence continues at coordinate 336,375,275 of CM033470.1, forward strand.
ACGTAAGTTCAACCTTGGCAAATTTTAGTTGGGGGGATGGACATGCACTTGTAACTTAAACCGCAATATATTTTTTGTGATCAGGATCCTGTCGTGAGTGAAGAAAAGGAATTTTCTCTCCTGGGGTTATTTTTAGTGCTTCTCTTGAACAACTGTTAGACAGTCTATGGGTAGGGTATTAAAGGTGGACTGTATGGAGTAGTCTTTATATAACCTCCAATACTATGTTACTATGTAAATGTTATACAGACCTTAGGGTAGGGTACTAAAGGTTGATCTAGAGGACGTATGTCTTATATAACCTCCAATACGATGTTATATGTAAACTGTTCTTACAGAAATTATGGGTAGGGTATAAGGTTGATCTAGATGGACGTATTCTTTATATAACTCCAATACGCTGATTACTATGTAACTGTGAGACAGACCATTAGGTAGGGTATAAAGGTTGATCGAGGAAGGACGTAGGTTCTTTTATAAACCTCCAAACACTGTTACTATGTAACTGTTAGACAGAAATTATGAGGGGTATAAAGGTTGGATAGATGGATGACATGTTGTATAAAACCTCCAAACACTATGTTACTATGTAACCTGTTAGGGAAAGACATATGGGTTAGGGTATAAAGTTGGGATGGTGTATGTATGTCTTATACAAACTCCAAACATGTATATTAACTGTATACAGACATATGGGTAGGGGATAAAGGTTGGACTGATGGAGTAGTCTTTATAAATCCTCCAACACTATGGTATATGTAATGTTATAAAGACATTATGGGGAGGGTCTAAGGTGGGACTGGATGTATGTATGTCTTTATACAACCTCAATACTATGTTACTATGTAACTGTATACGAACGTATTGGTAGGTCAAAGGTTGGACTAGGATGGAAGTATGTCTTTAATAGCTCCAATACGATGTTACTATGTAACTGTTAGGACAGACGCATATGGGTAGGGTCATAAAGGTTGGACTAGATAGATGGTATGTATTTATACAACCTCACTACTATGTTACTATGTAATGTTAGACAGAGTTATGGGTAGGTATAAAGGTTGGACTAGATAGATGTAGGTCTTTAGACAAAAACCTCCAATACTATGTAATGATGTAACTGTAGATAAGACATTAAGGGTAGGGTCTAAAGGTGGACTAGATTGGCAGTATGTCTTTCTATAGTCTCCAATACGGATGTAACTGTGTAACTGTTCGACAGGGACATTATGGGTAGGGTATAAAGGTTGGATCGATGGATGTTATGTAGTTATACAACCTCAAAACTATGTTACTATGTACCTGGTAGGACAGACATTATGGTAGGGTATAAAGGTGAACTAGATACGTTATGTCTTATACAACGCCAATACTATCTTACTTTAACTGTAGACAGAATTATGGGTAGGGTATAAAGGTTTGGACTAGATGGAGTATGCTGTATCAACCTCCAAGACTATGTTCGATGTAACGTTATGCAGACATCTGGGTAGGGTATAAAGGTTGGCTAGATGGACGTATGTCGTTATACAGCTGCACTACTGTTACTATGTCACTGTTATACAGACAGTATGGGTAGGATAAGGTTGGACTAGAGGACGTTGTCTTATACTACCTCCAACACTATGTTATATGACGGTTAGTACCGACATATGGGTAGGGTATAAAGGTTTGGATGGATGTCATGTAGGTCTTTATACACACCTCCAATTACTATGTACTATGTAACTGTAACAGACGTATGGGGAGGGTCTAAAAGGTTGGACTCGATGGAGTATGTCTTATATAGTTCCCTACGATGTATAGTGTAATGGTAGAAGCCATTCTGGGTAGGGGTATCAAGGTTGGACTAGATAGATGTATGTCTTTTATAAACTCCAATATACTATGTGCTATGTAACGTTAGACCGGACGTGATGGGTAGGGTATAAAGGTTGGACTAGATAGATGTATGTCTTTATACAACCTCCAAATACTATGTTACTAGTTAAACTTGTACGAAGACATATGGGGTAGGGTATCACGTTGGACAGATGGACGTATGTCTTTATATAGTCTCCACTCGTGTCACTATGTCAACTGTTAGGACAGAATTAGGGTAGGGTATAAAGGTTGGACTAGAGATGTATTGTCTTTCTACAACCTCCCCAATACTATGTTTACTATGTAAATGTTAGACAGACATTCGGTAGGGTTATAAAGGTTGACTAGATGGACGTAGTTTTATACAACTCCAATTACATGTTACTATGTAAACTGTTAGACAGATATTATGGGTGGGTATAAAGGTTGGACTAGATGGAGTAGCTGTATCCCCAACCTCCATACTAGTACTATGTAACTTGTTATGCAGACATAGGTAGGGTATAAAGGTTCGGCTAGATGGACGTTGTCTTTATACAGCCTGCAATTGTTACTATGTAACTGTTATACAGACTTATGGGTAGGCGTATAAGGTTGACTAGATGGACGTATGTCTTTATATCAACCTCCAATACTATGTTACTAGTACAACTGTTATAGACATTAGGGTTGGGTATAAAGGGTGGACTAGATGGCCGTATGGTCTTTAACAGCTGCACTACTAGGGTATATGTAAATGTTATACAGACATTATGGGTAGGTATAAAGGTTGTTCTAGATGGGTGATATGTCTTATACAAACTCAATACGAGTTAATGTAAATGTTAGACAGATATTATGGTAGGGTATAAAGGTTGGATAGATGGATGTATGTCTTTATACAACCCAATAGTATGTTATATGTAATTGTTGACCGACATTATGGGTAGGGTATAAAGGTGGCCTAGATGGACGTATGTCTTTTATACATAAACCTCCCAATACTATGTTCTGATGTAACTGTTATACAGACATTATGGGAGGGTATAAAGGTGGACTAGGATGGACGTATGTCTTTATACAACCTCATTACTATGTTACTAGTAAAATGTTATACAGACATTATGGGTAGGATATAAGGTTTGATAGATTGGACGTATGTCTTTATACAACCTCCAATAATATGTATATGTAACTGCTATACAGACCATATGGGTAGGGTATAAAGGTGGGGACTAGATGGATGGACGCATTGAGTACAAACCTCCAGACTATGTTACGATGAACGTGTATCAGACAGTATGGGTAGGGTATAAAGGTTGGGCTAGATGGACATATGGTCTTTATCACAACCTCCCATTACTATGTACTATGTAACTGTTAGACAGACATTAGGGTAGAGTATAAGGTTGACCTAGATGGACGTATGTCTTTATACAACCGCCAAGACTAATGTTATTCATGGAAATGTAGACGACATTATGGGTAGAGGGTATAAGGTTGGACTAGATGACGTATGTTTTATACAACCTCCAATATATGTACTATGTAACTGTTATACAGACATCATGGGTAGGGTATAAAGGTTGGACTAGATGGACGTAGTTCATTTATACAACCTCCAATACTATGTACTATGTAACTGTAATACAGTGGACAGAGGAGGTAGGCTCTAAAGGGTGGAAAGATGGCGTATGTCTGTATACAACCGCCAAAACTATGTTACTATGTAACTGCTATACAGGACATTAGGGTAGGGTATAAAGGTTGGACTAGATGGACGTATGTTCTTTATTAAAACCTCCAATACTATGTACCTGTAAAATGTATCCAGGTTATGGTAGGTATAAAGGTTGGACTAGATGGACGTATGTCTTTAGACAACCTCCAATACGATGGATATTGAATGGAACAGAATTATGGGTAGGGTATAAAAGGTGGACTAGATGGGACGTATGTCTTTATTACAACCTCCAATACTATGTTACTATGTAACTGTTAGACAGCATTATGGGTAGAGTATAAAAGGTTGGACTAGATGGACGTTTGTCTGTATCAAAACCTCCACTAATATGTGTTACTAGGTAAATGTCGACAGACATTAACTTTAGGGACAAATACGTTGGACATGATAGGAAATATGTTTACAGCCTTCCCTACTATGTTAGTTTGTACTAAAAACTACTTTCCATAGTAGAAATCGTGCAGCAGCACATTTGGAAAAATGGTGTTCCACATTAAAAAAAAGCTCCTTTTATCAAAAGGAAAGCATGTAAAAAAACGAACAGATTTTGTTTGTGAAGAGGAGTTCTCAAAAAGTTTTTTTACTTCAGCTCCAGTGCTGAACTACACACATCCCTCAGGGACAATTCCTTCTGAGTTTTCCTTATTGGTTCTCATGATCCAAGAACCAAAAGACTGGTGGTTGTTCCTATTTTTTTCTATATGTACTGGAGTCGACCGGGAAACAAGGCTCAGAGATCTTTCTCGTTAGCACAAACCGCCTGAGACTTCATGAGCCTATGAATGGTACATAGCTCTTACTTTCCCTGGTGGATTTATCTTTAATGTGTTCTACAGTAATCCAAATATACTAGTCATGTTATGGTTTGATCAAACACCATCAGTGCAGTGCAGTTGCTCAAAGATGTAGTGCGTTTATGTCATGTTAGCCTGGAATATTTCTCTATTCGTTTAAGGCTTAGATCGTATGTTATGTGCTTTATGTCATGTTTAGCCTGGAATCTTCTCTATTCGTGTTCATGGCTTTAGATCGTTATGTAGCCATATGTCACCCGCTAAGACACTCGGCTATCATGACAATCTCTTTCATTTCTAAGACTGTGGTGTTTAGTGTGATAAAAAGCACAATTCTCATATTACCTCTTCCCATCATGACAGAGTGGTGCACATGTTGAAGTCTCCAGAGGCTCGATGGAAAACCCTAAACACTTGCAGTGCCCACGCCATACTGTTATCATTACATTACATGTCGGACATATGTCGTTATACAACCTCCAATACTAGTTACTATGTAACTGTTATACGACATTAGGGTCGGGGTATAAAGGTTGGAATTAGATGGACGTTATGACTTGATACCAATTCCAATAATATGTGCCAGTAACTGTCTAGACCACACATTAGGGGTAGCGTATAAAGGTTGGACTTGATGGACGATGTCTTTATTCAACCTGAATTACTTATTTTACTCTGCAGGGGCACATCTACCGGGTAGCGGGGGAGAAACCACAGGGGTCGGAGCCAAAGGGGCCATATTATTATTTTTCCTATGACATATATAGCCTCCTCCCGAAAACTCCTGTGATGAAGCACGGATAGGGGCCCATAATAGTTTGCAGGGGGGGGGGGTGGGCGGGGCCAGTGATTCCAGTTACCCTACTGTTACCTAATATATTCTAACCTCTCTAGATGCAGCCAAGGAACCGCTCTGCACTAGGTAATAGCTCCTGTATGGAACAGGTAAATATTTAAAAAAGAAGAAATATCAAAAAATTAAAAGTTAAAAAAAACAACCATTACCCCCAGTACATGTGCACACTTCGGCAGTGAAATCATTTTAAAAAAGTACCAGCCGTGCTGCCTCCCTTAGATATCACAAAGCAAAGCTGAGTGCTAAAAGCACACCTACTATGAAACCCCGACCAGAGCCATGATTACCGTAACACTTGTCATTGTGGCTGGGGGGAATGATGTTTACAATCTCTCTACTCTCCTCTGCGTTAATAGGACAAACTTGGAATGTCCTGTTCGCCGCAGCCTACATAAAAGTTGATCAATGGGGTGGTGGAGGGGGATGTTTTCTCCCAGGCGAGCTTTGAATGAAAGCTAAGGCAGACAGAATTGTATGACCCCCTTCACAGCATGGCTATTGAAGCTAATTAAAGGGCAGAAGAGAGGCTTGAAATCAGGAAAGAAATGTATGGGGAGGGCTGCATAACTTTACTCGTTCTAAAGCAATATTTTTAAAAAAATGCATTGAGGCAATACAGTTACCTTTATATAAGGCATCTTTGAGTCCCCAAGATTCCCAATGTTGGCTTCTTACATTCTTCCCCCTAGGAAGGGTTTGAATGGATTCCTGCATTCTATCATCCTAAACATCCCTACCTGTACCAAATCTCTACTGCACAAATCTACTAAAGCTTATTGCTTTCGCAATTACTATAGACAGTTCACTTATGCTTCTCTATAAACATGGCTGTTGAGACTTGCCATTCAGTACAGATGAAAATAGATTAAGTGCACAGGCATGGGTTGCTGTTTTTGGTCTGTTCAAACAATTTGATCAAAATTGTTGCAACTTGATGGGAGTATAGCATAGTATGTTTTGCAGGTTGAATAAAGACATACGTCCATCCAGTTCCAACCATTTAGCAAGTCCTCCATTTGTTCTGCCTAACGTTGATCCAGAGGGAAGGCAAAAACAACCACCAAATTTAGGATAGGGGAAGTTGCTTTGCCTTTCAGTTTGTTCGATGTGCCATCGTACCTAAACTAAGCAAGAAAACACAATTAACAAGCACACAGTGACCAAACTTTCTTGTGAATTATATCTTATCCAAAAGCCCATCTTAAGCCTATTTGAATTGTGTGATATTTTTGATCCACAACCTTTCTGCCTTCTCCTGGAGAACGTACATTGAGTAGATCAACAGAAGAGACAACAAGTCAGTTAAAAGCAACAGTATTTTGAAAAAAACACCAGGAGGGCCCACATTCCAATACCTTTATCCTCATGTTATCTACTCTTTGCCTTCACATGACCTAGAAAGTTCACCGAACTGCAAAGAGAAGACTTGGACATGGCAGGTATAGAGAGGTTAGAAATGAATTTGGGGGGTCTCTGAGAGGTTTTATGATACATCAGATATAGAAAATAAATTTGCCAGGTAAAAACTTAATATTACTATTTTCATGATTTCCTATGGTTGATGTTTAAGAGTTGTGCTAATCGTTCCAGTCAGTGATGATTCTCCTCTGATGGCCATTGTCATTAAAAACCTACAAATACATTGAGTTTGGTGTAATGTCAGGTCACCTGGGACAGTGTATGGGATTGATTGCTGATAACTAAAAGTTAAAGCCAGTGGCCAGCTAAGCCAGGAGTTTACAGTCTGGCGGTTCAGTCCAATGGTGAGTACGAGGTCCTGGCAATACGCGAGATAAGCTGCTGTCACAATAAGAACATACAGATCGGCATTAATTAAGACACAAACGGCAATGCAAGATGGGATGTAAAACAAAGAAAAAACATTCGACAACAACACCTGAAGGGCTATTATGCTCTTTTTACTGTTACTATACAGGCGAGATCAATAAAAGTGCTTATCGTTAAAAAATGCGTGCTAATTTTGCCCAACCAATCAGATATGTTTAACCTTTAAAAGATAACATTGATTGGTTGGGGGCTAAAATTAGCACATTTTAAACAATAAGAACTATTATTGAATTTCCCTGTATGTGTTTTTTGGAAGAAACTACTGTTTGACTGGTGAACCGGGCTCTGGTGGAGACTTTACAGAGCAGGTTTAGTTCGGACATTTATATAAACCACAGAACACATTCTTATATCTGGGTGAACCATGAAATAAACCAATCCCATTTATACGAAATAAATTCCTCAAGTAATGGGGGGCGACTGGGCAATTAGACTTCGGATGACAGGCAGAGGAGTTCAGGGATATCAGCTTCGCTTATGGATAAAGCAATAAGAAAAGCCATGAGCCAAATAGAATTTAGCTACTGAGGGGGCCAATGCACTAAAGGGAAATGATAAGATAAAGGAGAGACCGAGAGAGAAGTGACTTTCCCTTCCTCTACAGGAACAGTACCCAGTTTAGAGACGTAACAGACTAAGAAGAAGAACCTACCGTCTTATTTGGAGATGAATTGCACACCAGAAATTTGGCGGTGGATACACTTCGGGCGGTAGCTTCCAATGGGTCGCCGGCGGTCCCCCAGCTTGTTCCGTAAGCATGAGAGAAACATCCATCAGTCATGGTTAAAAGAAAAAAGGGTTTCCGCGGATGGTTCTAGACATGTCGTACCATGTAAAATGTGGCCCTTCCAGCTTAACACCTCAATATGGTGTCTTACTGCTGACATGTAAAAAGGTGTAGGATACACTACATTGGCTGTAACAGTTTTAACTAGCTCACATGAGAAAAATATTAGGGCTGTGGGAAATAGGGATAATAATAGGCCAAGAAAAAGGGCACTAGACATGCTGCAGGAACAGCAGAAGGGGATGGCATGAGCTTGCGTCTGTGATTGGCGAGCGAGTAAGCCAACGGTGAGTACCTTTAAGAGACATTTTGGGGTTCTTAAAAACCTAGAGTCTAGATTTGGCGGATTTCCTGTCACTCCCTAAATTCGGTTTTGCCCAGACGCGATGCAGCAGCACACAGGGATGCCGGAGGGAGTGGTAGGGGTTGGGGTACGAGCTTCACTACGCATGCCTCAAAGAGGTGCAAGTGCGAGGCCGGGAAAAACTATTAATACATACAGGCTTCCTACTATTTTTAAAGCAATGCATTGACATACATATGCAGCGAAGAGAAAGGTAGGGCTCATTAAACATTACACGTAAGTTCAACCTTGGCAAATTTTAGTTGGGGGGATGGACATGCACTTGTAACTTAAACCGCAATATATTTTTTGTGATCAGGATCCTGTCGTGAGTGAAGAAAAGGAATTTTCTCTCCTGGGGTTATTTTTAGTGCTTCTCTTGAACAACTGTTAGACAGTCTATGGGTAGGGTATTAAAGGTGGACTGTATGGAGTAGTCTTTATATAACCTCCAATACTATGTTACTATGTAAATGTTATACAGACCTTAGGGTAGGGTACTAAAGGTTGATCTAGAGGACGTATGTCTTATATAACCTCCAATACGATGTTATATGTAAACTGTTCTTACAGAAATTATGGGTAGGGTATAAGGTTGATCTAGATGGACGTATTCTTTATATAACTCCAATACGCTGATTACTATGTAACTGTGAGACAGACCATTAGGTAGGGTATAAAGGTTGATCGAGGAAGGACGTAGGTTCTTTTATAAACCTCCAAACACTGTTACTATGTAACTGTTAGACAGAAATTATGAGGGGTATAAAGGTTGGATAGATGGATGACATGTTGTATAAAACCTCCAAACACTATGTTACTATGTAACCTGTTAGGGAAAGACATATGGGTTAGGGTATAAAGTTGGGATGGTGTATGTATGTCTTATACAAACTCCAAACATGTATATTAACTGTATACAGACATATGGGTAGGGGATAAAGGTTGGACTGATGGAGTAGTCTTTATAAATCCTCCAACACTATGGTATATGTAATGTTATAAAGACATTATGGGGAGGGTCTAAGGTGGGACTGGATGTATGTATGTCTTTATACAACCTCAATACTATGTTACTATGTAACTGTATACGAACGTATTGGTAGGTCAAAGGTTGGACTAGGATGGAAGTATGTCTTTAATAGCTCCAATACGATGTTACTATGTAACTGTTAGGACAGACGCATATGGGTAGGGTCATAAAGGTTGGACTAGATAGATGGTATGTATTTATACAACCTCACTACTATGTTACTATGTAATGTTAGACAGAGTTATGGGTAGGTATAAAGGTTGGACTAGATAGATGTAGGTCTTTAGACAAAAACCTCCAATACTATGTAATGATGTAACTGTAGATAAGACATTAAGGGTAGGGTCTAAAGGTGGACTAGATTGGCAGTATGTCTTTCTATAGTCTCCAATACGGATGTAACTGTGTAACTGTTCGACAGGGACATTATGGGTAGGGTATAAAGGTTGGATCGATGGATGTTATGTAGTTATACAACCTCAAAACTATGTTACTATGTACCTGGTAGGACAGACATTATGGTAGGGTATAAAGGTGAACTAGATACGTTATGTCTTATACAACGCCAATACTATCTTACTTTAACTGTAGACAGAATTATGGGTAGGGTATAAAGGTTTGGACTAGATGGAGTATGCTGTATCAACCTCCAAGACTATGTTCGATGTAACGTTATGCAGACATCTGGGTAGGGTATAAAGGTTGGCTAGATGGACGTATGTCGTTATACAGCTGCACTACTGTTACTATGTCACTGTTATACAGACAGTATGGGTAGGATAAGGTTGGACTAGAGGACGTTGTCTTATACTACCTCCAACACTATGTTATATGACGGTTAGTACCGACATATGGGTAGGGTATAAAGGTTTGGATGGATGTCATGTAGGTCTTTATACACACCTCCAATTACTATGTACTATGTAACTGTAACAGACGTATGGGGAGGGTCTAAAAGGTTGGACTCGATGGAGTATGTCTTATATAGTTCCCTACGATGTATAGTGTAATGGTAGAAGCCATTCTGGGTAGGGGTATCAAGGTTGGACTAGATAGATGTATGTCTTTTATAAACTCCAATATACTATGTGCTATGTAACGTTAGACCGGACGTGATGGGTAGGGTATAAAGGTTGGACTAGATAGATGTATGTCTTTATACAACCTCCAAATACTATGTTACTAGTTAAACTTGTACGAAGACATATGGGGTAGGGTATCACGTTGGACAGATGGACGTATGTCTTTATATAGTCTCCACTCGTGTCACTATGTCAACTGTTAGGACAGAATTAGGGTAGGGTATAAAGGTTGGACTAGAGATGTATTGTCTTTCTACAACCTCCCCAATACTATGTTTACTATGTAAATGTTAGACAGACATTCGGTAGGGTTATAAAGGTTGACTAGATGGACGTAGTTTTATACAACTCCAATTACATGTTACTATGTAAACTGTTAGACAGATATTATGGGTGGGTATAAAGGTTGGACTAGATGGAGTAGCTGTATCCCCAACCTCCATACTAGTACTATGTAACTTGTTATGCAGACATAGGTAGGGTATAAAGGTTCGGCTAGATGGACGTTGTCTTTATACAGCCTGCAATTGTTACTATGTAACTGTTATACAGACTTATGGGTAGGCGTATAAGGTTGACTAGATGGACGTATGTCTTTATATCAACCTCCAATACTATGTTACTAGTACAACTGTTATAGACATTAGGGTTGGGTATAAAGGGTGGACTAGATGGCCGTATGGTCTTTAACAGCTGCACTACTAGGGTATATGTAAATGTTATACAGACATTATGGGTAGGTATAAAGGTTGTTCTAGATGGGTGATATGTCTTATACAAACTCAATACGAGTTAATGTAAATGTTAGACAGATATTATGGTAGGGTATAAAGGTTGGATAGATGGATGTATGTCTTTATACAACCCAATAGTATGTTATATGTAATTGTTGACCGACATTATGGGTAGGGTATAAAGGTGGCCTAGATGGACGTATGTCTTTTATACATAAACCTCCCAATACTATGTTCTGATGTAACTGTTATACAGACATTATGGGAGGGTATAAAGGTGGACTAGGATGGACGTATGTCTTTATACAACCTCATTACTATGTTACTAGTAAAATGTTATACAGACATTATGGGTAGGATATAAGGTTTGATAGATTGGACGTATGTCTTTATACAACCTCCAATAATATGTATATGTAACTGCTATACAGACCATATGGGTAGGGTATAAAGGTGGGGACTAGATGGATGGACGCATTGAGTACAAACCTCCAGACTATGTTACGATGAACGTGTATCAGACAGTATGGGTAGGGTATAAAGGTTGGGCTAGATGGACATATGGTCTTTATCACAACCTCCCATTACTATGTACTATGTAACTGTTAGACAGACATTAGGGTAGAGTATAAGGTTGACCTAGATGGACGTATGTCTTTATACAACCGCCAAGACTAATGTTATTCATGGAAATGTAGACGACATTATGGGTAGAGGGTATAAGGTTGGACTAGATGACGTATGTTTTATACAACCTCCAATATATGTACTATGTAACTGTTATACAGACATCATGGGTAGGGTATAAAGGTTGGACTAGATGGACGTAGTTCATTTATACAACCTCCAATACTATGTACTATGTAACTGTAATACAGTGGACAGAGGAGGTAGGCTCTAAAGGGTGGAAAGATGGCGTATGTCTGTATACAACCGCCAAAACTATGTTACTATGTAACTGCTATACAGGACATTAGGGTAGGGTATAAAGGTTGGACTAGATGGACGTATGTTCTTTATTAAAACCTCCAATACTATGTACCTGTAAAATGTATCCAGGTTATGGTAGGTATAAAGGTTGGACTAGATGGACGTATGTCTTTAGACAACCTCCAATACGATGGATATTGAATGGAACAGAATTATGGGTAGGGTATAAAAGGTGGACTAGATGGGACGTATGTCTTTATTACAACCTCCAATACTATGTTACTATGTAACTGTTAGACAGCATTATGGGTAGAGTATAAAAGGTTGGACTAGATGGACGTTTGTCTGTATCAAAACCTCCACTAATATGTGTTACTAGGTAAATGTCGACAGACATTAACTTTAGGGACAAATACGTTGGACATGATAGGAAATATGTTTACAGCCTTCCCTACTATGTTAGTTTGTACTAAAAACTACTTTCCATAGTAGAAATCGTGCAGCAGCACATTTGGAAAAATGGTGTTCCACATTAAAAAAAAGCTCCTTTTATCAAAAGGAAAGCATGTAAAAAAACGAACAGATTTTGTTTGTGAAGAGGAGTTCTCAAAAAGTTTTTTTACTTCAGCTCCAGTGCTGAACTACACACATCCCTCAGGGACAATTCCTTCTGAGTTTATCCTTATTGGTCTCTCATGATCCAGAACCAAAGACCTGGTGGTTGTTCCTTATTCTTTTTCTATATGTACCGGATGTGGGATCCTGGGAAACAGGGCTTTCAAGATCTTTCTCGTTAGCACAACCGCCTGAGACTTCATAGCCCATATGACAGTGTACATAGGCTACGTTTCCCGGTGGATTACTTTTAAATGTGTTCTACTAGTAATTCCAGAATATATAGTATGTTATGGTTGATCAAACACCATCAGTAGCAGTGCATTGGCTCACAAAGGAGTATGTTGCGATTTATGTCATGTTAGCCTGGAATCATTCTCTATTCGTGTTCAAGGCTTTAGATGCGTTAATTGTAGCATATGTCACCGCTAGACACTCGGGCATCATGACAATTATTCATTCAGTAAGATCGTGGTGGTAGGTAGCAATAAAAAGCACCAATTTCATATACCTCTCCCATCCTGACGCCAACTTAACCTTCTGTAAATGTGAAACATTGTTTCTCAGTCGTACTGTGAACTGTTGAAATATATAATATAAACATGTGGAGACCTGCCCACTTATTGGTATGATATGGTCCTTATATGGTTTATTTCTGGGGTAGATATGTTCTGTGGGTTCGCCTATGGTAAATATATTTAGAGTGGTGCACATGTTGAAGTCTCCAGAGGCTCGATGGAAAACCCTAAACACTTGCAGTGCCCACGCCATACTGTTATCATTACATTACATGTCTACAGTGTTACCCCTGTTCATTTTTCTCTATTATCCAAACCCTCCACTTCAGTTAAAGCTCTTTCCCGGGATCACAAGTTTCCTTTTTCTTCCAGCGATCAATCCTGTTGTTTACGGAATCAAGACCAAAGAGATTCGGGATGGATTGAAGCGATTCTACTGGAGATGGAAGCTATCCAATAATACGGGTTCCTTTTCTCAACATAAATAGACTCTATGTAGAATAAACTGAAGGTGTTAGTATGTAATGTACAGGTAGATTGACACTCTAAGATAACTTGTTTCAGAAAATGTTGACGTCCACCTTTCTGAACTTTTCTAGGTCTGGAACTTACAGCCCATATTTTGTCCCAGTGGATCTCACCACCCAATCTTTATTTTAGAATCATTGGTGTTACCGGCTGCAGCAGATTGATTGCTTGCAACAGATTTTCTGGTACCGTGAAAGAACTGTCGCAACTGTTTCCATTCAGCCACTGCAAGTTTCATACAACGCACACCATATTGGATCAATTTATTCTGCATAAAATAAGGAACATGGCACCCAATACTGTATCCCCCTTTTGTTTATGGAATTTGTTGAAAAGCTAAATCTATATTTACTTTAAAGGGCATGTCCACCCCCTAAACTAAAATGTAACCCACTACTGTGTAGTGTAAAAAAATCTGTACCGTACACATCTGCTCCTTATGGTTCTCCTGCAGTGTCTGGTAAAAGTCCAGGAAACTGAAAAGTAGGAGCCTTCCTGTGTGTCAAAAGGTTTGTGCCCCTTCCCTGCCTTCTTAGAGGACTATGGCATGTGCAGGGGAGCCCTCCCTCCCTTTGGATCTGCAGTAACCCTTTGCAAACGTAATTTTTTTCTGTAGTGTAGGGGCCTCCCTCCCAACCCTAACTGCCATGTTTAAATCTTACTTACCGAACGTCATTCTCTTGGCTCTCTACATAGCTAGTAGCCTTGTCTGTGATTGGCTGATTCTCAGCCAATCACAGACGCGCATGCCGGGCCGGCACCTTGAGCTACTCCGTTCACGGGAGTAGCATTAGAGATATAGTCAGAGGGAAAGAAGGTTGGTAAGTATCTCTGCACTTTTAAAGATTTAAACATGACAGTTAAGGGTTGGTAGGAGGGTCCCTACACTACAGGAAAAGTTAATTTTGGGCTGGTGATTCCCTTTCAAAAACATTTCTAAACACAGAATAAAATAATGCAAAAAAATTTTGGGAAGGAAAATGAATAAATAAATTGTATTTTCTCTATATAAACAATAAAACAATCAGCTACATTTGTGTCTTGTGGTAATAAGAATGGATTAACAGAATTCATACGGTTGACAAAATGGCCCTTCGAAAACTGGACAAAATGAATATTAATAAATCCCCAGGATCAATGTTTCTGTTCTTGTCTAACCCTTCGTCTGGCCTTCTGTAATGGGAACCGGGGAAATCCAGAATTCAAGCCACAGCTTTGTAATTAGAGACATGTCATAGGGAAAGGGAAGTTCGTTAATATATTCTGTGTATTTTCTCTTTAGTAACGGTCACTATCTGACCAAACATTTCTCTGTTATTTTAGAAGGACGAGAGTAAGAATGTGGAGAGGGAGGGGCAGTAGATTCAGGTGCAGTTTTATTTTGTAATACATTTGTATAATGTGGGCTTGAAAAATTACAACATTTATAGGGAAATGGCTGAAATAGAATGATTTGTGGGTGGTTAATGGGACATCTTAATGAGCATCTGTAATTGTTCCCAACCACCACTGATTTTTGTTGTTGATCTGTACCCTATTTCTTTAGATATCTAATCAAAAGCATCTCACATTTCAGCTGGGCCATTTCATAAACTCTTCTGCAGTGTTTTGCTTTAGCTGGAGTTTTTACCTTTGTTTATGCTGTGTGCAGTTTGACAGTTGGTATGTGGTAATTACTTAGCATGCTCGCCCTCAAAAAAAGTCTGGTCAGATGGAAGGGGGAGTGGTTAAAAAAGAAATGGTGTGGAGGGGCGGTACTAAAAAAGTAATTTTTTGTTAGAGTTGCCCTATAAAATCCATCTACAATTTACTATGGAGACCTCGACAGACTGCAAACCTCTCTTTTCCCTTTAATGCTTTATCTCATCCTATTTATTTTACTTGTACACTACATCTGTTATACAGCCTTTAAAAAGTTGTGATGTTTCATTTTGCTGTGTTGCTCCGTCTTGTGCTAACAGTAGGGGGAGCGATACTGTGCCTTTTCCAGTTCCAAACGGCTAACACTTTCCATTGAGGAGCACAGGAATTCTGAAGGAGGTACAGTCGGTACTTTAGTTTCCAAGCCAGGGTTGGGAGACGTCCCAGTTTGGGTGGGATTAACCTGACTGCAGGGACAAAATTCCGAGTCCTGCAGTCAGGGCCGAAATCTCGTCCAAATCCCGTCCCATGCACCCAGAATGCCCATCCCCACCCAGTTATGCCCCCTAACCCCTTCCCCAGCTGTGACCATGTCTCTAACACCACCTCTGCCCGCCCCCTGACATCACAGCTCTGCCCCCTGACATCACTTTTTGTATGTGTGATCTATTACTGTAACTAAACCTGTAAGGAAAAAAAAACATTTTGGGATGGGTGCATGCTTGGAATTACATTGCTTCAGCTGTTATGGTAATACTTTTATAATTCAGGATGTTTCGAATATAACAGTACCCCAAAAGGCAAGTACCAGTCGGTTAGGACCCAGTTAAAGAAAGCAACCTTGACGTGGTGACTGGGCTTAAAATAATTTGGCCAACTTATTGAACTAATTGCTTTTATTTATCCAGGGTTTAGCAGACTGTTTGTAGTAGAACCTTATGGAGGGAGCCAATATACAATTAGAATTGTGTGTGCACTAGAATTCTGTTTTTTGTATGGATTATATTTGGTCTCTAGTTGCACTTTAATATGGATGTACAACAGCCCAATTTTCTATATATTGAGTACCCCACTTGTATCATTGCAATGAAAATAGCCTCAAAAAGAGCCAATTCATCTGTGCAAATTTGCATTTTTTTCAGACTTAACACCCCCTTATTAGGAAACAAACTCAAAAACATATCTGTTGTATTCAATTAGATCAACTGGACTTGAAGTTTAGTTCTTGAAGACGTTTCGCTAGTCATCCGACTGGCTTTCTCAATTCAGAATGACTTGTACAAGAATCTGTGGCAATTATGTACCCTGGAAAATCCCAATTAGCATATCACAGCCAAGTGTTAAGGGCGTGATTGGATAGTGGCCAAGAGGTGTTATAGGAACATCTTAAGGATAAAGGACATACCTTTGAAGATTGTAATGTTAACATATTGGCAAATGAACATGACTGGTTCAAGAGAGGTGTTAAGGAGGCCATTTATGTGAAAATAAAGAAACCAAGCCTAAATAGAGGTGGGGGGGTTCGCAACCAACTGTCTTGCCATGTACAATGCTGTTTTGACACCTTACTCTGGGCGTTCCTATAACACCTCTTGCCATTATCTAATCACGCCCTTACCACTTGGCTGTAATATGCATTGGGATTTTCCAGGGTACATAATTGCCACAGATTCTTGTACAAGTCATTCTGAATTGAGAAAGCCAGTCGATGACTAGCGAAACGTCTTCAAGAACTAAACTTTAAGTCCAGTTGATCTAATTGAATACACAGATATACCATGACCTGGATAAATGAGAACCTTCACAAGCAACTCAAAACAAATATTTTTGGAATATGCACACCTTTAGCTACATAAGGCTGTAGTTCTTACTTCATTCATATTTTTGGAAAGTAATGTAATAAAAAAAACAAAAAACCCCTACATCTCTATCTCCCCACATGCCCTGAATATAATGGTGCCCAACCTATGGACACTAAACATGGCCAGAAATAGTCCCAAAGTTTAAGAATAAGGTTACCTGTTTGCCCGTGAGGGTTCTCAGTTTGGCTTGGCTTTCTGCTCGTGGGATGATTTCCGCTTACTCTAGCCCTGTTTCCTAACTACCTACCATTCTTGCTTCCTGAACTGACAAATGTCAGACCTTTTGACTCTGTCTCATCCAGTGTCTGTTTGCCAAGCATTTACCAGTTTGTGCACCAAGCATTTTACCAGTGTTTGTGTTCCAACCATTTACCAGTCTGTGCACCAAGCATTTTACCAGTGTCTGTGTGCCAACCATTTACCAGTCTGTGTGCCAAGTATTTTACCAGTGTCTGTGTTCCAACCATTTACCAGTCTGTGCACCAAGCATTTTACCAGTGTCTGTGTGCCAACCATTTACCAGTCTGCGCGCCAAGCATTTTACCAGTGTCTGTGTGCCAACCATTTACCAGTCTGTGCGCCAAGCATTTTACCTGTGTCTGTGTGCCAACCATATACCAGTCTGTGTGCCAAGCATTTTACCAGTGTCTGTGTTCCATCCATTTACCATTTGTGCACCAAGCATTTTACACAGTGTCTGTGTGCCACCATTTACCAGTGTCCTGCGCGCCACGCATTTACCAGTGTCTGTGTGCCAACCATTACCTTGGCGCAGTTACTTTCCTGTGTGCCAACCATATTCAGCTGTGCCCAAGCTTTCCAGTGTCTTGTGTGCCAACCATTCCAGTCTGTGGCCCAAGCCCAGTGTGAACCACGTAAGTCTGGCCACCATTTCGTGTCCGTTACTAAGATTTTTAACCAATGTCTGTGACCCAGCAGTTAACCAGTGTCCTGTGTGCCAGGAATTTTAAAAATGTAACAGCTTCCAGTTTTTTAACTAAACCTCATTTTTTTGATTAAAATACCCCCAAAAACTGTGCAGTATTGCGGACACAGTCCTTTGTACGAATTTGCATTTTTGTTCTGTTTTTTAGGAATCCACATATCCCTGAGCCGCAATATCCCCCATATCCCCTGAGTAGTTTTACCTCCTATCTGGCTTCAAGGGACCCTCCAATAAGAAACAGCCTCACGTGTTTATATACTGTGCCATTTATTTCCCCTATTAGTAATGTTACCAAGCATCATATAGTTTTTCTTATAGCAACACTCTAATGGAAAAAAACATGGCATATATATTATTCTTTACAAAAAAACTCCAAAACAACAATACGCTAAACTTTTATTATCAGAATAGGAGAATGACCAATTTTGTTGCTTTGTGTATCTGTGGCTTCAATCTGGTAAGGAAGTTTTAGCACGAATACTGATCCCAAAAATCCGAAATTTATAGATCTCTCGATTCATTCACAATACTTTAGTAAGCTGGCATTACATACTGGCTACTATCGCTGGAAAGTAAACTGCGATCAGGCAGCACTATAGTAAGCCGGCATTACATACTGGCTTACTATCCCTGGAAGTAAACTGCGATCAGCGTACTATAGTAAGCCGGCATATCATACTGGCTTACTATCGCTGGAAAGTAAACTGCGATCAGGCAGTACTATAGTAAGCCGGCATTAATAACTGGCTTACTATCCCTGGAAGTAAACTGCGATCAGGCAGTACTATAGTAAGTCCGGCATTACATACTGGCTACTATCATCCCTGGAAGTGAACTGCGATCAGGCAGACTATAGTAAGCCGGCATTACTACTGGCTACTATCCCTGGAAGTAAACTGCGATCAGGCATTAACTATAGTAACCAGGCATTAATACTGGCTTACTATCCCTGAAGTAAACTGCGATCAGGCAGTACTATAGTAGAGCCGGCATTAAATACTGGCTACTATCCCTGGAAGTAAACTGCGATCAGCAGTACTATAGTAAGCCGGCATTAAATACTGGCTTACTATCCCTGGAAGTAAACTGCGATCAGGCAGTACTATAGTAAAGCCGCATTAAATACTGGCTTACTATCCCTGGAAGTAACTGCGATCAGGCAGTATATAGTAAGCAGGCATTAAATACTGGCTTACTAATCCTGGAAGTAAACTGCGATCAGGCAGTACTATAGTAAGCAGGCATTAAATACTTTCTTACTATCCCTGGCAGTAAACTGCGATCAGCAAGTACTATAGTAAGCCGGCATTAAATACTGTCTTACTATCCCTGGAAGTAAACTGCGATCAGGCAGTACTATGTAAGCCGGCATTAAATACTGGCTTACTATCCCTGGAAGTAAACTGCGATCAACATTAGTATTAAGCGGCATTAAATACTGGCTTACTATCCCTGGAAGTAACCTGCGATCAGGCAGTAGTATAGTAAGCGGCATTAAATACTGCTTACTATCCTGGAAGTAAACTGCGATCAGGCGTACTATAGTAACGGCATTAAATACTTGCTTACTATCCCTGAGTAAACTGCGATCAGGCAGTAGTATAAAGCAGGGCATTAAATACTGGCTTACTACCCTGGAAGTAAACTGCGATCAGGCAGTACTATTGTAAGCGGCATTAAATACTGGCTTACTATCCCTGGAAGTAACTGCGATCAGGCAGTACTATTGTAAGCCGGCATTAATACTGGCTTACTATCCCTGGAAGTAAACTGCGATCAGGCAGTACTATAGTAAGCCGGCTTAAATACTGGCTTACTATCCCTGGGAAGTAAACTGCGATCATGCAGTACTATATTAAAGCCGCATTAATACTGGCTTACTATCCCTATCCCTGAAGTAACTGCGATCAGGCAGTACAGTAGTAGCCCGGCATTAAATACTGGCTTACTACCCTGGAAGTAAACTGCGATCAGGCAGTACTATGTAAGCGGCATTAAATACTGGCTTACGATCCCTGAAGTAAACTGCGATCAGGCGTACTATGTAAGCCGGCATTAAATACTGGCTTACTATCCCTGAAGTAACTGCGATCATGGCAGTACTATAGTAGCCGGCATTAATACTGGCTTACTATCCTTGGAAGTACAACTGGCGAATGCAGTAACTCTTTGTAACCAAGATTAATACCGGCATACTATCCTGGAAGTAAACTGCGATCAGGCAGTACTATTGTAAGCCAACATTAATACTGGCTTACTATGCCCTGGAAGTAAACTGCGATCAGGCAGTACTAATAGTAAGCCGGCTTTAAATCTGGCTTACTATCCCTGGAAGTAAACTGCGATCAGGCAGTACTAAGTAAGCCGGCATTAAATACTGGCTTACTATCCCTGGAAGTAAACTGCGATCAGGCAGTACTTATAGTAGCCGGCATTAAATACTGGCTTACTATCCCTGGAAGTAAACTGCGATCAGGCAGTACTATAGTAAGCCGGCATTAAATACTGCCTTACTATCCCTGGAAGTAACTGCGATCAGCAGTCTTAATGTAAGCAGCTTAATACGCTTACTATCCCTGAATAAACTGCGATCAGGCAGTACTATTGTAACCAGGCATTAAATACTGGCTTACTATCCCTGGAAGTAAACTGCGATCAGGCAGTACTATTGTAACCAGGCATTAAATACTGGCTTACTATCCCTGGAAGTAAACTGCGTCAGGCAGTACTATAGTAAGCCGGCATTAAATACTGGCTTACTATCCCTGGAAGTAAACTGCGATCAGGCAGTACTATAGTAAAGCCGGCATTAAATACTGGCCTTACTAATCCCTGGAAGTAAACTGCGATCAGGCAGTACTATAGTAAGCCGGCATTAAATACTGGCTTACTATCCCGGAAGTAAACTGCGATCAGGCAGTACTATAGTAAGCGGCATTAAATACTGGGCTTACTACCCTGGAAGTAACTGCGATCAGGCAGTACTATAGTAAGCCGACACTTAAATACTGGCTTACTATCCATAGAAGTAAACTGCGTCACGAGTACTATAGTAAAGCCGGCATTAATACGTCTTACTATCCCTGGAAGTAAACTGCGATCAGGCAGTACTATTGTAAGCCAGGCATTAAATACTGGCTTACTATCCCTGGAAGTAAACTGCGATCAGGCAGTACTATGTAAACCGGCATAATACTGGCTTACTATCCCTGTAAGTAACCTGCGATCAGGCAGTTAACTATTGTAACCAGGCATTAAATACTGGCTTACTACTTCCCTGAAGTAAACTGCGATCAGCAGTATAGTAAGCCGCATTAATACTGGCTTACTATCCCTGGAAGTAAACTGCGATCAGGCGTACTAGTAACGCAGCATTAATACTGGGCTTACTATCTGAGTAAACTGCGATCAGCAGTTTCTATAGTAAGCCGGCATTAATACTGGCTACTATCCTGAATAACGCTAAGGCAGTACTATTACCGCATTAAACGGTTACTATCCCTGGTAAACTGCGTCAGGCAGATGCTATAGTAAGCCGGCATTAATACTGTCTTACTATCCCCTGGAAGTAAACTGCGATCAGGCAGTACTATTGTAAGCAGCAGTTATACTGTCTTACTATCCCTGGAAGTAAACTGCGATCAGGCTTAACTATATAAGCCGACATTAAATACTGGCTTACTATCCCTGAAGTAAACTGCGATCAGGCAGTAATATAGTAAGCAGGAATTAAATACTGGCTTACTATCCCTGGAAGTAAACTGCGATCAGGCAGTATTATAGTAAGCCGGCAATAAATACTGGCTTACTATCCCTAGAAGTAAACTGCGATCAGGCAGTAACTATAGTAAGCCGGCTTAATACAAACTGTCTTACTATCCCTGGAAGTAAACTGCGATCAGGCAGTACTATGTAACCAGGCATTAAATACTGGCTTACTACCCTGGAAGTAACTGCGATCAGGCATATATAGTATGCCGGCCATTAAATACTGGCTTACTATCCCTGAAGTAAACTGCGATCAGGGCAGTATATAGTAAGCGGATTAAATACTGCGCTTACTACTCTGGAAGTAAACTGCGATCAGGCAGTACTATAGTAAGCCGGCATTAAATCCTGGTCTTACTATCCCTGAAGTAAACGCGTTCGGCAGTACTATAGTAAGCCGGCATTAATACTGTCTTACTATCCCTGGAAGTAACTGCGATCAGGCGTACTATTGTAAGCAGGCATTAAATACTGCTTACTATCCCTGGAAGTAAACTGCGACCAGGCAGTACTATAGTAGCCGACATTAAATACTGGCTTACTATCCCTGGAAGTAAACTGCGATCAGCAGTAACTATAGTAAGCATAAATTAAATACTGGCTTACATCCCTGGAGTAAACTGCGATCAGGCATTTATAGTACGCGGCATTAAATACTGGCTTACTATCCCCTAGAAGTACCTGCGATCAGCAGTAACTATAAACAGTTAAAGCCGGCATTAAATACTGTCTTACTATCCCCTGGAAGTAAACTGCGATCAGGCAGTACTATTGTAACCGGCATTAAATACTGGCTTACTATGCCCTGGAAGTAAACTCGCATCAGGCAGTACTATGTAGCCGGCATTAAATACTGGCTTACTATCCCTGGAAGTAACTGTGATCAGGCAGTACATTTAAGCCGGGCATTAAATACTGGCTTACTATCCCGGAGTAAACTGCGATCAGGCCAGTACTATAGTAAGCCGGCATTTAAATACTGGCTTACTATCTCTGGAGTAAACTGTGATCATGCAGTACTATATAGTAAGCGGCATTAAATACTGGCTTACTATCCCTGGAAGTACACTGTGGATCAGGCATACTATAGTCGCCGAGCATTAAATATGGCTTACTATCCCTGGAAGTAAACTGTGATCACTGCAGTACTATGTAGCCGGCATTAAATACTGGCTTACTTCCTTGAAGTAAACTGCGATCAGGCAGTACTATAGTAAGCCGGCATTAAATACTGGCTTTAATATCCCTGGAAGTAAACTGCGATCAGTGCAGTATATAGTATACCGACATTAAATACTGCGCTTACTATCCCTGGAAGTAAACTGCGATCAGGCAGTACTATAGTAGCGCATGAAATACTGGCTTACTATCCCTGGAATAAACTGCGATCAGGCAGTACTATAGTAAGCCGGCATTAAATACTGGCTTACTATCCCTGGAAGTAAACTGCGATCAGGCAGTACTTATGTAAGCCTGGCATTAATACTGGCTTACATCCCTGGAGTAAACTGCGATCAGGACAGCAGTACTATAGTAGCAGGCATTAATACTGGCTTACTATCCCTGGAAGTAACACTGCGATCAGGCAGTACTATAGTAACCGGCATTAAATACTGGCTTACTATCCCTGAAGTAACTGCGATCAGGCATGTACTATAGTAAGCCGCATTAATACTGGCTTACTATCCCTGGAAGTAACTGCGATCAGGCAGTACTATAGTAAGCCGGCAATTAATAACTGGCTTACTATCCTCGGAAGTAAACTGCGATCAGGCAGTACTATAGTAAGACGCATAAATACTGGCTGACTACCCTGGAAGAAACTGCGATCAGGCAGTACTATTGTAAGCAGGCATTAATACTGGCTTTACTATCCCTGGAAGTAAACGCATGCGATCAGGCAGTACTATATAAGCCGGCATAAATAGACTGGCTTACTATCCCCCTGGAAGTAAACTGCGATCAGGCAGTATATAAGTAAGCAGGATTAAATACTGGCTACTATCCCTGGAAGTAACTGCGATCAGGCAGTACTATTTGTAACCGGCATTAAATACTGGGCTTACATCCAGGAAGTAAACTGCGATCAGCAGTACTATAGTAGCCGGCAGTAAATACTCTGGCTTACTAATCCCTGGAAGTAAACTGCGATCAGGCAGTACTATATAAGCCGGCATTAACTACTGGCTTACTATCCCTGGAAGTAACTGCTGATCAGGCAGTACTATAGTAAGTCCGACATTAAATACTGCTTACTATCCCTAGAAGTAAACTGCGATCAGCAGTAACTATAGTAAGCCGGCATTAAATACTGTCTTACATCCCTGGAAGTAAACTGCGATCAGTGCAGTACTATAGTAACGCATTAATACGTCTTTACTATCCCTGGATAGTAAACTGCGATCAGGCAGTATTATAGTAGCTGGAATTAAATACTGGCTTCTATCCCTGGAAGTAAACTGCGATCAGGCAGTATTATGTAGCCCGGCAATAAATACTGGCTTACTATCCCTAAAGTAAACTGCTGATCAGGCAGTACTATAGTAAGCCGGCATTAAATACTGTCTTACTATCCTGAAGTAAACTGCGATAGCGTACTATAGTAACCAGGCATAAATACTGGCTTACTATCCCTGGAAGTAACTGCGATCAGGCAGTCATATAGTATGCCGGCATTAATACTGGCTTACTATCCCTGGAATAACTTGCGATCAGGCCAGTACAATAGTAAGCCGGCATTAATACTGGCTTACCTATCTCTGGAAGTAAACTGCGATCATGCAGTACTATAGTAAGCCGCATGAAATACTGGCTTACTATCCCTAGAAGTAAACTGCGATCAGGCATCTTATAAGCCGGCATTAAATACTTGGCTTACTAATCCCTGAAGTAAACTGCGATCAGGCAGTACTTTAGTAACCAGGCATTAAATACTAGCTTCTATCCCTGGAAGTAAACTGCGATCAGGCAGTACTATAGTAATGCCGGCATTAAATACTGGCTTACTATCCTGGAAGTAAACTGCGATCAGGCAGTACTATATAAGCCGGCATTAAATACTGGCTTACTACCCTGGAGTAAACTGCGTTCAGGCAGTACTATAGTAAGCATGAATAAATACTGGCGTTACTATCCGGAAGTACAACTGCGATCAGCAGTACTTATAGTAAGCAGCATTAAATACTGGTCTTACTATCCCTGGAAGAAACTGCGATCAGCAGTACTATATAACGCTTAATACGGCTTCTATCCCGGAGTAACTGCGACAGGCATATATAGTAAGCGAATTAATACTGGCTTACTATCCCTGGAAGTAAACTGCGATCAGGCAGTATATAGTAAGGCCGGCAATTAAATACTGGCTTACTATCCCTGAGTAAACTGCGATCAAGCATACTATGTAAGCGGCATTAATCACTGTTATATTCCCTGGAAGTAACTGCGATCAGCAGTACTATTGTAACCAGGCTTAAATACTGGCTTACTATCCCTGGAAGTAAACTGCATCAGACAGTACTATAGTATGCCGGCATTAAATACTGTCTTACTATCCTGGAAGTAAACTGCGATCAGGCAGTACTATAGTAAGCCGGCATTAAATCTGGCTTACTATCCCTGGAAGTAAACTGCGATCAGGCCAGTACTATAGTTAAGCCTGGGGCATATACATACTGCCTTACTATCTCCTGAGTAACTGGATACAGGCATACTATTGTAAGGCCAGCATTAAATACTGGCGTACTATCCCTAAAGTAACTGTCGATCAGGCATAACTATATGTAAGCCGGCATTAAATACTGCTTATATCCCTGGAGTAAATCTGATCAGGCAGTACTATTGTAAGCAGCATTAATATACTGGCCTTACTATGCCTTGAAGATAAAACTGCGATCGGCAGTACTATAGTTAAGCCATTAAATACTGTGCTTACTATCCCGGAATAAACTGCGAGCAGTGCAGTAGTATAGTATGCCGCAATTAAATACTGGCTTACTAATCCCTGAAGTAAACTGCGATCAGGCAGTATTATGAATCGCATAATACTTGCTAACACCTAGTCTACCGGATCGGCATCTAAGTAAGCGGTTAATCTGCTTACTATCCCTGGAAGTAAACTGCGATCAGGCAAGTATCTATAGTAACCCGGCATTAAATAACTGGCTTACATATCCTTGAAGTAACTGCGATCCAAAATGGCAGTACTATGTAACTGGCGTCATTAAACTGGCTTACTCCCGACTGTAACTGCGATCACGATCAGGCAGTACATAGTAGACGGCATTAATACTGTCTTACTACTCCTGGAGTAAACTGCATCAAGGCAGTACTATTAAGCCGGCATTAACTACTGGCTTATATCCCTGTGAAGTAACTGCGATCAAGGCAGTACTATAGTAAGCCGCATTAAATACTGGCTTACTATCTGGCGAAGTACAACTGTGATCAGCAGTACTATAGTAACCAGGGCATTAAATACTGGCTTACGTATCCCTGAAAACTAAACTGTGATCAGGCAGTACTATAGTAAGCCGGCATTAAATCTGTGTTACTATCCCTGGAAGTGAAACTGGATCAGGCCAGTACTATTGTAAGCCGCATTAAATACTGCTTACTATCCCTGAAGGTAAACTGCGATCAGGCATACATCTTGTAAACCGAACATTAATACACTGGCTTACTATCCCCTGGAAGTAAAAACTGCGATCAGGCAGAATATAGTACATACATTAAATAATCTGGCTTAACTATCCCTGGAATAAACTGCTGACTCAGGCAGTATATATTGAAGCCGTCATTAAATACTGGCTTACATCCTAGAAAGTAACTGCGATCAGGCAGTACTACTTCAGTAGCCGAAGCATTAAATACTGCACTTACCTATCATCCTGGAAGTAAACTGCGATCAGGCGTACTATTGTAACCGAGCATTAAATACTGGCTACTATTCCCTGAAGTAAACTGCGATTAGGCCATACTTATGTAATCCGGCATTAATACTGGCTTACTACCCTGGAAGTAAACTGCGATCAGGCAAGTACTATAGTAAGCCCGGCATTAAAATACTGGCTTACTATCCGAAGAAACTTCGTAGGCATAATGTAAGGGATTTAACTGCAACCCTGAAACGGATCAGGCAGTACTATATAAGCACGGCATTAAATACTTGGCTTATATCGCTAAGTTAAAAACTGCGATCATGGCATGTACTATTAAGCCGTGCATTAAATCTGGCTTACTATCCTGGAAGTAAACTGGATCAGGCAAGTACTAATGTAAGCACAGGCATTAAATACTGGCTACTACCCTGGGAGTTGACCTGGATCAGGCCTAGTATAGTGCGTAAATCAGGGCTATAACTATTGCTGGTCAGGCATATAATTACGATTAATACGCACTATCTGTAAGTAAACTGTGATCAGGGCAGTACTATTGTAAGCCCGCATTAAATACTGGCTATAACATCCCTGGAAGTAAACTGCGATCAGCAGTAACTATTAGTAAACCAGGCATTAATTTGGCTTACTATCCCTGAAGTAACTGTCGATCAAGGCAGTACTATAGTAGCTCGCATTAAATCCTGGCTTACTATCCTGGAAGTAAACTGCCTGCCATCATGCAGTACTATGTTAACAGCATTAAATACTGACGTCTTAACTACCCCTGGAAGTAAACTGCGTTCATGCCAGTACTATAGTAGCAGCCATTAAATCCTGATTATTCTATCCCTGGAAGTAACTGCGATCGGCAGTACTATTGTAAGCCGGCAATCTAAATACTGCTTACTATCCACTGGAAGTAAACTGCTGATTCAGCATGTATAATATAAGCCGGCATTATACTTGGCTTACTTCCCTGAAGTAACTGTGATCAGGCAGTACTATAACGCCGGCATGAAATAAACTGGCTTTACTATCCCTGGGAAGTAAACTGCGATCAGGCAAGTACTAGATAGCGCGGCATTAAATATACCTGGCTTTTACTATCCCCTGGAATAACCTGCAGATCAGGCAGTACTATAGTAAGCCGGCATTACATACATTGGCTTACTATCTCCTGGAAGTAACTGCGATCAGGCATACATGTCTCAAAAGCAGGCATTAAATACTGGCTTCTATCCCCTGGATAACTGCGATCAGGCAGTTACTCTAGTAAGAACGACCGGCTTAAATACTTGCTTACTGACCCTGGAATTTGACTGCTATCAGGCATGTATAGGGTAGCCGGCTTAAATACGGCTTACTAACCCTGGAAGTTACTGCGATCAGGCAGTATTATAGTAAGCGGCATTAAATACTGGCTTACTATCCCTGGAAGTAAAACTGCGATCAGGCAGTACTATTGTAACCGACATTATACTGGCTTACTTATCCTGGAAGTAAACTGCGATCAGGCAGTACTATAGTAAAGCCGGCATTAAATATTGGCTTACCTATCCCTGGAAGTAACTGCGATCAGGCGTACTATGTAAGCCGGCATTAAATACTGGCTTACTATCCCTGAAAGTAAACTGGCGATCAGGCAGTACTTAAGTAGCAGGCATTAAATCCTGTCTTACTATCCCTGGAAGTAAACTGCGATCAGCATTACTATTAGTAATCAGGCATTAAATACTGTCTTAACTATCCCGGAAGTAAGACTGCGATCAGGCAGTACTTGTAGCAGGCATTAAATACCTTGTTTACATACCTGGCATTAAACTGCGATCAGGCATTATTATAGTTAAAAAAAGAGCCGGCAATTAAAATCTGGCTTACTATCCCTGGAAGTAAACGTGATCGGCAGTAACTATAGTCGCAGGCATTAATCTGGCTTCCGATCCCTGGAGTAACTGCGATCAGCAGTACATAGTAAGCCGGGCCATTAAATACTGCTACTATCCCTGGAAGTAAACTGCGATCAGGCAGTAACTATAGTAAGCCGCATTAAATACTGGCTTACTATCCCCTGGAATTAAACTGCGATCAGGCAGTACTATAGTAAGCAGCATTAAATACTGGCTTACTATCCCTGGAAGTACTGCGATGCAGGCGTACTATAGTAGCCGGCATACATAAAAATACTGGCTTACATACCCTGGAAGTAAATTGCGATCAGCAGTACTATAGTAAGGCCTGCATTAAATAAATGAACTTGGGGTATCTGAGAGGTTTTTTCTGTACATCAGAATAGAAATATATTTAACCCAGGTGAAAAAACAATTAATATTTCTGTTTTTCATTGTATTTTTCTATATTCTGTTAACATAAATTAATTTTTGTTGAATTGTGTCGAGTTGGGATAATAGTTCCAGCCATTTATGTCCTCTCCCTGATGGCCATTCTCATTAAACGCTGGCACTAATTCAGTTCGGTATAATTGGTCAGGTCACTGGGACATGGGATTTGATTGCTGATAAATAAGGGTTAAAAAGCCAATTGTCCATCTAAACACGATCACAGGTGGTTTATTTCCTAAGTAGTACAAGGTTCCTGTCATACAGAGATCAGCTGCTTGCCCAATAATAAACATACAACTACCTTACAAACAATAGGGTTATTCATAAATTCTTATGTTTAAAATGGAGCTAATTTTTGGCCCCAACATCAGATCCTTATTAACATTTGAAAGCTAACATCCCTTGGTTGGGGAAAATAGCACCATTTTAAATGATAAGAACTTTTATTGAATAACCCTGACTGTGTGTAGGGTATAACAGACGGGACAGAATAACCGAATAATAATGCCCTTTATTGCTCTTTTTGCTGATACTCAAATGTTTTGGCATATTCCCTTAATCTCTTATTGCTCATTTGCTGATACTATAATCAAAATGTTATACAAACTGGGACAGAAAATATCAGTAGATTCATTTAATATAATGATGTACATTATAAGTTTTACAAAGCCTAACCATGTGGCCATGAGGAAGAGGTCCCTGCCCTGCAGAGCTTAAGCAATCTATGCTAGGTGTGGTAACACAACACAGATACATAGGGAAGTTAGAAGTGGCCATTGTGAGAATTCATGCAAGGATCAGTGGCGGTGATCTGAGGGGCTAGACGGGACATTAGTACATGGCTATATGAGGGGGTTTGGTGGGGGGATCACGGGGTTACTAGACTTTAGTAAAGGATAAAGATCACCCCCCCGCACACTCCCAGCACACGAAAAGTTCAATGAAAATCCCCTTCCTTCAAGTACATTGAGAAGCCCATCTCTCCAAGCCAAGGCAAGTACCAAGAATATAAAACCCATTCCCTGGTTTCCTGGAGTTGATATGCTAATTGGGATTTTCCAGGGTACATAATTGCCACAGATTCTTGTACAAGTCATTCTGAATTGAGAAAGCCAGTCGGATGACTAGCGAAACGTCTTCAAGAACTAAACTTTAAGTCCAGTTGATCTAATTGAATACAACAGATATACCATGACCTGGATAAATGAGAACCTTCACAAGCAAACTCAAAAACAAAATATTTTTGGAATATGCACACCTTTAGCTACATAAGGCTGTAGTTCTTACATTCATTCATATTTTTGGAAAGTAATGTAATAAAAAAAAACAAAAAACCCCTACATCTCTATCTCCCACATGCCCTGAATATAATGGTGCCCAACCTATGGACACTGAAACATGGCCAGGAAATAGTCCCAAAGTTTAAGAATAAGGTTACCTGTTGCCCGTGAGGGTTCTCAGTTTGGCTTGGCTTTCTGCTCGTGGGATGATTTCCTGTAACTCTAGCCCTGTTTCCTAACTACCATTCTTGCTTCCTGAACTGACAAATGTCAGACCTTTGACTCTGTCTCATCCAGTGTCTGTTTGCCAAGCATTTACCAGTTTGTGCACCAAGCATTTTACCAGTGTTTGTGTTCCAACCATTTACCAGTCTGTGCACCAAGCATTTTACCAGTGCCATTTACCAGTCTGTGCACCAAGCATTTTACCAGTGTCTGTGTGCCAACCATTTACCAGTCTGTGTGCCAAGTATTTTACCAGTGTCTGTGTTCCAACCATTTACCAGTCTGTGCACCAAGCATTTTACCAGTGTCTGTGTGCCAACCATTTACCAGTCTGTGCACACAGCATTTTACCCTGTTCTGTGTGCCAACCATACCAGTTCTGTGTGCCAAGCATTTTACCAGTGTCGTGTTTCCAACCATTTACCAGTCTGGTGCCCAAGCATTTTACAACGTGTCTGTGTGCCAACCATTTACCAGTGTCCTGCGCGCCAGCATTTTACCAGTGTCTGTGTGCCAACCATTTACCAGTCTGTGCGCCAAGCATTTTACCTGTGCCTGTGTGCCAACCATATATCAGTCTGTGCACCAAGCATTTTACCAGTGTCTGTGTGCCAAACATTTACCAGTCTGTGGCCCAAGCATTTTTCCAGTGTCTGTGTCCCAACCACGTACCATTCCTGTGTGCCACCATTTCAACCAGTGGTCCGGTGTACTAAGCATTTTTACCAATGTCTGTGACCCAGCAGTTACCAGTGTCTGTGTGCCAGGAATTTTAAAAATGTAACAGCTTCCAGTTTTTTAAACTAAACCTCATTTTTTTGATTAAAATACCCCCAAAAACTGTGCAGTATTGCGGACACAGTCCTTTGTACGAATTTGCATTTTTGTTCTGTTTTTTAGGAATCCACATATCCCTGAGCCGCAATATCCCCCATATCCCCTGAGTAGTTTTACCTCCTATCTGGCTTCAAGGGACCCTCCAATAAGAAACAGCCTCACGTGTTTATATACTGTGCCATTTATTTCCCCTATTAGTAATGTTACCAAGCATCATATAGTTTTTCTTATAGCAACACTCTAATGGAAAAAAACATGGCATATATATTATTCTTTACAAAAAAACTCCAAAACAACAATACGCTAAACTTTTATTATCAGAATAGGAGAATGACCAATTTTGTTGCTTTGTGTATCTGTGGCTTCAATCTGGTAAGGAAGTTTTAGCACGAATACTGATCCCAAAAATCCGAAATTTATAGATTCTCTCATTCATTCACAATACTTTAGTAAGCTAGGCATTACATACTGGCTAACTATCGCTGGAAGTAAACTGCGATCAGGCAGCACTATAGTAAGCCGGCATTACATACTGGCTTACTATCCCTGGAAGTAAACTGCGATCAGCGTACTATAGTAAGCCGGCATTACATACTGGCTTACTATCGCTGGAAGTAACTGCGATCAGGCAGTACTATAGTAAGCCGGCATTAATACTGGCTTACTATCCTGGAAGTAAACTGCGATCAGGCAGTACTATAGTAATCCGGCATTAATACTGGCTTATCATCCCTGAAGTAATACTGCGATCAGGCAGTACTATAGTAAGCGGCATTACTACTGGCTACTATACCCTGGAAGTAAACTGCGATCAGGCATTAACTATAGTAAGCAGGCATTAATACTGGCTTACTATCCCTGAAGTAAACTGCGATCAGGCAAGTCTATAGTAGAGCCGGCATTAAATACTGGCTTACTATCCCTGGAAGTAAACTGCGATCAGCAGTACTATAGTAAGCCGGCATTAAATACTGGCTTACTATCCCTGGAAGTAACTGGCGATCAGACAGTACGTATAGTAAGCGCATTAAATACGTGGCTTACTATCCCTGGAAGTATACTGCGATCAGGCAGTATATAGTAAGCGGCATTAAATACTGGCTTAATACTCCTGGAAGTAACTGCGATCAGGCCAGTACTATAGTAAGCAGGCATTAAATACTTTCTTACTATCCCTGGCAGTAAACTGCGATCAGGCAAGTACTATGTAGCGGCATTAAATTACTGTTCTTACTATCCCTGGAAGTAAACTGCGATCAGTGCAGTACTATGTAAGCCGGCATTAAATACTGGCTTACTATCCCTGGAAGTAACTGCGATCAACATTAGTAATTAAGCGGCATTAAATCTGGCTTACTATCCCTGGAAGTAACCTGCGATCAGGCAGTAGTATAGTAAGCCGGCATTAAATACTCGGCTTACTATCGCTGGAAGTAAACTGCGATCAGGCAGTACTATAGTACAGGCATTAAATACTTGCTTACTATCCCTGCAGTAAACTGCGATCAGGCAGTAGTATAGAAGCAGGCATTAAATACTTCTTACTACCCTGGCAGTAACTGCGATCAGGCAGTACTATTGTAAGCGGCATTAAATACTGGCTTACGATCCCTGGAAGTAAACTGCGATCAGGGCAGTACTATTGTAACCGGCATTAAACTGGCTTACTATCCCTGGAAGTAAACTGCGATCAGGCAGTACTATAGTAAGCCGGCTTAAATACTGGCTTACTATCCTGGAAGTAAACTGCGACATGCCAGTACTATATTAAGCCGACATTAATACTGGCTTACTATCCCTATCCCTGAAGTATACTGCGATCAGAGCAGTACAGAATGTAGCCCGGCATTAAATACTGGCTTACTACCCTGGAAGTAAACTGCGATCAGGCAGTACTATGTAAGCCGGCATTAAATACTGGCTTACGATCCCTGAAGTAAACTGCGATCAGGCGTACTATGTAACGCCGGCAATTAATACTGGCTTACTATCCCTGGAAGTAACTGCGATCATGGCAGTACTATAGTAAGCCGGCATTAATACTGGCTTACTATCCTTGGAAGTACACTGGCGACATGCAGTCTCTTTGTAACCAGATTGAAATACGGCTACTATCCTGGAAGTAAAACTGCGATCAGGCAGTACTATTGTAAGCCACATTAAATACTGGCTTACTATGCCTGAATAAACTGCGATCAGGCAGTACTAATAGTAAGCCGGCTTAAAATCTGGCTTACTATCCCTGGAAGTAAACTGCGATCAGGCAGTACTAAGTAAGCCGGCATTAAATATGGCTTACTATCCCTGGAAGTAAACTGCTGATCAGCAGTACTTATAGTAGCCGGCATTAATACTGGCTTACTATCCCTGGAAGTAAACTGCGATTCAGGCAGTACTATAGTAAGCCGGCATTAAATACTGCTTACTATCCCTGGAAGTAAACTCGATCAGGCAGTCTATGTAAGCGCCTAATACGCTTACTATCCCTGAAGTAAACTGCGATCAGGCAGTACTATAGTACCAGGCATTAAATTACTGGCTTACTATCCCTGGAAGTAAACTGCGATCAGGCATGTACATATGTAACCAGGCATTAAATACTGGCTTACTATCCCTGGAAGTAAACTCGCGATCAGGCAGTACTATAGTAAGCCGGCATAAATACTGGCTTACTATCCCTGGAAGTAAACTGCGATCAGGCAGTACTATGTAACGCCGGCATTAAATAACTGGCCTTATAATCCCTGGAAGTAAACTGCGATCAGGCAGTACTATAGTAAGCCTGGCATTAAATACTGGCTTACTATCCCGGAAGTAAACTGCGATCAGGCAGTACTATTGTAGCCGGCATTAATACTGGGCTTACTAGCCCTGGAAGTAACTAGCGATCAGGCAGTACTATAGTAGCCGACATTAAATACTGGCTTACTATCCTGAAGTAAACTGCGCACGGAGTACTATAGTAAGCCGGCATTAATACGTCTTACTATCCCTGGAAGTAAACTGCGATCAGGCAGTACTATTGTAAGCCAGGCATTAAATACTGGCTTACTATCCCTGGAAGTAAACTGCGATCAGGCAGTACTATTGTATAACCGGCATACATACTGGCTTACTATCCTGTAAGTAACCTGCGATCAGGACATTAACTATTGTAACCAGGCATTAAATACTGGCTTACTACTTCCCTGGAAGTAAACTGCGATCAGCAGTATAGTAAGCCGATTATACTGGCGTTACTATCCGGAGTAAACTTAGCGAATCAAGCGACTAGAACGCAGGATTAATACTGGCTTCTATCGAGAAACTGGATCACAGTTTTTCTATGTAAGCCGCATTAATACTGGCTACTATCTGGATAACGATAAGCGTTACTTAATACGCAATATGGTTACACCTAGGTAAACTGCGCGGCAGAGCTAAGTAACCGGCTTATACTGTCTTACTATCTCCCTGGAAGTAAACTGCGATCAGGCAGTACTATTGTAAGAGCAGTTATACTGCTTACTAATCCCTGGAAGTAAACTAGCGATCAGGCTTAACTATATTAAGCCGCATAAATACTGGCTTACTATCCCTGAAGTAAACTGCGATCAGGCAGATCTATAAGCGAATTAAATACTGGCTTACTATCCCCTGGAATAAAACTGCGATCAGGCAGTATTATAGTACGCCGGCAATAAATACTGGCTTACTATCCCTAGAAGTAAACTGCGATCAGGCAGTAACTATAGTAAGCCGGCTAATACAACTGTCTTACTATCCCTGGAAGTAAACTGCGATCAGGCAGTACTATGTAACCAGGCATTAAATTACTGGCTTACTACCCTGGAAGTAAACTGCGATCAGGCATATATAGTAGCCGGCCATTAATTACTGGCTTACTATCCCTGAGAAAACGGATCAGGGCAGTATATAGTAAGCGGCATAAATACTGCGTTACTACTCTGAAGTAACTGCGATCAGGCAGTACTATAGTAAGCCGGCATTAAATCACTGGTCTACTATCCCTAGAAGTAAACGCGTTCCGGCAGTACTATAGTAAGCCGGCATTAAATACTGTCTTCTATCCCTGGAGTAAACTGCGATCAGCGTACTATTGTAGCAGGCTTAAATACTGCTTACTATCCCTGGAAGTAAACTGCGACCAGGCAGTACTATAGTAGCCGACATTAAATACTGCTTACTATCCCTGGAGTAAACTGCGATCAGCAGTAATATGTAAGCATTAAATTAAATACTGGCTTACATCCCTGGAAGTAAACTGCGATCAGGCATGTTATAGTACGCCGGCATTAAATACTGGCTTACTATCCCCTAGTAAGTACCTGCGATCAAGCAGTAACTATAAAACGTTTTTTAAAGCCGGCATTAAATACTGTCTTACTATCCCCTGGAAGTAAACTGCGATCAGGCAGTACTATTGTAAACCGGCATTAAATACTGGCTTACTATCCCGGGAAGTAAACTCTGCGATCAGGCAGTACTATAGTATGCCGGCATTAAATACTGGCTTACTATCCCTGGAAGTAACTGTGATCAGGCAGTACATTGAAGCCGGGCATTAAATACTGGCTTACTATCCCGGGACGTAAACTGCGATCAGGCCAGTACTTGTAAGCCGGCATTAAATACTGGCTTACTATCTCTGGAGTAAACTGTGATCATGCAGTACTATTGTAAGCAGGCATTAAATACTGGCTTACTATCCCTGGAAGTAAACTGTGGATCGCATACTATAGTCGCCGGCTTAAATATGGCTTACTATCCCTGGAAGTAAACTGTGATCACTGCAGTACTATTGTCAGCCGGCATTAATACTGGCTTACATTCCTTGAAGTAAACTGCGATCAGGCAGTACTATAGTAAGCCGGCATTAAATACTGGCTTAATATCCCTGGAAGTAAACTGCGCTCAGGCAGTAGTATAGTATGCCGCATTAAAACTGCCTACTATCCCTGGAAGTAAACTGCGATCAGGCAGTACTATAGTAGCCGGCATGAAATACTGGCTTACTATCCCTGGAATTAAACTGCGATCAGGCAGTACTATAGTAAGCAGGCATTAAATACTGGCTTACTATCCCTGGAAGTAAACTGCGATCAGGCAGTACTCTTGTAAGCCTGGCATTAATACTGGCTTACATCCCTGGAAGTAAACTGCGATCAGGATCAGCAGTACTATAGTAAGCAGGCATTAAATACTGGCTTACTATCCCTGGAAGTAAACTGCGATCAGGCAGTACTATAGTAACCGGCATTAAATACTGGCTTACTATACCCTGTAAGTACACTGCGATCAGGCATCTACTATAGTAAGTCCACATTAATACTGGCTTACTATCCCTGGAAGTAACTGCGATCAGGCAGTACTATAGTAAGCCGGCAATTAATAACTGGCTTACTATCCTGGAAGTAAACTGCGATCAGCAGTACTATAGTAAGACGCATTAAAATTACTGGCTACTAGCCCTGGAAGTAAACTGCGATCAGGCAGTACTATTGGTAAGCAGGCATTAATACTGGCTCTTACTATCCCTGGAAGTAAACGCACTGCGATCAGGCAGTACTATATAAGCCGGCATAAATAGACTGGCTTACTATCCCCCTGGAAGTAAACTGCGATCAGGCAGTAATAAGTAAGCAGGAATTAAATCCTGGCTTACTATCCCTGGAAGTAAACTGCGATCAGGCAGTACTATTTGTAACCGCGCATTAAATACTGGCTTACTATCCAGGAAGTAAACTGCGTCATGCAGTACTATAGTAGCCGGCAGTAAATACTCTGGCTTACTATCCCTGGAAGTAAACTGCGATCAGGCAGTACTAATAAGCCGGCCATTAACTACTGGCTTACTATCCCTGGAAGTAACTGCTGATCAGGCAGTACCTATACGTAAGTCCCGACATTAAATACTGCTTACTATCCCTAGAAGTAAACTGCGATCAGGCAGTAACTATAGTAAGCCGCATTAAATACTGTCTTACATCCTGGGAAGTAAACTGCCGATCAGGCAGTACTATAGTAACAGCATTAATACTGTCTTTACATCCCTGGAAGTAAACTGCGATCAGGCAGTAATTATAGTAAGGCAGAATTAAATACTGGCTTCTATCCCTGGAAGTAAACTGCGATCAGGCAGTATTATCGAGCCCGGCAATAAATACTGGCTTACTATCCCTAGAAGTAAACTGCTGATCAGGCAGTACTATAGGTAAGCCGTCATTAAATACTGTCTTACTATCCCTGGAAGTAAACTGCGATAGGCAGTACATTAGTAACCAGGCATAAATACTGGCTTACTATCCCTGGAAGTAAACTGCGATCAGGCAGTCTATAGTATGCCGGCATTAATACTGGCTTACTATCCCTGGAAGTAACTTGCGATCAGGCCGTACAATAGTAGCCGGCATTAATACTGGCTTACTATCTCTGGAAGTAAACTGCGATCATCAGTACTATAGTAGCCGGCATGAACGTACTGGCTTACTATCCCTAGAAGTAAACTGCGTCAGGCGTCCTTTATTAAGCCGGCATTAAATACTTCTTACTATCCCTGGAAGTAAACTGCGATCAGGCAGTACTTTGTACCAGGCATTTAATACTAGCTTCTACTCCCTGGAAGTAAACTGCGATCAGGCAGTACTATGTAATGCCGCATTAAATACTACGGCTTACTATCCTGGAAGTAAACTGCGATCAGGCAGTACTATAGTAAGCCGGCATTAAATACTGGCTTACTATCCCTGGAGTAAACTGCGTTCAGGCAGTACTATAGTAAGCAGAATAAATACTGGCTTACTATCCGGAAGTAAACTGCGACTCAGCAGTACTTTGTAAGCAGGCATTAAATACTGGTCCTTACTATCCCTGGAAGAAACTGCGATCAGCAGTACTATATAATCCGACCATTAAATACGGCTTACTATCCCTGGAGTAAACTGCGATCAGGCAGTAATATAGTAAGCAGAATTAAATACTGGCTTACTATCCCTGGAAGTAAACTGCGATCAGGCAGTATATAGTAAGGCCGGCAATTAAATACTGGCTTACTATCCCTAGAAGTACACTGCGATCAAGCATACTATGTAAGCGGCATTAATCCTGTTTACTATCCCTGGAATAACTGCGATCAGCAGTACTATTGTAACCAGGCTTAAATACTGGCTTACTATCCCTGGAAGTAAACTGCATCAGACAGTACTATAGTATGCCGGCATTAAATACTGTCTTACTATCCTGGAAGTAAACTGCGATCAGGCAGTACTATAGTAAGCCGGCATTAAATTCTGGCTTACTATCCCTGGAAGTAAACTGCGATCAGGCCAGTACTATAGTAAGCCTGGGCATATACAATACTGGCTTACTACTCTCTGGCAAGTAACTGGTGATACAGGCATACTATGTAAGCAGCATAAATACTGGCGTACTATCCCTAAAGTAAACTGTCGATCAGGCATACTATCGTAATGCCGGCATTGAAATACTGTCTTACTATCCCTGGAAGTAAATTGCATCAGGCAGTACTACTTGTAAGCCGCATTATATAACTGGCCTTCTATGCCTGAGAATAAACTGCGATCAGGCAGTACTAGAGTTAAGCTCGATTAAATACTGTCTTACATCCCGGAAATAAACTGCGATCAGGCAGTATATAGTATGCAGGATTAAATACTGGCTTACTAATCCCTGGAAGTAAACTGCGATCAGGCAGTATTGACGATAATACTGCTTAAACAGAATCTACGGTGCAGTATAAGACGTTATCTGCTTACTACACCCTGGAAGTCAAACTGCGATCAGGACAGTACTAATGTAAGCCGGCATTAAATACTGGCTTACATATCCTGGAAGTAAACTGTCGATCAAAAAGGCAGTACTATATAGTAAGTGGCTCATTAAACTGGCTTACTACCCGACGTGCTTAACTGGATCACGGATCAGGCAGTACATAGTAGACAGGCATTAATACTGTCTTACTACTCCCTGGAGTAAACTGCGATCAGGCAGTACTATATAAGCCGGCATTACAACTACTGGCTTATATACCTGGAAGTAACTGCGATCAGGCAGTACTATAGTAAAGCCGCATTAAATGCTGGCTTACTACTCTGGGAAGTAAAACTGTGATCAGTCAGTACTATTGTAACCAGGCATTAAATACTGGCTTACGTATCCCTGGAAAAGTAACTGGATCAGGCAGTACTATAGTAGCCGCATTAAATTCTGCGCTACTATCCCTGAAGTGAAACTGGATCAGGCAGTACTATGGTAAGCGCGCATTAAATCTGTGCTTACTATCCCTGAAGGTAAACTGCGATCAGCAGTACTACTTGTAAACCACATTAATACTGGCTTACTATCCCCTGGAAGTAAAACTGCTGATCACTGGCAGTAATATAGTACAGTCAGATTAAAATCTGGCTTACTATCCCTGGAATAAACTGCGTCAGGGCATACTATATTTAAGCCGTGCATTAAATACTGGCTTAGCTCCTAGAAGTAACTGCGATCAGGCAGTACTATTCAAGCAAGCATTAAATACTGTCCTTAACCTATCTTCGCTGGAAGTAAACTGCGATCAGGCGTACTATTGTAAGCCGAGCTTAAATACTGGCTACTATCCCTGAAGTAAACTGCGATAGGCATTAACTTATGGTCAATTCCGGCATTAATACTGGCTTACTTCCCTGGAGTAAACTGCGATCAGGCAATACTATAGTAAAGCCCGGCATTAAAAATACTGGCTTACTATCCAAAACTTCGAGATAATGTAACGGAATCTGCTATATCTGAGAACTGATCAGGCAGTACTATAGTAAGCCGGCATTAAATACTTGGCTTACTATCCTAATTAAAAACTGCGATCAGGCAGTACTATTTAAGCCGGCATTAAATCTGGCTACTATCTCTGGAAGTAACTGGATCGGCAGTACTAATAGTAAAGCAAGGGCAATTAACTACTGTGCTACTATACGCCTGGAAGTGACCTGTCGTCAGGCGAGTATAGTAGGGTAAACTCATGGCAGCTAACTGATTGACTGCGTCAGGTAATAAACGCTTAAATACCTACTGCCGTAAGTAAACTGGATCAGGCAGTACTATTGTAAAGCCGCATTAAATACTGGCTTATACATCCCTGGGAAGTAAACTGCGATCAGGCAGTACTATTAGTAGCCAGGCATTAATTTGGCTTACTATCCCGAAGATAACTGTCGAAATCAAGGCAGTACTATAGTAACTCGGCATTAAATCCTGGCTTACTATCTCTGGAAGTTAAACTGAACTGATCATCAGTACTATGGTTAACGCATTAAATACTGCTTAACTACCCCTGAAGTAAAACTGGCGTCATGGCCGTACTATAGTCAGCAAGGCTTAATCCTGCTGTATTCTATCCCTGAAGTAAACTGCGATCAGGCAGTACTATTGTAAGCCGGCATCTAATACTGCGTTACTATTCACTGGAAGTAACTGCTGGATTCAGGCAGTATATAGTGAAGCCGGCATTAAATACTTGGCTTACTCTATCCCTGAAGTAACTGCTGATCAGGCAGTACTAGTATACGCCGGCATTGAAAATACAACTGGCTTACTATCCCTGGGAAGTAAACTGCGATCAGGCAAGTACTATATGTAGCGCGGCATTAAATAACTGGCTTTACTATCCCCCCCTGGAAGTAAACCTGCGATCAGGCAAGTACTATAGTAAGCCGGCATTACAAATCTGGCTTACTATCTCCTGGAAGTAAACTGCGATCAGGCAGTACTATTAGTACTCAAAAAAGCAGGCATTAAATACTGGCTCTATCCCCTGGAGTAACTGCGATCAGGCAGTTACTACTAGTAAGACGACCGGCTTAAATACTTGCTACTGACGCCTGGAATTTGACTGCTATCAGGCATGTATAGGGTAGCCGGCTTAAATACGGCTTACTAACCCTGGAAGTTACTGCGATCAGGCAGTATTATAGTAAGCGGCATTAAATACTGGCTTACTATCCCTGGAAGTAAAACTGCGATCAGGCAGTACTATTGTAACCGACATTATACTGGCTTACTTATCCTGGAAGTAAACTGCGATCAGGCAGTACTATAGTAAAGCCGGCATTAAATATTGGCTTACCTATCCCTGGAAGTAACTGCGATCAGGCGTACTATGTAAGCCGGCATTAAATACTGGCTTACTATCCCTGAAAGTAAACTGGCGATCAGGCAGTACTTAAGTAGCAGGCATTAAATCCTGTCTTACTATCCCTGGAAGTAAACTGCGATCAGCATTACTATTAGTAATCAGGCATTAAATACTGTCTTAACTATCCCGGAAGTAAGACTGCGATCAGGCAGTACTTGTAGCAGGCATTAAATACCTTGTTTACATACCTGGCATTAAACTGCGATCAGGCATTATTATAGTTAAAAAAAGAGCCGGCAATTAAAATCTGGCTTACTATCCCTGGAAGTAAACGTGATCGGCAGTAACTATAGTCGCAGGCATTAATCTGGCTTCCGATCCCTGGAGTAACTGCGATCAGCAGTACATAGTAAGCCGGGCCATTAAATACTGCTACTATCCCTGGAAGTAAACTGCGATCAGGCAGTAACTATAGTAAGCCGCATTAAATACTGGCTTACTATCCCCTGGAATTAAACTGCGATCAGGCAGTACTATAGTAAGCAGCATTAAATACTGGCTTACTATCCCTGGAAGTACTGCGATGCAGGCGTACTATAGTAGCCGGCATACATAAAAATACTGGCTTACATACCCTGGAAGTAAATTGCGATCAGCAGTACTATAGTAAGGCCTGCATTAAATAAATGAACTTGGGGTATCTGAGAGGTTTTTTCTGTACATCAGAATAGAAATATATTTAACCCAGGTGAAAAAACAATTAATATTTCTGTTTTTCATTGTATTTTTCTATATTCTGTTAACATAAATTAATTTTTGTTGAATTGTGTCGAGTTGGGATAATAGTTCCAGCCATTTATGTCCTCTCCCTGATGGCCATTCTCATTAAACGCTGGCACTAATTCAGTTCGGTATAATTGGTCAGGTCACTGGGACATGGGATTTGATTGCTGATAAATAAGGGTTAAAAAGCCAATTGTCCATCTAAACACGATCACAGGTGGTTTATTTCCTAAGTAGTACAAGGTTCCTGTCATACAGAGATCAGCTGCTTGCCCAATAATAAACATACAACTACCTTACAAACAATAGGGTTATTCATAAATTCTTATGTTTAAAATGGAGCTAATTTTTGGCCCCAACATCAGATCCTTATTAACATTTGAAAGCTAACATCCCTTGGTTGGGGAAAATAGCACCATTTTAAATGATAAGAACTTTTATTGAATAACCCTGACTGTGTGTAGGGTATAACAGACGGGACAGAATAACCGAATAATAATGCCCTTTATTGCTCTTTTTGCTGATACTCAAATGTTTTGGCATATTCCCTTAATCTCTTATTGCTCATTTGCTGATACTATAATCAAAATGTTATACAAACTGGGACAGAAAATATCAGTAGATTCATTTAATATAATGATGTACATTATAAGTTTTACAAAGCCTAACCATGTGGCCATGAGGAAGAGGTCCCTGCCCTGCAGAGCTTAAGCAATCTATGCTAGGTGTGGTAACACAACACAGATACATAGGGAAGTTAGAAGTGGCCATTGTGAGAATTCATGCAAGGATCAGTGGCGGTGATCTGAGGGGCTAGACGGGACATTAGTACATGGCTATATGAGGGGGTTTGGTGGGGGGATCACGGGGTTACTAGACTTTAGTAAAGGATAAAGATCACCCCCCCGCACACTCCCAGCACACGAAAAGTTCAATGAAAATCCCCTTCCTTCAAGTACATTGAGAAGCCCATCTCTCCAAGCCAAGGCAAGTACCAAGAATATAAAACCCATTCCCTGGTTTCCTGGAGTTGGCACAGATGGTAATGTTTGGCACACAAACACTGGTAAAGCTTGGAGCACAGACTGAATATTGGTTGGGCCCACAGTCACAGGGAAAAGCTTGGCCACAGACTGGTAAATGGTGGACACACAACTGGTAAAAATGCTTGGCGCGCCAGGACTGGTAATGGTTGGCACACAGACACTGGTAAAAATGCTTTGGTGCACAGACTTAAATGGATGGAACACCACACTGGTAAAATGCTTGGCACACAGACTGGTATAGGTTGGCACACAGACCCGGTAAATGCTTGGCGCACAGACTGGTAAATGGTTGGCACACAACACTGGTAAATGCTTGGCGCGCAGACTGGTTAATGGTTGGCACACAGACACTGTGTAAATGCTTGTGTGCCAGCCTGGGTAAATGGTTGGAACACAGACACTGTGAAAATACTGGCACCAGACTGGTAAATGGTTGGCACACAGACACTGGTAAATGCTTGGTGCCACGAACTGGTAAATGGGTTGGACACAAACACTGGTAAAAGTGTGGTGCACAACTGGTAAATGCTTGGGCAAACAACACTGGATGACAAGAGTCAAAGGTCTGACTTTGTCAGTTCAGGAGAAAATGGTAGTTAGAAACAGGGCTAAGTTACAGGAAATCATCCCACGAGCAGAAAGCCAAGCCAAACTGGAGACCACCTCACGGCAAATCAGTAACCTTATTCTTAAACTTGGACTATTTCCTGGCCATGTTTCAGTGTCCCTAGGTGGGCACCATTATTTCAGCAGGTTGGGAGATAGAGATGTAGGGTTTTTTGGTTTTTTTTATTACATTACTTTCCAAAAAATGATGAATGTAAGAACTTACAGCCTTATGTACTAAAAGGTGTGCATATTC
This sequence comes from Hymenochirus boettgeri, assembly GCA_019447015.1. Lineage (NCBI taxonomy): Eukaryota > Metazoa > Chordata > Amphibia > Anura > Pipidae > Hymenochirus > Hymenochirus boettgeri. The sequence goes on from CM033470.1 coordinate 336,419,527, forward strand.
CAAAAATATTTTGTTTTTGAGTTGCTTGTGAAGGTTCTCATTTATCCAGGTCTGGTATATCTGTTGTATTCATTAGATCAACTAGGACTTAAAGTTTAGTTCTTGAAGACGTTTCGCTAGTCATCCGACTGGCTTTCTCAATTCAGAAATGACTTGTACAGAACTTGTGGCAATTATGTACCCTGGAAAATCCCAATTGCATATTACAGCCAGTGGTAGGGCGTGATTAGATATGTGCTAAGAGGTGTTATAGGAACGCCCAGAGTAAGGTGTCAAAACAGCATTTACATGGCAGACAGTTGGTGTCGAACCCCCCACCTCTATTTGCTTGGTTTCTTTATTTTTTCACATAAATGGCCTCCCTTAACACCTCTCTTGAACCAGTCATGTTCATTTGCCAATATGTTAACATTACAATCTTCAAGGTATGTCCTTATCCTTAAGATGTTCCTATAACACCTCTTGGCCACATCCAATCACGCCTTACACTGCTGTGATACTGCAATTGGGATTTTCCAGGGTCATAATTGCCACAGATTCTTGTACAAGTCATCTCTGAATTGAGAAAGCGCCGTCGGATGACTACGAAACGTCTTCAAGAACTAAACTTCAAGTCCAGTTTATCTAATTGAATACAACAGATATGTTTTTGAGTTGTTTCCTAATAAGGGGGGTGTTAAGTCTGAAAAAAATGCAAATTTGCACAGATGAATTGGCTCTTTTGAGGCTATTTCATTGCATGATACAAGTGGGGTACTCAATATATAGAAAATATGGGCTGTGTTTTACAATCCATATTAAATGCAACTAAGACCAAATATAATCCATACAAAAAACAGAATTCTAGTGCACACACACATTCTAATTGTATATTGGCTCCCCCATAAGGTTTCTATACAAACAGTCTGCTAAACACCTGGATAAATAAAAGCAATTAGTTTCAATAAGTTGGCCAAATTATTTAGGCCCGTCCCACAGTCAAGGTTGCTTTCTTTAACGGGTCCTAACCGACTGGTACTTGCCTTTTGGGGTACCTGTTATATTCGAAACTCCTGAATTATAAAAGTATTACCATAACAGTGAAGCAATGTCTTCCAAGCACACCCATCCCAAATGTTTTTTTTTTCTCTTACAGGTTTAGTTACAGTAATAGATCACCATACAAAAGTGATGTCCAGGGGGCAGAGCGTGATGTCGGGGGCGGCAGAGGTGGTGTTAGAGCCATGGTCACAGCTGGGGAAGGGTGGGGCATAACTGGTGGGGATGGGCATTCTGGTGCATGGGACGGGATTTGAACGAGATTTCGGCCCTGACTGCAGGACTCCGGAATTTTGTCCCTGCAGTCAGGTTAATCCCACCCAAACTGGAACGTCTCCCAACCTGGCTTGGAAACAAAGTACCGACTGCTTAACCTCCTTCAGAGATTCCTGTGCTCCTCAATGGAAAGTGTTGAGCCGGTTGGAACTGGGAAACAGACAGTTACGCCCCCCTACTGTAGCACACAAGACGGAGCAACACAGCCAAAATGAAACATCACAACTTTTTATAAGGCTGTATAACAGATGTAGTGTACAAGTAAATAAATCGGATGAGATAAAGCATTAAAGGGAGAGAGGTTTGCAGTCTGTCGATGGTCTCCATAGTAAATTGTAAGATGGATTTTATAGGGCAACTCTAACAAAAAATTACTTTTTTAGTACCGCCCCCTCCACACCATTTCTTTTTTAACCATCCATCCCCCTTCCATCTGACCAGACTTTTTTTTGAGGGCGAGCATGCTAAGTAATTACCAATACACAACTGTCAAACTGCACACAGTCATAAACAAAGTTAAAAACTCCAGCTAAAGCAAAACACCCTGCAGAAGAGTTTATTAAATGGCCCAGCTGAAATGTGAGATGCTTTTGATTAGATATCTAAAGAAATAGGGTACAGATCAAACAACAAAAATCATGGTGGTTGGGAACAATTACAGATTCTCTTAAGATGTCCCATTAAACCACCACAAATCATTCTATTTCAGCCATTCCCTATAAAATGTTGTTTTTTCAACCCACATTATACAAATTTACAAAATAAAACTGCACCTGCAATCTACTGCCCCTCCCTCTCCACTTCTTACTTCTCGTCCTTCTAAAATAACAGAGAAATGTTTGGTCAGATAGTGACGTGTACTAAGAGAAATACACAGAATATATTACGAACTTCCCTTTCCCTATGACATGTCTCTACACAAATCTGTGGCTTGAATTCTGGATTTCCCCGGTTCCCATACAGAAGGCCAGACGAAGGTTAGACAACGAAAGAAACATGATCTGGGGATTTATTATATTCATTTTGTCCAGTTTTCGAGGGCCATTTTTGTCAACCGTATGAATTCTGTTAATAATCCCTTCTTATCTCCACAAGACACAAAGTAGCTGATTGTTTTTTGTTTATATAGAGAAAATACCATTTATTTATTCATTTTCCTTCCCAAAATTTTTTGCATTATTTTATTCTGTGTTAATAATGTTTTGAAAGGGAATCACCAGCCCAAAATTAACTTTTCTGTAGGTGTAGGGACCCTCCTACCAACACCCTTAACTTCATGTTTTAAATCTTTAAAAGTGCAGAGATACTTACCAACTTCTTTCCCTCTGACTAATCTCTAATGCTACCCCGTTGACGGAGTCAGCTCAAGGTGCCGGCCGGCATGCGCGTCTGTGATTGTGCTGAGAATCAGCCAATCACAAGACAGGCTACAGCTATGTAGAGCCAAGAATGACGTCGGTAAGTAGATTTAAACTGCGTTAGGGTTGGGGGGGAGGCCCCTACACTACAGAAAAAAAATACGTTTGCAAAGGGTTACTCTGCAGATCAAAGGGAGGGAGGCTCCCCTGCACATCCATAGTCCTCTAAGAAGGCAGGGAAGGGGCACAACTTTTGACACACAGGAAGCTCCTACTTTTTTCAGTTTCCTGGACTTTTAACCAGACACTGCAGGAGAACCATAAGAGCAGATGTGTACGGTACAGATTTTTTTACCTACCAGTAGTGGGTTACATTTTAGTTTGGGGGTGGACATGCCCTTTAAAGTAAATATAGATTTAGAGCTTTTCAACAATTCCATAAACAAGGGGGATACGTATTGGGTGCCATGTTCCTTATTTTATGCAGAAATAAATTGATCCAATATGGTGTGCGTTGTATGAAACTTGCAGTGGCTGAATGGAAACAGTTTGCGACAGTTTCGTTTCACGGTACCGAAAATCTGTTGCAAGCAATCAATCTGTGCTCAGCCGGTAACCACATGATTTCTAAAATAAAAGTTGGGTGGTGAGATCCACGGGACAAATAGGGTCTGTAGTTCCAGACCTAGAAAAGTTCAGAAAGGTGACGTCACATTTTCTGAAAACATTATCTTAGAGTGTCAATCTACCGTAACATTACATACTAACACCTTCAGTTTATTCTACATGAGTCATTTATGTTGAGAAAAGGAACCGTATTATTGGATGCTTCTCCATCTCCAGTAGAATCGCTTCAATCATCCCGATCTCTTGTTGGTCTGATTCCGTAAACAACAGGATTGATCGCTGAAGAAAAAGGAACTTGTGATCCCGGGAAAGAGCTTAAACTGAAGTGGAGGATGTTGGATAATAGAGAAAATGAACAGGGGTAACACTGTAGACATGTAATGTAATGATAACATTATGGCGTTGGGCACTGCAAGTGTTTAGGGTTTTCATCGAGCCTCTGGAGACTTCAACATGTGCACAACTCTAATATATTTAACATAGGAGAAACCCACAAGAACATTATCTACCCCAGAAAATAAGACCACACTAAGAAGGCCATATATACCATAAGTGGGTCAGGTCTCCACATGTTATTAATGATTTCACCCAAGTTCACAGTACGACTGGAAACAATTGTTCACTTTACAGAAGGTTATTTTGCAGTCATGATGGGAAGAGGTATATAGAATTGTGCTTTTTATTCACACAAACACCACACTTAGAAATAAAGAGATGTCATGATAGCCGAGTGTCTTTAGCGGGTGACATCATGGCACATAACGATCTAAAGCATGACCACTAATCGAGAAGTTTTTCCAGGCTAAACATGACATAAAGCACTACATCTGTGTGAGACATGCACTGCTGCTCCTGATGGTTGTGAATCAAACCATAACATGACTAAGTAATTTTGGAATTACTATGTAGACACATTGATAATCCCCCAGGAAAGTGAGCTGGTACACATGCATGGCTCATGAAGTCTAGGTCTGTGCTAACGAGAAAAGCATGACTGTTTCCCAGGATCACCATCATGCATGAATAAAGAAGAGACACCACCTTCTTGGTTTCTGGATCCAGAGAGGACCAATAAGGAGAAACTCAGAAGGAATTGTCCCTGAGGGATGTGTGTAGTTCATCACTGGCGCTGAAGTAAAAGAACTTTGAGAACTCCATCTCACAAACAAAATCTGTTCGTTTTTTTAATGCGTTCATTTTGATAAAGGAGCTTTTCTTTTAATGTGGAAACACACATTTTTCAAATTGCTGCTGCAACGGATTTCTTATGGAAATTTTTATTAGTTTCCATTACAAACTAACATAGTATGGAAGGCTGGATAAGATATGTCATCATGTCCAACTATTTCCCTAATTATGTCTGTCTACAGTTACACAGTAAACTAAGATATTGAGGTTTTATAAGACTCGTCCCATCTGTCCACCTTTATACTCTACCCATAATGTCTTTACGGTTACTAGTAAACATAGTATGGGGTTGTATAAAGACATCCGTCCATCTATCCCAACCTTATACCCTAACCCTAATCTGTATAACAGTACATAGTTACATGTATTGGAGGTTTGTTATAAAGACATACGTCCATCTAGTCCAACCTTTAACATACCCTACCCATATGTCTGTGTAACAGTTCTAGTAACATAGTAGGAGGTTGTATAAAGACATACGTCCATACTAGCCCAACCTTTATACCCTACCCATAATGTCTGTATAGCGTTCCATAGTAACATAGTATTGGAGGTTTGTACAACATACGTCCATCTAGTCCAACCTTGATCCTACCCATAATGTCCTGTATACAGTTCACTAGTAACTAGTAGTTTGGAGGTTTTATAAAGACATACGTCCATCTAGTCCAACCTTTATACCACTACCCATGAATGTCTGTAGACATTACATAGTAACATAGTATTGGAGGTTGTATAAAGACCTACGTCCATCTAGTCCAACCTTTATGACCTAACCCATAAGTCCTGTCTAACAGTTCCATAATAAATCGTATTGGAGGTTGTTATAAAGACATACGTCCATCTAGTCCACCTGTTAGTACTCTACCCATAATGTCTGTCTAACAGTTACATTTCAACATAATTGGAGGTGTATAAACATATGTCCATCGAGTCAACCTTTATACCCTACCCTAATGCTGTATACAGGTTACACTATAACATAGTATTGGAAGGTTGGTATAAAGACATTACAATCCATCTAGTCCAACCTGTATACCCGTAACCCATAATGTTCTGTATGCCAGTACATAACATAGTATTGGAGGTTGATAAAGACATACGTCCATCTGTCCAACCTTATATCCTCCCCTAAATGTTGTATAAACAGTTCTATATAACATAGTATTGGAGGGTTGTATAAAGGAATACGTCCATCTGATCCACCTTTAATAACCCTGACCCATAATGTCTGTATACAGTAACATAGGTACACATAGTTATTGGGAGGTGTAGAAACATAACTCCCCATCTAGTCCAACCTACCAAGCATTTTTCCAGTGTCTGTGTGCCAACCACTTACCAGTCTGTGTGCCAACCATTTCACCAGTGGTCCGTGTACTAAGCATTTTTACCAATGTCTGTGACCCAAGCAGTTAACCAGTGTCTGTGTGCCAGGAATTTTAAAAATGTAACAGCTTCCAGTTTTTTAAACTAAACCTCATTTTTTTGATTAAAATACCCCCAAAAACTGTGCAGTATTGCGGACACAGTCCTTTGTACGAATTTGCATTTTTGTTCTGTTTTTTAGGAATCTCACATATCCCTGAGCCGCAATATCCCCCATATCCCCTGAGTAGTTTTACCTCCATATCTGGCTTCAAGGGACCCTCCAATAAGAAACAGCCTCACGTGTTTATATACTGTGCCCGTTTATTTCCCCTATTAGTAATGTTACCAAAGCATCATATAGTTTTTCTTATAGCAACTACTCTAATGGAAAAAAACATGGCATATATATTATTCTTTACAAAAAAACTCCAAAACAACAATACGCTAAACATTTTATTATCAGAATAGGAGAATGACCAATTTTGTTGCTTTGTGTATCTGTGGGCTTCAATCTGGTAAGGAAGTTTTAGCACGAATACTGATCCCAAAAATCCGAAATTTATAGATCTCTCAGATTCATTCACAAATACTTTAGTAAGCAGGCATTACATACTGGCTTACTATCGCTGGAAGTAAACTGCGATCAGGCAGCACTATAGTAAGCCGGCATTACATACTGGCTTACTATCCCTGGAAGTAAACTGCGATCAGGCAGTGCTATAGTAGGCCGGCATTACATACTGGCTTACTATCGCTGGAAGTAAACTGCGATCAGGCAGTACTATAGTAAGCCGGCATTAAATACTGGCTTACTATCCCTGGAAGTATACTGCGATCAGGCAGTACTATAGTAAGCCGGCATTAAATACTGGCTTAATAACCCTGGAAGTAAACTGCGATCAGGCAGTACTATAGTAAGCAGGCATTAAATACTTTCTTACTATCCCTGGCAGTAAACTGCGATCAGGCAGTACTATTGTAAGCCGGCATTAAATACTGGCTTACTATCCCTGGAAGTAAACTGCGATCAGGCAGTAGTATAGTATGCCGGCATTAAATACTGGCTTACTATCCTTGGAAGTAAACTGCGACCATGCAGTACTATTGTAAGCCAACATTGAATACCGGCATACTATCCCTGGAAGTAAACTGCGATCAGGCAGTACTATTGTAAGCCAACATTAAATACTGGCTTACTATGCCTTGAATTAAACTGCGATCAGGCAGTACTATAGTAAGCCGGCATTAAATACTGGCTTACTATCCCTGGAAGTAAACTGCGATCAGGCAGTACTATAGTAAGCCGGCATTAAATACTGGCTTACTATCCCTGGAAGTAAACTGCGATCAGGCAGTACTATTGTAAGCCAGCATTAAATACTGGCTTACTATCCCTGGAAGTAAACTGCGATCAGGCAGTACTATAGTAACCAGGCATTAAATTCTGGCTTACTATCCCTGGAAGTAAACTGCGATCAGGCAGTACAATTGTAACCAGGCATTAAATACTGGCTTACTATCCCTGGAAGTAAACTGCGATCCAGCAGTATTATAGGTAGCCGGACATTAAATATGGCTTACTATCCCTGGAAGTAAACTGCGATCAGGCAGTAGTATAGTAAGCCGCATTAAATACTGGCTTCTATCCCTGGAAAGTAACTGCGATCAGGCGTACTATGTAAGCCGAATTAAATACTGCGTTACTATCCCTGGAAGTAAACTGCGATCAGGCAGTACTATAGTAAGCCGGCATTTTCAAATATTGGCTTCTATCCCTGGAAGTAAACTGCGATCAGGCAGTACTATAGTAAGCCGCATTAAATACTGGCTTACTATCCCTGGAAAGTAAACTCGATCAGGCAGTACTATGTAAGCCGGCATTAAATACTGCTTACTATCCCTGGAAGTAAACTGCGATCAGGCAGTACTATAGTAAAGCAGGCATTAAATACTGGCTTACTATCCCTGGAAGTAAACTGCGATCAGGCAGTACTATATGTAAGCAGCATTAAATCTGGTATATTACTATATGGAGTAACTGATGCGATCAGGCAGTATTATAGTAAGCCGGCATTAATACTGGCTTACTATCCCTGGAAGTAAACTGCGATCAGGCAGTACTATAGTAAGAAGCAGCATTAAATACTGGCTTTAACTATCCCTGGAAGTAAACTGCGATCAGGCAGTACTATAGTAAGCAGGCATTAAATACTGGCTTACTATCCCTGGAAGTAAACTGCGATCAGGCAGTACTATAGTAAGCCGGCATTAAATACTGGCTTACTATCCCTGGAAGTAAATTGCGATCAGGCAGTACTATAGTAAGCCGGCATTAAATGAAATGAACTTGGGGGTATCTGAGAGGTTTTCTGTACATCAGATATAGAAATATATTTAACCCAGGTGAAAAAACATTAATATTTCTGTTTTCATTGATTTTCTATATTCTGTATAACATAATTATTTTTGTTTGATGTTTCAGAGTTGGGATAATAGTTCCAGCCATTATGGTCTCTCCCTGATGGCCATTCTCATTAAACGCTGCACTAATGAAGTTCGGTATAATTGGTCAGGTCACCTGGGACATGGGATTTGATTGCTGATAAATAAAGGTTAAAGCCAATTGTCCAGCTAAACACGATCACAGGTGGTTTATTTCCCTAAGGTGAGTACAAGGGTCTGTCTATACAGAGATCAGCTGCTGCCACAATAAGAAACATACAACTACCTTACAAACAATCAGGGTTATTCAATAAAAGTTCTTATTGTTTAAAATGGAGCTAATTTTGCCCCAACCAATCAGATCTTATTTAACATTTGAAAGCTAACATCTAATTGGTTGGGGAAAAATTAGCACCATTTTAAATGATAAGAACTTTTATTGAATAACCCTGAATGTGTGTAGGGTATAACAGACGGGACAGAATAAACACGATATAATAAATGCCCTTTATTGCTCTTTTTGCTGATACTCAAGGTTTTGGGCATAGTCCCTTAATCTCTTTATTGCTCATTTGCTGATACTATAATACAAAATGTTATACAACTGGGACAGAAATATCAGTAGATTCATTTATAAATAATGATGTACATTAATAAGTTTACAAGCTAACCATGTGGCATGAGGAAAGAGGTCCCTGCCCTGCAGAGCTTACAATCTAGCTAGGTGGGTAACACAACACAGATACATAGGGAAAGGTAGAAGTGCCATTGTGAGAATTCATGCAGGATCAGTGCCGGTGATCTGAGTGGTAGGACGGGACATTAGTACATGGCTGATATGAGGGGGGTTGGGGGGAGTCAGGGGTTACTAGACTTGAGTAAAGTATAAAGATCACCCCCCCTGCACACTCCCAAGCACACGAAAAGTTCAATGAAAATCCACTTCCTTCAAGTACATTGAGAGCCCAGTCTCTCCAAGCCAAGGCAAGTACCAAGAATAATAAAAACCCATTCCTGGTTGCCTGGAGGTGCTGTCTGGGTCCTTTAAAAAAAAACATTTCTCCTTTTCCCCTGACTTTACTATACCGAATAGGTTGGTGTATTGTTAGTTGCTTGATCGTGGCCAAAATCTTTTTATTATACCTTCTATTCTAGTGCTGCTGTGAAGGAAATAGTAAGGAATTCTACATTGAAAAATGTTCCTCATTTCAATCTATAAATGAATACATGTAAGCAGCACTTACTCTGATGTGTTTTTATTGCTGCATGTTTTCAATCCAGTACTTGTTTTACTTATGCTTAGTCCCCCAGCCAGACTATCTGACTCTCTATGAGGGCAAGCATGCTCGGTAATCTTTATGAGGCTGCATTGGGAGAGGAAATTTCCCAACATTGCAGTTCACATACCAAGCGTCACCAATCCAGCTCCTGCAAAACTATACCTAACAAACAGTTTATGATAATGAGGAACTTGATTGACAGCTGTATTGTAAGATGCTTCAGACTGGAATTCTAAAGAAATAGGGGACAGATCAAAAGAAAAATAGTACAGTGATAGTTGGAAAGAATTAGAGTTTCCAGTAATGGACAATTAAATAAAAAAAATTCCCAGTGTATATATCCTTTATACTTAACCTTTACGCATACATAGGCCAAAGTTCAATAAATGAAATAAACTTCAAGTCCAGTTGATCTAATTGAATACAACAGATATACCATGACCTGGATGAATGAGAACCTTCACAAACAACATAAGAGGAGCATTGAAAACTTTAGAATAGGGACATACACCAATACCAGTATATCCATTCTATGCACACACATACAACTTCATAGGCTAGGTTTAAATGAATATTGGAGTATGAAATGTTTGAAGGGTATGTCCACCCCCCAAAACAAAGTTTTTATATTTTGTTAACAACCCCCCAAAACCTCGATCTTGCAAGTTTTTTTTTTTAGCTTTCTAACATGCTGCTAATTGTACTTACCAGCCTTCATTCCCTCGGCATGCTTCTCTTTACTGTGCCTTTTCCGTGCACGGAAGCAAGTAAAAGGGGCCAGACCGGCAGCGTCTCCAGTCATTGGCTGAGATGCGTTGTCTCAGCCAATCACCAAGTTTTTTTTTGTGGGGGTGGGGTGGACATAACCTAAGACTTTTCTCGTGCTGCCCCTCTGCTCTGGAACTCTTCCTCGCTTTATACGTCACTCGCCATTACTTCATATCTTCAAATGCAACCTCAAAACTCACCTCTTCAGGCAAGGTTGTAAGCTTACAATCTGGACCTGGACACTTCTACCCCTCTTACTGACCCATCACAGACCAATTAGTTATAATCCACTGACAACTCAGTTACAGATACTGATCTGCTTCATCTTATGTCTCATCCCCTTCTCCTCCAGACTGTAAGGTTACAATCTGGACCTGGACACTTCTACCCCTCTTACTGACCCATCACAGACCAATTAGTATAATCCACTGACACTCAGTTACAGATACTGATCTGCTTCACCTATGTCTCACCCCTTCTCCTCCAGACTGTAAGGTTACAATTGGACCTGGACACTTCTACCCCTCTTACTGACCCATCAAAGACCAAAGTTATAATCACTGACAACTCAGTTACAGATACTGATCTGCTCACCTTATGTCTCATCCCCTTCTCCTCCAGACTGTAAGGTTACCATCTGGACCTGGACACTCTACCCCTCTAACTGACCCATCACAGACCGACTAGTTATAAACCCACTGACAACTTAGTTACAGATACTGATCTGCTTCACCTTATGTTCATCCCATCTCCTCTGACTGTAAGGTTACAATCTGGACCTGGACACTTCTACCCCTCCACTGACCCACACAGACCACTAGTTATAACCCACTGACAACTTAGTTACAGATACTGATCTGCTTTACCTTATGTTATCCCCATCTCCTCTAGACTGTAAGGTTACAATCTGGACTGGACACTTCTACCCCTCTTACTGACCCATCACAGACCGAACTAGTTTAACCCACTGACAACTTAGTTACAGATACTGATCTGCTTACCTATGTCTCATCCCCATCTCCTCTAGACTGTAAGGTTACAATCTGGGTCTGGACACTTCTACCCCTTTACTGACCCATCACAGACCGACTAGTTATAACCCCTGACAACTTAGTTACAGATACTGATCTGCTTACCTTATGTCTCATCCCCATCTCCTCTAGACTGGTAAGGTTACAATCTGGCCTGGACACTTCTACCCCTCTTACTGACCCATCACAGACCGACTAGTATAACCCATGACAACTAGTTACAGATACTGATCTCCTTCACCTTATGTCTCATCCCCTACTCCTCTAGACTGTAAGGTTACAATCTGGACCTGGACACTTCTACCCCCTCTTACGAACCATCACAGGACCGACTAGTTATAATCACTGACAACTTAGTTACAGTACTGATCTCTTCACCTTATGTCTCATCCCCATCTCCTCTAGACTGTAAGGTTAATTGGACCTGGACACTTCTACCCCTCTTACTGACCCATCACAGACCGACTAGTATAACCACTGACAACTAGTTACAGATACTGATCTGACTTCACCTTATGTCTCATCCCATCTCTCCCCAGACTGTAAGGTTACAATCTGGACCTGGACACTTCTACCCCTCTTAGACCATCCAGACCAATTAGTTATAATCCACTGACAACTAGTTACAGATACTGATCTGCTTCACCCTATGTCTCATCCCTTCTCCTCCAGACTGTAAGGTTACAATCTGGACCTGGACACTTCTACCCCTTCTAACTGACCCATCACAGACCGACTGTTATAACCCACTGACAACTAGTTACAGATACTGATCTGCTTCACCTTATGTCTCATCCCATCTCCTCTAGACTGTAAGGTTACATCTGGACCTGGACACTTCTACCCCTTTACTGACCCATCACAGACCAACTAGTTTAACCCACTGACACTTAGTTACAGATACTGATCTGCTTTACCTTATGTCTTATCCCCATCTCCTCTAGACTGTAAGGTTACAATCTGGACTGGACACTTCTACCCCTCTTACTGACACCATCACAGACCGACTAGTTATAATCCACTGACAACTTAGTTACAGCTACTGATCTCTTCACCTTATGTCTCATCCCCATCTCTCTAGACTGAAGGTGTACAATCTGGCTGGCACTTCTAACCCTTTACTGACCCATCCAGACCGACTAGTTATAACCACTGAAAACTTAGTTACAGTACTGACTGCTTCACCTTATGTCTCATCCCCATCTCTCTAGACTGTAAGGTTACAATCTGGACCTGGCGGACACTTTACCCCTCTACTGACCCATCACAGACCGAATAGTTATAAACCCACTGACAACTTAGTTACAGATGCTGATCTGCTTCACTTATGTCTCATCCCCTACTCCTCTGACTGTAAGGTTACAATCTGGACTGGACATTCTACCCCTCTTACTGACCCATCACAGACCGACTAGTTATAATCCACTGACAACTTAGTTACAGTACTGATCTACTTCACCTTATGTCTCATCCCCATCTCTCTAGACTGTAGGTACAATCTGGACTGGACACTCTACCCTCTTACTGACCCATCACAGACCGACTAGTTATAATCCACTGACAACTTAGTTACAGCTCTGATCTGCTTACTATGTCTCATCCCCATCCCTCTAGACTGTAGGTTACATCTGGAAGCTGACACTTCTACCCTCTTACTGACCCATCACAGACGACTTAGTTATAATCCACTGACAACTCAGTTACAGATACTGATCTGCTTCACCTTATGTCTCATCCCCTTCTCCTCCAGACTGTAAGGTTACAATCTGGACCTGGACACTTCTACCCCTCTTACTGACCCATCACAGACCAATTAGTTATAATCCACTGACAACTCAGTTACAGATACTGATCTGCTTCAGTCGGTCTGTGATGGGTCAGTAAGAGGGGTAGAAGTGTCCAGTTCCAGATTGCAACCTTACAGTCTAGAGGAGATGGGGATGAGACATAAGGTGACAGGTCAGTAGCTGTAACTAGTTGTCAGTGGATATAACTAGTCGGTCGTGATGGGTCAGTAAGAGGGGTAGAAGTGTCCAGGTCCAGATTGTAACCTTACAGTCTAGAGGAGATGGGGATGAGACATAAGGTGAAGCAGATCATATCTGTAACTAAGTTGTCAGTGGGTTATAACTAGTCGGTCGTGATGGGTCAGTAAGAGGGGTAGAAGTGTCCAGTCCAGATTGTAACCTTACAGTCTAGAGAGTAGGGGATGAGACATTAAGGTAAGCGATCAGACTGTAACAAGTTGTCATGGGTATAAACTAGTCGGTCTGTATGGGTCAGTAAGAGGGTAGAAGTGTCCAGGTCCAATTGTAACCTTACAGTCTAGAGGAGATGGGATGAGACATAAGGTGAAGTAGATCATGTAGCTGTACCTAAGTTGTCAGTGGATTATAACTAGTCGGTCTGTGATGGGTCAGTAAGAGGGGTAGAAGTGTCCAGGTCCAGATTGTAACCTTACAGTCTAGAGGAGAGGGATGAGACATAAGGTGAAGCAGATCAGATCTGTAACTAAGTTGTCAGTGGTTTATAACTAGTCGGTCTGTGATGGGTCAGTAAGAGGGGTAAAGTGTCCCAGGTCCAATGTAACCTTACAGTCTAGAGGAGATGGGATAGACATAAGGTGAGCAGATCAGTATCTGTACCTAAGTTGTCAGTGGTTATAACTAGTCGTGTCTGTGATGGGTCAGTAGAGGGGTAGAAGTGTCCACCCAGATTGTACCTTACAGTCTAGAGGAGATGGGGATGAGACATAAGGTGAAGCAGATCATTAGCTGTAACTAAGTTGTCAGTGGTTATAAACTAGTCGGTCTGTGATGGGTCAGTAAGAGGGGTAGAAGTGTCCAGGTCCAGATTGAAACCTTACAGTCTAGAAGATGGGGATGAGCATAAGGTGAAGGGTCAGTAGCTGGTAACTAAGTTGTCAGTGGTTATAACTAGTCGGTCTGTGATGGGTCAGTAAGAGGGTAGAAGTGTCCAGGTCCAGATTGTAACCTTACAGTCTAGAGGAGAGGGGATGAGACATAGGTGAAGCAGATCAGATCTAACTAAGTTGTCAGTGGATTTAACTATCGGTCTGTGATGGGTCAGTTAAGAGGGTTGAAGTGTCCAGGTCCGATTGTAACCTTACAGTCGGAAGGAGAGGGGATGAGACATAAGGTGAAGCAGATCAGATCGTAACTAGTGTCAGTGGTTATAACTAGTCGGTCTGTGATGGGTCAGTAAGAGGGGTAGAAGTGTCCAGGTCCAGATTGTAACCTTACAGTCTAGGAGATGGGGATGAGACTAAGTGAAGTGATCAGTAGCTGTAACTAAGTTGTCAGTGGTTATAACTAGTCGGTCTGTGATGGGTCAGTAAGAGGGGTAGAAGTGCCCAGGCCCAGATTTAACCTTACAGTCTAGAGGAGTAGGGGATGAGACATAAGGTGAAGCAGATCAGATCTGTAACTAAGTTGTCATGGGTTATAACTAGTCGGTCTGTGATGGTTCAGTAAGAGGGGTAGAAGTGTCCAGGTCCAGATTGTACCTTACAGTCTAGAGGAGATGGGGATGAGACATAAGGTGAAGGCAGATCAGTATCTGTAACTAAGTTTCAGTGGGTTATAACTAGTCGGTCTGTGATGGGTCAGTAAGAGGGGTAGAAGTGTCCACCCAGATTGTAACCTTACAGTCTAGAGGATGGGGATGAGACATAAGGTGAAGAGATCGTACTGTAACTAAGTTGTCAGGATTATACTGTCGGTCTGTGATGGGTCGTAAGGGGGTAGAAGTGTCCAGGTCAGATTGTAACCTTACAGTCTAGAGGAGATGGGATAGACATAAGGTAAGCAGATCAGTATCTGTAACTAAGGTTGTCAGTGGATTATAACTAGTTGGTCTGTGATGGGTCAGTAAGAGGGGTAGAAGTGTTCCAGGTCCAGATTGTAACCTTAACGTCTAGAGGAGATGGGGAATGAACATAAGGTGAAGCAGATCATTATCTGTAACTAAGTTGTCAGTGGGTTATACTAGTCGGTCTGTGATGGGTCAGTAAGGGGTAAAGTGTCCAGGTCCGATTGTACCTTACTTCTGGAGGAGATGGGATGAGACATAAGGTGAAGCAGATCAGTATCTGTACTAGTTGTCAGTGGATTTAACTATTCGGTCTGTGATGGGTCAGTAAGAGGGGTAAAGTGTCCAGGTCAGATTGTAACCTTACAGTCTGGAGGAGAGGGGATGAGACATAAGGGAAGCAGATCAGTACTGTACTAATTGTTAGTGGATTAACTATGGTCTGTGATGGGTCAGTAAGAGGGGGTAGAAGTGTCCAGGTCCAGATTGTAACCTTACATCTAGGAGAGAGGGGATGAGACATAAGGTGAAGCAGATCATGTACTGTAACTAAGTTGTCAGGATTATAACTATGGTCTGTGATGGGTCAGTAAGAGGGGTAGAAGTGTCCGTCCAGATTGTAACCTTACAGTCTAGAGGAAGGGGATGAGACATAAGTGAAGCAGATCAGTATCTGTAACTAAGTTGTCAGTGGTTATAACTAGTCGGGTTCACTCACTGTACTATCTATACACTATCACTCACTGTACTAGCTATACAGTACCACTCTCTGTACTATCTATACAGTACCACTAACTGTACTATCTATACACTATCAGTACAGTGAGTGATAGTGTATAGATAGTACAGTGAGTGATAGTGTAAAGATAGTACAGTGAGTGATAGTGTATAGATAGTACAGTGAGTGATAGTGTATAGATAGTACAGTGAGTGGTACTGTATAGATAGTACAGTGAGTGGTACTGTATAGATAGTACAGTGAGTGGTACTGTATAGATAGTACAGTGAGTACTGTGTAAGGATTAGAGTGACTGGTTCCGTACAGTGAATGGAGTAACTTGAATGATATAATAAGTTGATTTAAAGAGTGCATATTGACTGCACAAAGGTAACAAATATATTTGATAGATGTTAAAGTAAATGGTACTATGCAGGGGGTAAAGTGACTGACACTGAATAGATATCACTCGCCATCACTTCACATCTTCAAACGCAACCTTAAAACTCCCCTCTTCAGACAAGGTTACAATCTGGACCTGGACACTTCCACCCTTACTGACCCATCTCAGACCCGCTAGTTACACTGACAACTTAGTTACAGCTGCTGATCTACTTCACCTTATGTCTCATCCCCATCTCCTCTAGACTGTAAGGTTACAATCTGGGTCTGGACACTTCTACCCCTCTAACTGACCCATCACAGACCAGCTAGTTATAATCCACTGACAACTTAGTTACAGCTACTGATCTGCTTCACCTTATGTCTCATCCCCATCTCCTCTAGACTGTAAGGTTACAATCTGGACCTGGACACTTCTACCCCTCTTACTGACCCATCACAGACCGACTAGTTATAATCCACTGACAACTTAGTTACAGCTGCTGATCTACTTCACCTTATGTCTCATCCCCATCACCTCTAGACTGTAAGGTTACAATCTGGACCTGGACACTTCTACCCCTCTTACTGACCAATCACAGACTGACTAGTTATAATCCACTGACAACTTAGTTACAAATACTGATCTGCTTCACCTTATGTCTCATCCCCATCTCCTCTAGACTGTAAGGTTACAATCTGGACCTAGACACTTCTACCCCTCTTACTGACCCATCACAGACCGACTAGTTATAATCCACTGTCAACTTAGTTACAGATACTGATCTGCTTCACCTTATGTCTCATCCCCATCTCCTCTAGACTGTAAGGTTACAATCTGGACCTGGACACTTCTACCCCTCTTACTGACCCATCACAGACCCGCTTGTTATAATCTACTGAAAACTTAGTTACAGATACTGATCTGTCACCTTATGTCTCATCCCCATCTCCTCTAGACTGTAAGGTTACAATCTGGACCTGGACACTTCTACCCCTCTTACTGACCCATCACAGACCGACTAGTTATAATCTACTGACAACTTAGTTACAGATACTGATCTGTCACCTTATGTCTCATCCCCATCTCCTCTAGACTGTAAGGTTACAATCTGGACCTGGACACTTCTACCCCTCTTACTGACCAATCACAGACTGACTAGTTATAATCCACTGACAACTTAGTTACAGCTACTGATCTGCTTCACCTTATGTCTCATCCCCATCTCCTCTAGACTGTAAGCTCTTGTGGGCAGAGCCCTCCTTCCTATTGTACCACAGTAATTCTGTAACTTACTATACTGAATGCTTCTAGACCAGCACTTACATTATTTACACTTTGTATTACTTGCACTACCCTTGAATGTAACATGTATGTTTTTCTTATGTATATTAATGCAACTGTAAAGCTCCACAGAAGATGTTGGCGCTATATAAATCCACAATAATAATAATATTAATAATAATTATTATTAAAAAAGGAACTGCAAGGGATGCCCACCTATCGTCTTGATGTGTTCTTGTTCTCTTTATGGCTCCTGTCCTCTGGAAGCCACAGGATTGCTTAAGCATACACATTTGTACTTGGAGATGCAGGGAAGTAAGGATACGCATACATACGTGCTGAATAGTTGCTATTTATTGGTGCAAATACTTTCAACATTATGCAGCCTTTCCCAAGTGTGGGCAGGAAAGGAATGACCCAGAAAGGGAAGATATAGAGGAAAATATATCACAAAGTGGGCAGCCTTTAAGTGACATCACACGAAGGGAAGGGTTTGGTGTTGAGTAGCCCATCTGGTAAATCTTTGGGGATTTAAACATATTTCCATAGTTTCGAGTCTATCATTGGAATGCAATAAGTCCTTTGATAATGGGTCTTCTGGTAGAGTGTCCAGAGATTTTAAATACAATGAGTTAGAGGCAACAATTCATAATAACATATGAATATGTAAAATGTGGTCTGGCAAATGCAATTACCATAATAATGCCCTTACCACCACTTGTTTAAAGACTATCAGGGAGATTCAATAAAAGTTCTTATCGTTAAAATTGGTGCTAATTTTGCCCCAACCAATCAGATGTTATTTAACATTTGAACGCTAACATCTAATTGGTTAGGGCAAAATTAGCACCAATTTTAACAATAAGAACTTTTATTGAATAACCCTGTATATTCTCAAAAGGCAGCCATTGTTAAAGAGAAGATGATCAGTAGCTGTAACTAAGTTGTCAGTGGATTATAACTAGTCGGTCTGTGATGGGTCAATAAGAGGGGTAGAAGTGTCCAGGTCCAGATTGTAACCTTACAGTCTAGAGGAGATGGGGATGAGACATAAGGTGAAGCAGATCAGTAGCTGTAACTAAGTTGTCAGTGGGTTATAACTAGTCGGTCTGTGATGGGTCAGTAAGAGGGGTAGAAGTGTCCAGGTCCAGATTGTAACCTTACAGTCTAGAGGAGATGGGGATAAGACATAAGGTAAAGCAGATCAGTATCTGTAACTAAGTTGTCAGTGGGTTATAACTAGTTGGTCTGTGATGGGTCAGTAAGAGGGGTAGAAGTGTCCAGGTCCAGATTGTAACCTTACAGTCTAGAGGAGATGGGAATGAGACATAAGGTGAAGCAGATCAGTATCTGTAACTAAGTTGTCAGTGGGTTATAACTAGTCGGTCTGTGATGGGTCAGTTAGAGGGGTAGAAGTGTCCAGGTCCAGATTGTAACCTTACAGTCTGGAGGAGAAGGGGATGAGACATAGGGTGAAGCAGATCAGTATCTGTAACTGAGTTGTCAGTGGATTATAACTAAGCTTTCACCTTATGTCTCATCGCCCTTTCTCCTCCAGAACTGTAAGGTACAATCTGGACCTGGACACTTTACCAGCCCTCTAAAATGACCCAGCACAGACCGCTAGTTTTACCCACTACAACTTAGTTACAGATACTATCTGCTTCACCTTATGTCTCATTCCCATCTCATCTAGAGTAAGGTTAACAATCTGGACCTGCACTTCTAAACCCTCTTACTGACCCATCACAGACCAACTAGTTTATAACCCCCTGACAACTTAAGCTTACAGATCTGATCTGCTTTACCTTATTTCTTATCCCCATCTCCTCAGACTGTAAGGTTACAATCTGGACCTGGCACTTCTCACCAAACCCCTCCCTTACGCTGACCCATCCGACCGACTGTTATAATCCCCTTACAACGTAGTTACAGCTACTGATCCTCTTTATACTTATGTCCTCATCCCATCCTCCTTCTAGACGGTAAGGTTACATCTGGGTCTGGACACTTCTACCCCCTCTGACTGACATCACAGCCGACTAGTTATAACCCGCTGACACTTAGTTACGATCCTGATCTGCTTCACCTTATGTCTCATCCCCTCCTCCTCAGACTGTAAGTACAATCTGGACCTGGACACTTCTACCCCTCTTAACTGACCCATCACAGACCATAGTTATAACCCGACAACTCAGTTTCAGATACTGATCTGCTTCATACTATGTCTCATCCCCTCTCCTCAGATGTAAGTTACAATCTGGACCTGACACTTCTACCCCTCTTACTGACCTCACAGACCATATTATAATCCACTGACAACTCATGTTACAGACTGATCTCTTCACCTTGTCTCATCCCCTTCTCCTCACTGTAAGGTTACATCTGGACCTGGACACTCTACCCCTCTACTGACGACCCATCACAGACCAAGTTATAATCCACTGACAACTAGTTACAGATACTGATCTGCTTCACCTTATGTCTCATCCCCTTCTCCTCCAGACTGTAAGGTTCAATCTGGACCTGGACACTCACCCTCTACCCTCTTAACTGAACCCCTCAGACCAATTAGTTAAAATCCACTGACACTCGTTCAGATACTGATCTGCTTCACCTTATGTCTCTCCCTTCTCCCTCCAGACTGTAAGGTTACAATCTGGACCTGACACTTCTACCCCTCTAACTGACCCATCACAGACCGACTAGTTATAACCCACTGACAACTTAGTTACAGAATACTGATCGCTTCACCTTATGTCTCATTCCCATCTCCTAGACTGTAAGGTTACAAATCTGGACCTGGACACTTCTACCCCTCTTACTGACCCTCACAGACCAACTAGTTATAACCACTGACAATTAGTTACAGATACTGATCTGCTTTACCTTTGTCTCTCCCCATCTCCTCTAGACTTTAAGGTACAATCTGGACCTGGACACTTCTACCCCTCTTACTGACCCATCACAGACCGACAGTTATAATCCACTGACAACTTAGTTACAGTACTGATCTACTCAACCTTATGTCTCATCCCTCCTCCCTCTAGACTGTAAGGTTCCAATCTGGGCTGGACACTTCTACCCCTCTTACTGACCCATCACGACCGACTAGTTATAACCCACTGACAACTTAGTTACAGATACTGATCTGCTTCACCTTATGTCTCATCCCCATCTCTCTAGACTGTAAGGTTACAATCTGACCTGGACACTTCTACCCCTCTTACTGACCCTCACAGACCGACTAGTTTAACCCACTGACAACTTAGTTACAGACTGATCTGCTTCACCTTAGGTCTCATCCCCTCTCCTCTAGACTGTAAGGTTACAATCTGGACCTGACACTTCTACCCCTCTTACTGACCCATCACAGACCGACTAGTTATATCCACTGACAACTTAGTTTACAGCTACTGATCTACTTCACCTTATGTCTCATCCCCATCTCCTCAACTGTAAGGTTACAATCTGGACCTGGACACTTCTACCCCTCTACTGACCCATCACAGACCGACTATTTTATAACCCACTGACAACTTAGTTACAGATACTGATCTGCTTCACCTTATGTCTCATCCCCTACTCCTCAGACTGTAAGGTTACAATCTGGACCTGGACACTTCTACCCCTCTTACTGACCCATCACAGACCAGACTAGTTATAACCCACTACAACTTAGTTCAGATACTGATTCTGCTTCACCTTATGTCTCATCCCCATCTCCTCTAGACGTAAGGTTACAATCTGGACCTGGACACTTCTACCCCTTTACTGACCCATCACAGACCGACTAGTTTATACCACTGACAACTTAGTTACGCTCGATCTCTTCACCTTATGTTCTATCCCCATCTCTCTAGACTGTAAGGTTCAATCTGGACCTGGACACTTCTACCCCCTCTACTGACCCTCACAGACCACTAGTTATAACCCACTGACAAACTTAGTTGACAGCTACTGATCTGCTTCACACTTATGTTCTCACCCATCTCCTCTAGACTGTAAGGTACAATCTGGTCTGGACACTTCTACCCCTCTACTTGACCCATCACAGACCCGACTAGTTATAACCCACTGACAACTTAGTTACAATACTGATCTGCTTCCCCTTATGTCTCATCCCCATCTCCTAGACGTAAGGTTACAATCTGGACCTGGACACTTCTACCCTCTTAACTGACCCATCACAGACCGAATAGTTTAACCCACTGACAACTTAGTTACAGATGCTGATCTGCTTCACCTTATGTCTCATCCCCTACTCCTCTAGAGCTGTAAGGTTACAATCTGGACCTGGACACTTTACCCCTCTTACTGACCCAATCCAGACCGACTAGTTATAATCCACTGACAACTAGTTACAGCTACTGATCTACTTCACCTATGTCTCATCCCCATCTCCTCTAGACTGTAAGGTTACAATCTGGACCTGGACCTCTACCCCTCTTACTGACCCATCACAGACCGACTAGTTATAACCCACTGACAACTTAGTTACAGATGCTGATCTGCTTCACCTTATGTCTCATCCCCTACTCCTCTAGACTGTAAGGTTACAATCTGGACCTGGACACTTCTACCCCTCTTACTGACCCATCACAGACCGACTAGTTATAACCCACTGACAACTTAGTTACAGATACTGATCTGCTTCACCTTATGTCTCATCCCCATCTCCTCTAGACTGTAAGGTTACAATTGGACCTGGACACCTTCTACCCCTCTTACTGACCCATCACAGCCGACTAGTTATAATCCCTGACAAACTTAGTTACAGCTACTGACCTGTCACCTTATGTCTCATCCCCATCTCTCTAGACTGTAAGGTTGCAATCTGGACCTGACACTTCTACCCCTCTACTGACCCATCACAGACCGACTAGTTATAACCCACTGACAACTTAGTTCAGCTACTGATCTGCTTCACCTATGTCTCATCCCCATCTCCTCTAGACTGTAAGGTTACAATCTGGACCTGGACACTTCTACCCCTCTTACTGACCCATCACAGAACCAGCTAGTTATAATCCACACTGACAACTTAGTTACAGTACTGATCTGCTTCACCTTATGTCTCATCCCCATCTCTTCTAGACTGTAAGGTTACAATGCGGACCTGGACACTTCTCCCCTCTTACACCCTCACAGACCGACTAGTTATAACCACTGACAACTTAGTTACAGATACTGATCTGCTTCACCTTATGTCTCATCCCATCATCTCTCTAGACTGTAAGGTTACAATCTGGACCTGACACTTCTCACCCTCTTACTGACCCCTCACAGACCGACTAGTTATAATCCACTGACAACTAGTTACGCATACTGATCTGCTTCACCTTATGTCTCATCCCCATCTCCTCAGACTGTAAGGTTCAATCTGGCCTGGACACTTCTACCCCTTCATTGACCCATCACAGACCGACTAGTTATATCCACTGACAACTTAGTTCAGCTACTGATCATCTCTCTTTAACAATGGCTGCCTTTGAGATATACAGGGTTATTCAATAAAAGTTCTTATTGTTAAAATTGGTGCTAATTTTGCCCTAACCAATTAGATGTTAGCGTTCAAATGTTAATAACATCTGATTGGTTGGGGCAAAATTAGCACCAATTTAACGATAAGAACTTTTATTGAATCTCCCTGATAGTCTTTAAACAAGTGGTGGTAAGGGCATTATTATGGTAATTGCATTTGCCAGACCACTTTTACATATTCATATGTTATTATGAATTGTTGCCTCTAACTCTTGTATTTAAAATCTCTGGACACTCTACCAGAAGACCCATTATCAAAGGACTTATTGCATTCCAATCAATGATAGACTCGAAACTATGGAAAAATGTTTAAATCCCCAAAGATTTACCAGAGGCTACTCAACCACCAAACCCTTCCCTTCGTGTGATGTCACTTAAAGGCTGCCATTTGTGATATTTTCCTCTATATCTTCCCTTTCTGGGTCATTCCTTTCCTGCCCACACTTGGGAAAGGCTGCATAATGTTGAAAGTATTTGCACACCAATAAATAGCAACTATTCAGCACGTATGTATGCGTATCCTACTTCCCTGCATCTCCAAGTACAAATGTGTATGCTTAAGCAATCCTGTGGCTTCCAGAGGACAGGAGCCATAAAGAGAACAGAACACATCAAGACGATAGGTGGGCATCCCTTGCAGTTCTCTTTTTATAATAATTATTATTAATATTATTATTATTGTGGATTTATATAGCGCCACATCTTCTGTGGAGCTTTACAGTGCATTAATATACAGAATAAAAAACATACATGTTACATTCAAGGGTAGTGCAAGTAATACAAAGTGTAAAAATGTAAGTGCTGGTCTAGAAGCATTCAGTATAGTAAGTACAGAATTCGTGGTACAATAGAAGGAGGGCTCTGCCACAAGAGCTTACAGTCTAGAGGAGATGGGGATGAGACATAAGGGTTAACAGATCAGTAGCTGTAACTAGTTGTCAGTGGATTATAACTATCGTCTGTGATGGTCAGTAAGAGGGTAGAAGTGTCCAGGTCCAGATTGTACCTTACAGTCTAGAGGAGATGGGGATGAGACATAAGGTGACAGATCAGTAGATGTAACTAAGTTGTTCAGTAGATTATAACTAGTCGGTCTGTGATGGGTCAGTAAGAGGGGTAGAAGTTCCAGGTCCAGATGTAACCTTACAGTCTAGAGGAGATGGGGATGAGACATAAGGTGACAGATCAGTATCTGTAACTAAGTTTCAGTAGATTATAACAAGCGGGTCTGTGATGGGTCAGTAAGAGGGGTAGAAGTGTCCAGGTCCAGATTGTAACCTTACAGTCTAGAGGAGATGGGGATGAACATAAGGTGAAGCAGATCAGTATCTGTAACTAATGTGACAGTGGTTATAACTAGTCGGTCTGTGATGGGTCAGTAAGAGGGGTAGAAGTGTCCTAGGTCCAGATTGTAACCTTACAGTTAGAGGAGATGGGGATGAGACATAAGTGAATAGATCAGTATTGTAACTAAGTTGGTCGTGGATTATAACTAGTCGTCTGTGATGGGTCAGTAAGAGGGGTAGAAGTGTCCAGGTCCAGATTGTAACCTTACAGTCTAGAGGGATGGGGATGAGACATAAGGGAAAGTGATCAGATCTGTAAAACAAGTTGTCAGTGGATTATAACTAGTCGGTCTGTGATGGGTCGTAAGAGGGGTTAGAAGTGTCCAGGTCCGTGTAACCTTACAGTCTAGAGCATGGGGATGGACATAAGGTGACAGATCAGTATCTGTAACTAAGTTGTCAGTGGATATAACTAGCGGTCTGTGATGGGTCAGTAAGAGGGGTGAGAAGTGTCCGGTCCAGATTGTAACCTTACAGTCTAGAGGAGATGGGGATGGACATAAGGTGACAGATCAGTATCTGTAACTATTGTCAGTGATTATAACTAGTCGGTCTGTGATGGGGCAGTAAGAGGGGTAGAAGTGTCCAGGTCCAGATTGTAAACCTACAGTCTAGAGGAGATGGGATGAGACATAAGGTGAAGCAGATCAGTAGCTGTAACTAAGTTGTCAGTGGATTATAACTAGCTGTCTTGATGGGCAGTTTAAGGGGTAGAAGTGTCCAGACCAGATTTAACCTTCAGTCTAGAGGAGATGGGGATGAGACATAAGGTGAAGTAGATCACAGCTGTAACTAAGTTGTCAGTGTACAAAGCGGGTCTGAGATGGGTCAGTAAGGGGTGGATGTCGGGTCCAGATTGTAACCTTGTCTGAAGAGGGGAGTTTTAAGGTTGCGTTTGAAGATGTGAAGTGATGCGATGATATCTATTCAGTGTCAGTCACTTTACCCCCTGATATACCTATTTACTTTAAACATCTATCACATATATTTGTTACCTTTGTCGTCAATATGCACTCTTTAACTCAACTTATTAAATATCCAGTCAGTTGACGGTGACTTTCCATTCACTGTACGGCACCATCACTCTACTCCTTACACAATTCCTCACTGTCACTATCTATACATTCCACTCACTGTAATATCTAGACAGTCCACTCCCTGTACATCTATCCAGTACCACCACTGTCTATCTATCACACTATCAAGCACGACTATCTATAACACTACACTCACTGGACTATCTAATCTATACAGTACCAGCTCCTGTACTCTATTAACAGTACACTTACTGTACTATCTATACCCTAATCACTCACTTACTTCTAGACAGTACCCCTCAGCTGTCACACTATCTTAAACTATCACTCACGTACTATTAGCAGTACCACTGCACTACTACTATCTATGACACCTATCACTCACTGTCACTAGTTATATAGTACCAACTCACTGTACTATATTACAGGTACCACTTACTGTACTTCTATGCACTCCCACTCCCACTGTACTCTATACAGTACACTCACTGTACTATCTATACGGACCCTCACTGTACTATCTATACGCGAATCTATCAGCCTCCTATAATACGATAATATACGTCCATTAACTGTACTATCTATACACTCTACCACAGTAACTATCTAGACAGTACCATTTCACTCTACATCCTATACACGATCACGCACGTACGAATCTATACCCGATCACTCCCTGGACTATCTATAACACTTATCACTCCACCTGACTAGCTATAAGTACCACTCCTCGGTACTATCTATACAGTATCCACTTCCCTGGTACTATCTATCATACACTTTCACTCACTGCTACTTATACAGTACCACGCGCCTTACGATCTATACACGATGGCCCAATTAGATATAGCCCAATCCTGTGTGGTCTTGTGGCATAACATCACACCAGCAGCCATGGCCCAATTAGATATAATTCAATCCTGTGTGGTCTTGTGGCATGACATCACACCTGCATCGATGGCCCAATTGTGTGGTCTTGTGGCATGACCATACACCTCATCGATGGCCCAATTAGATATAGCCCAATCCTGTGTGGTCTTGTGGCATGACATCACACCTGCATCGATGGCCCCCAATTAGATATAGCCCAATCCTGTGTGGTCTTGTGTCATGACATCACACCTGCATCGATGGCCCAATTAGATATAGCCCAATCCTGTGTGGTCTTGTGGCATAACATCACACCAGCAGCCATGGCCCAATTAGATATGATTCAATCCTGTGTGGTCTTGTGGCATGACATCACACCTGCATCGATGGCAAATAACAAGTGAGCAGTGAGTGATAGTTATAGAAATACAGTGAGTGAAAGTGTAATAGATAGTACAGTGAGTGGATAGTGTATAGATAGTACGTGAGTGAGAGTGTATTAAGAGTACAGTGAGTGATAGTGTATAGAGAGTACATGAGTGATAGTGTATAGATAGTACAGGAGTGATAGTGTATAGATAGTAAGTGAGTGATAGTTTAAGATAGTACAGTAGTGAGAGTGTAATAGATGTACATTTGAGTGATGGGTATAGATGTCACAGTGAGTGATGTGGTATAGATAGTACAGTACTTGATAGTGTCTATATATTACACCAAGTGCTACTTTATAGACAGTGCAGTGAGTGGTACGTGTATAGACATTGCAGCGATTGATAGTGTACTAGATAGTACATGAGTGATAGTGTAATAGATCGTACAGTGAGGATAGGTATAGATAGTACAGCTGAGTGATAGTGTATCGATCGTAAAGTGAAGTGGTACTGTATAATAGTACAGTGAGTGATAGTTTATAGACAGTACAGTAGTGAAGTGTATAGATAGTTACAGTGATTCTCGTGTATCGATAGTAACGTGATTGATGTGTATAATACTACCGTGGAGTGTTACTTTTATAGATAGTACAGTGAGTGATAGTGTATATATCGTACAGTGAGTGAAAGTGTATCAGATCGTACAGTGGAGTGATAGTGTATAGAGAGTACAGTGAGTGTAGGTAATAGATAGTACAGTGATGGATAGTGTTAGATGTACAGTGATGATAGTGTATAGATAGTAAAGTGGTGATAGTGTAGATAGTACAGTGAGTGATAGTGTATAGATAGTTACAGTGAGTGATCGTGGTATCGATAGTACAGTGAGTGAATAGTGTATATATATACAGTGAGTATAGTTATAGATAGTACAGTGATTGATATGTATAGATGTCCAGTGGTGATAGTGTATAGATATACAGTGATTGGTACTTATAGATAGTACAGGAGCGATAGTGTAAATAGATAGTACAGTGATTGATAGTGTATAGATGTACAGTGAGTGTAGTGTAATAGATAGTACGTCAGTGAAGTTACAAAGATAGTCCAGTGATGATATGATAATAGTAACAGAAAAAGAAACAGTGAGTGTGTGTCTCGATAGTCAGTGAGTGTCGGTATAGATAGTACATGAGTGATAGTGTAAAGCTATTACGTGAGTGAGTAGTGTATAGATAGTACAGTGAGTGATAGTTGTATAGATAGTACAGTGATTGGTCCTGTCTAATATTA
Source organism: Hymenochirus boettgeri (assembly GCA_019447015.1). Lineage (NCBI taxonomy): Eukaryota > Metazoa > Chordata > Amphibia > Anura > Pipidae > Hymenochirus > Hymenochirus boettgeri. The sequence goes on from CM033470.1 coordinate 336,447,582, forward strand.
GTACCTTGAGTGGTACTGTAATAGATTACGTGAGGTGGTACTGTATATCTATCATTGAGTGGTACTGTAATCGATAGTACAGTGAGTGATAAGTTTTATAGATAGTACCGTTATGTACGGTATAGATAGTCAGAGAGTTGTACTGTATAGCTAGTACAGTGAAGTTCATGTATTATATCCAGTGAGTGGTACTGTTGATAGTACAGAGAGTGGTACTTGTCGCTGTAACAGTGAGTGATATGTATAGATAGTACAGTGTGATAGTGTATAGATAGTCAGTGAGTGATAGGTATAGATAGGAGAGTGCATGGTTACTTTATAGATAGTCAGTGATGATAGTTTATAGATCGTCAGTTTAATGGTAACTGTATATATAGTATAGTGGTGCTAGTGTATAGATATTACAGTTGAGTGGTACTGTATAGATAGTACAGTGAGTGGTACTGTAGAGATAGTACAGTGAGTGATTGGATAGTAGTACATGTATGGTACTGTATATATAGACAGGTTGTACTATATCATAGTACGAGTTCGTGATCGTGTTAATATACCTTAGTGGTACTTATCTATGTACGTGAGTGATATGTTATAGATAGTACATGGATTGGTCTGTCAGATAGTAACAGTGATGATAGTGTATAGATAGTACAGTAATGGTACTGTATATATATACAGTAGTTTGTACTGTATAGATATACAGATGAGTGATAGTGAATAGATAGTACAGTGAGTTGATAGTGATAGATAGTACAGTGCGTGGTACTGTATGATAGACATGAAGTTGTACCTGTATAGATAGTACAGTGAGTGGTACGGTATATATAGTACCGTGAGTACTGTGATTATATTGACCTGGTTCCTACAGTGAATGGAGTAACTGAAATGATAATAATAAGTGATTAAAGATTCAAGATTGACTGCACAAGGTAAACAAATATATTTGATGATGTTAAAGTACTGGTACTCATGCGGGGGGGTAAATGACTTACACTGAATCGATATCACTCGCCAACTTCATAATGTCAATGCACACCTCAAAACACTCCCTCTTCAGCAAGGTTGTAAGCTTACAATCTGGACCTGGACACTTCTCACCCTCTCTCTGACCCATCACAGACCAATTAGTTATACACTGACAACTCAGTTACAGATCGATCTGCTTCATCTTATGTCTCATCTCCCCTTCTCCTCCAGACTGTAAGGTTACAATCTGGACTGGACCTTCTACCCCTCTTACATGAGACCCATCACAGACCAGTATTTATAATCCACTGACAACTCAGTTTACAGATACTGATCTGCTTCACCTATGTCTCATCCCCCTCTCCCTCGACTGTAAGGTTACAATCTGGACCTGGACACTTCTACCCTCTTACTGACCCATCACAGACCCCATTAGTTAAATCCACTGACAACTAGTTACAGATACTGATCTGCTCACCTTATGTCTCATCCCTCTCCTCTAGACTGTAAGGTTACAATCTGGACCTGGACACTCTACCCCTCTACTGACCCCATACACATCCGCTAGTTAATACCCACTGACAACTTAGTTACAGATCTGATCTGTTCACACCTTATGTCCATTCCCATCTCCTCTAGACTGTAAGGTTACAACCTGGACCTGGACACTTCTACCCTCTTACTGACCCATCACAGACCAACAGTTATAATCCACTGACAACTTAGTTACAGTGCTGATCTCTTCACCTTATGTCTCATCCCATCCCTCTAGACTGTAAGGTTACAATCTGGACCTGGACCCTTCTACCCCTCTTACTGACCATCACGACCGACAGTTATAATCCACTACACACTTAGTTACAAGTACTGATCTGCTTACCTTATGTCCCATCCCATCTCCTCTAGACTGTAAGGTTACAATCTGACCTAGACACTTCTACCCCTCTTACTGACCCATCACGACCGACTAGTTAATCCACTGACAACTAGTTACAGATACTGATCTGCTTCACTTATGTCATCATCCCCTCTCCTCTAGACTGTAGGTTACAATCTGGACCTGACACTTCTACCCTCTTACTGACCCATCACAGACCGACTAGTTATAACTCACTGAAAACTTAGTTACAGATACTGATCTGTCCACCTTATGTCTCATCCCCATCTCCTCTAGACTGTAAGGTTACAATCTGGACCTGGACACTTCTACCCCTCTTACTGACCCATCACAGACCGACTAGTTATAATCCACTGACAACTTAGTTACATCACTGATCTGCTTCACCTTATGTCTCATCCCCATCTCCTCTAGACTGTAAGGTTACATCTGGCCCTGGACACTTCTACCCTCTTACTGACCATCACAGACGACTAGTTTAATACCCTGACAACTTAGTTACAGCTACTGATCTGCTTCACCTTATGTCTCATACCCCATCTCCTCTAGACTGTTAGCTCTGTGGAGAGCCCTCCTCCTAGACCCCATAATTCTGAACTTACCTATGACTGAATGCTTCTAAGACGCCGCACTTACATTTATCTTACACTTTTATACCACTACCTTATACTGTATGTCTTTTCTTATGTATATTCATCAACTGTAACCTCCACAGAAGACTGGTTGCCTATATAACCCATATATATATTATAATAGAGCTATTAGTTAAAAGCCACGGACCCACTATCTCTTGATTGTTCTTGTTCCTTTATGGCTCTTCCTCTGGAAAGACCACAGGACTTGCTTAACACTACACACTTTGGGTACTTGATATCCGCAGGGATAGTTATAGGATCCGCATACCTTTAACATATCGTCCTGACAGACTTCTATTTATTTCAAATACTTCAACATTATGCGGCACCTTTCCCATTTGGCATAATGACCCAACAGAGATATGAGAAATTATCACAAATGCAGCCTTATAATGACGATCATACACGACGCAAGGTTTGTGTTATACCCCATCTGTAATCTTGGGATTAACAATTTTCATAGTTTCGACTATATGAATCTACAGTCATTCTGATATGGTCTCTGAGAGGTGTCCAATCTTTAATACAATACTTAGAGGCACAATTCATATATGAATATTAATGTTTACCTGCACAATGCACTATTCACATATAATGCCCTTACCCCACTTGTTTTAAGACTATCAGTAGAATTCAATAAAGTCTTATCTTAATACATGGTCTGACACTTATTGCCCCAACATAGATTATTTTTAACATGAACTCTAACACTCTATCTGGTTTGGCATTACCACCATTTTAACACTAAGACTTTTTTTAGTTGATAACCTATCATTCTCAGACAAAGGCAGATTGTTAAAGAATGGATCATACTTAACTAATTGTCAGGATTATAAAGAGTCGTCTATGGGTCTAATCAAGGGATAATTCCATCCTAGTTGTACTCCATCTACAGTCTCAGAGGAGATGGTATGAGACATAAAGGTACCAATCATACTTAACTCAAGATTGACTCAGTATTATAAACTGACATACTTCAGTAGATAAGAATTGTCCAGTCCAGATTTACCTCAGACTAGAAGTACTAACTAAGCTGCAGCAATCTATCTGTAACTGAGTTGTCAGTTGGGTTATAACTAGTCTCCTCTGATGCAACTATTTAAAGTTCACAGATCTAAAATACAGACTGTAACCTTATGTCTCTCATAGAGACTGGGAATCGACATAAGGTGAGCACTCCTAGCTGTAACTAGTTATCTCTTCCACTAACAACAACAGATTCTAGTTTTCTCACTGGACAATGATAACACGAGAGATCTAAGCTAGTTCCAGCTACTGTTCTTGCTCACCTTATGTCTCATCCATCTCTTCTAGACTGTAAGGTACAATCTGGACCTGGACACTTCTATTCCCCCTCTTACTGACCCATCACAGACCGACTAGTTATAACCCACTGACAACTTAGTTACAGATACTGATCTGCTTCCCTTATTCTCATCCCCATCTCCTCTAGACTGTAAGGTTACAATCTGACCTGGACACTTCTACCCCTCTACTGACCCATCACAGACCGACTAGTTATAATCCACTGACAACTGTTTTACAGTACTGATCTGCTTCACCTTATGTCTCATCCCATCTCCTCTAGACTGTATGTACAATCTGGACCTGGACACTTCTACCACCTTCACCCTCTTATTGACCCATCACAGACCGACTAGTTATATATCCACTGACAACTTAGTTACAGCTACTGATCATCTTCTCTTAACAATGGCTGCCTTTTGAGAATATACGGTTATTCAATAAAAGTTCTTATTGGTTAAAATTGGTGCTAATTTGTCCCTACCAATTAGATGTTAGCGTTCAATGTTTAATAAACATCTGATTTGGTTGGGGCAAAATATGCACCAATTTTAACGATAAGAACTTTATTGAATCTCCTGATAGTCTTTAAACAGTGGTGGTAGGCATTATATGGTAATTGCATTGCCAGACCACATTTACATATTCATATTTTTTATGAATTGTTGCCTCTAACTCATTGTATTTTAAAATCTCTGGACACTCTACCAGAAGCCCATTATCAAGGACTTATTGCATTCCAATGATAGACTCGCATGGAAATATGTTAAATCCCCAAAGATTTACCAGATGGGTACTCAACACCAACCCTTCCCTTCGTGTGATGTCACTTAAAGGCTGCCCACTTTGTGATATATTTTCCTCTATATCTTCCTTTCTGGGTCATTCCTTTCCTGCCCACACTTGGAAATCGCCATAATGTTTGAAAGTATTGACACAATAAATAGCAAACTATTCAGCACGTATGTATGCGTATCCTTACTTGCCCTGCATCTCCAAGTACAAATGTGTATCTTAAGCAATCCTTGGCTTCCAAGGACAGGAGCCTAAGAGAAACGAACACATCAGACGATAGGTGAATCCCTGCAGTTCCTTTTTATAATAATATTATGTATATTATTATTATTGTGGATTTATATAGCGCCAACATCTTCTGTGGAGCTTTACAGTTGCATTAATATACATAAGAAAAACATACATGTTACATTCAAGGGTAGTGCAAGTAATACAAAGTGTAAATAATGTAAGTGCTGGTCTAGAAGCATTCAGTATAGTAAGTTATCAGAATTACTGTGGTACAATAGGAAGGAGGGCTCTGCCACAGAGCTTACAGTCTAGAGGAGGAGGGGATGAGACATAGGTGAGCAGATCAGTACTGTAACTAAGTGTCAGTGATTATAACAGTCAGTCTGTGATTGGGTCAGTAAGAGGGGTAGAAGGTCCAGTTCCAGATGTAACCTTACAGTCAGAGAGATGGGATGAGACATAGGTGACAGATCAGTAGTGTAACTAAGTTTGTCAGTAGATTATAACATAGCCGGTCTGTGATGGGTCAGTAAGAGGGGTAAGTGTCCAGGTCCAGATTGTAACCTTACAGTCTAGAGGAGATGGGGATGAGAACAAGGTGACCAGATCAGTATCTGTAACTAGTTTTCAGTAGATTATACTAGCGGTCTGTGATGGTGTCATTAAGAGGGGTAGAAGTGTCCAGGTCAGATTGTAACCTACAGTCTAGAGGAGATGGGATGAGACTAGGTGAACAGATCAGTATCTGTAACTAAGTTGACATGGATTATAACTAGTCGGTCTGTGATGGGTCAGTAAGAGGGGTAGAAGTGTCTAGGTCCAGATTGTAACCTTACAGTCTAAGGAGATGGGGATGAGACATAAGGTGAAGCAGATCAGTATTGTAACTCGTTTGTCAGTGGATTATAACTAGTCAGTCTGTGATTGGTCAGTAGAGGGGTAGAAGTGTCCAGGTCCAGATTGTAACCTTCCAGTCTAGAGGTGATGGGGATGAGACATAAGTGAAGTAGATCAGCAGCTGTAAACTAAGTTTGTCAGTGGATTATAACTAGTCGGTCTGTGATGGGTCAGTAAGAGGGGTAGAAGTGTCAGGTCCAGGTTGTAACCTTACAGTCTAGAGGATGGGGATGGACATAAGGTGACAGATCAGTATCGTAACTAAGTTGTCAGTGGAGATATAACTAGCGGGTCTGGTGATGGGTCAGTAAGAGGGGTAGAAGTGTCCAGGTCCAGATTGTAACCTACAGTCTAGAGGAGATGGGGATGAGACATAAGGTGACAGATCAGTATCTGTAACTAAGTTGTCAGTGGATTATAACTAGCGGTCTGTGATGGGTCAGTAAGAGGGTAGAAGTGTCCAGGTCCAGATTGTAACCTTACAGTCTAGAGGAGATGGGATGAGACATAAGGTGAACAGATCAGTAGCTGTAACTAAGTTGTCAGTGGATTATAACTAGCTGGTCTGTGATGGGTCAGTTAGAGGGTAGAAGTGTCCAGACCCGATTGTAACCTTACAGTCCTAGAGGAGATGGGGATGGACATAAGGTGAAGAGATCAGAGCTGTAACTAAGTTGTCAGTGTAACTACGGGTCTGAGATGGGTCATTAAGGGTGGAAGTGTCCAGGTCCAGATTGTAACCTTGTCTAAGAGGGAGTTTTAAGTGCGTTTGAGATGTGAAGTGATGCCGAGTGATATCTATTCAGTGTCAGTCACTTACCCCTGCATAGTACCATTTACTTTAACTCTATCAAATTAGTTGTTTACCTTTGTGCAGTCAATATGCACTCTTTAATCAACTTATTATATCATTCAAGTTCTCCTTCACTGTACGAAACCAGTCCTCTAATCCTTACACAGTACTCACTGTACTATCTATACAGTACCACCACTGTACTATCATACAGTACCACTCACTGTCTATCTATACGTACCACTCACTGTACTATCTATACACTATCACTCACTGTACTATCTATACACTATCACTCACTGTACTATCTATACAGTACAACTCACTGTACTATATATACAGTACCACTTACTGTACTATCTATACACTATCACTCACTGTACTATCTATACAGTACCACTCACTGTACTATCTATACACTATCACTCACTGTACTATATATACAGTACCACTCACTGTACTATCTATACACTATCACTCACTGTACTATTTATATAGTACAACTCACTGTACTATATATACAGTACCACTTACTGTACTATCTATACCTTCACTCACGTTACTATCTATACAGTCCACTCACTGTACATCTATACAGTCCCTCACTGTCTATCTATCACCTATCACTCACTATACTATATATACAGTACCATTAACTGTACTATCTATACACTATCACTCACTGTACTATCTATACAGTACCATTCACTCTACTATCTATACACTATCACTCACTGTACTATCTATACACTATCACTCACTGTACTATCTATACACTATCACTCACTGTACTAGCTATACAGTACCACTCTCTGTACTATCTATACAGTACCACTCACTGTACTATCTATACACTATCACTCACTGTACTAGCTATACAGTACCACTCTCTGTTATCTTAACGTACCACTAACTGTACTATCTATACACTATCACTCACTGTACTATCTATACAGTACCACTCACTGTACTATCTATACAGTACCACTCACTGTACTATCTATACAGTACCACTCACTGTACTATCTATACAGTACCACTCCTGTACTATCTATACACTATCACTCACTTACTACTACAATCACTCACTGTACTATCTTTACACTATCACTCACTGTACTATCTATACACATCACTCACTGTACTATCTATCACTATCACTCTGTACTATCTATACACGATCACTCACTGTACTATCTTACACTACACTCACTGTACTATCTATACACTATCACTCACTGTACTATCTATACACTATCACTCACTGTACTATCTATCACTATCACTCACTGTACTATCTATACATACACTCACTGTACTACTATACACTATCCTCACGTACTATCTATACACTATCACTCCCGTCTATCTATACACTATCACTCACTGTACTATCTATACCATCACTACTACTCTACACTATCACTCCTGTACTATCTATACAACTATCACTCACTGTACTATCTATACACTATCCACCACTTATATCTATACACTATCACTCGACTATCTATACACTATCACTCACTGTACTATCTATACACTATCACTCACTGTACTATCTATACACTATCACTCACTGTACTATCTATACACTTTCACTCACTGTACTATCTATACACTATCACTCACTGTACTATCTATACAGTACCACTCACTGTACTATCTATACACTATCACTCACTGTACTATCTATACACTATCACTCACTGTACTATCTATACACTTTCACTCACTGTACTATCTATACACTATCACTCACTGTACTATCTATACAGTACCACTCACTGTACTATCTATACACTATCACTCACTGTACTATCTATACACTATCACTCACTGTACTATCTATACACTATCACTCACTGACTATCTATACACTATCACTCGCTGCACTGTCTATACAGTACCACTCACTGCACTGTCTATACTAGCACTTGTTGTACTATCTATACACTATCACTTACTGTACTATCTATACACTATCACTCACTGTACTATCTATACACTATCACTCACTGTACTATCTATACACTATCACTCACTGTATATCTATACACATCACTCACTGTACTATCATACATCACCCCTGTCATCTATACACTATCATCACTGTACTATCTATACACTATCACTCACTGTACTATCTATACACTATCACTCACTGTACTATCTATAACTATCACTCACTGTACTATCTATACACTTTCACTCACTGTACTATCTATACACTATCACTCACTGTACTATCTATACACTATCACTCACTGTACTATCTATACACTATCACTCACTGTACTATCTATACACTTTCACCCTGTACTATCTATACACTATCACTCACTGTACTATCTATACAGTACCACTCACTGTACTATCTATACACTATCACTCACTGTACTATCTATACACTATCACTCACTGTACTATCTATGCAGTACCACTCACTGTACTATCTACACACTATCACTCGCTGCACTGTCTATACAGTACCACTCACTGCACTGTCTATACAGTAGCACTTGTTGTACTATCTATACAGTAGAAGTCACTCTACTCTCAATAACTTTTATATGATGGAAATTTGCAAACTACAAAAATCCTTAAAGTTCTATGCATTGGATACTAATTTATATTTATAAAGCATCTCTCTCTCTTTTTACTTTTAGTGTTAATGATGAACTATACACAACCCTCAGACCCATTTCCATCTGAATTTCTTCTGATTGGTCTTTCGTGGATCCAAAAGCAGAGACTGGGAGTTTCCTTTCTTTTCTGTAATGTACATGATGCTGATCCTTGGTAACTGTATCATGATATTCTTATATGGACAGACCACAGACTTCATAAGCCCATGCATGTGTACATAGCTCTACTTTCCCTGGTAGATCTATCACTGTCAACTGCAGTAGTTCCAAAGTTACTGGTCATTCTGTGGTTTGATTCAAATGGAATCAACAGTTATGCTTGTGTCACACAGATGTTTTTTACACACACCCTGTGTGGCTTGGAATCTTCACTGTTTGCACTAATGGCTTTAGATCGGTACATCGCAGTTTGTCACCCTCTCAGGCACTTGACTATCATGACACCCTCTTTCATTTCTAAGACTGTGATTATTTGTTGTGTACAATGTGCATTGTTATCTTACCTCTTCCCATCATGACTGCAAACTTAACCTTCTGTAAACCGAACATAATTTACCAGTCTTACTGTGAGTTTGTTGAAATCATTAGTCAGACATGTGGAGACCTGTCCCAGTTCGTTATATGCATGGACCTCCAGGTGTGTCTAATTACTGGAGTAGACAATGTTCTTATAGTTTTCTCCTATGTTAATATATTTAGAGTGGTTCAGAAGTTGCAATCTCCAGAGGCTCGATGGAAAACCCTAAACACTTGCAGTGCCCACGCCATAATGTTATCATTACATTACATTTCTACGGCCTTACCCCTGCTGATTTTTAATTTTTCTCCAAATCCTCCACTGAACATAAAGTTCTTCCCTGCAATCACAACCTTCCTTGTCGTCCCACTGATCAACCCCATTGTGTTTGGATTGAAGACCAAGGAATTTCAGGAAGGGTTAAAGCGATTATACTGGAGACATCTACTGACCAATAAAATAATAACGTCATAATTAGTGTTATGGGAAATAAAGGCAACTAACTGCTCTAAGATAGGTTAAGGCCTGTTTGTCTGACCACGGAAATATGTAATACGGTAATCATCGCAAGAAAAATGAATGTAAAATTACTAATGTAAAAATAATTGAAATAATCTTTAAATACAGCATTAAAAACATTAAAATGATTGTGGGACCTTTCAAAAAAAATGCTGACATGTATTTCTAACGAGTGTGGTTGTAGTGAGTTTGGGGTGATTTACATATATTTTACCCTTTAATGGTATCAATAAGAATTGTAAGCACAGGATACATAAAACATAGCAGAGCCTTTTAAACTTTCATTTTTTGGGTTTAGTTCTCCTTTAAATTTTCCAACCCCATGTAAGTGCAATTGAAAAAATGATATGTAAACTATACGGGGGAGCCCCAAGGGCAGAGGATCAGCCAGAGCTGATGTGATGCAGACATCACATCTGCATCGATGGCCCAATTAGATATAGCCCAATCCTGTGTGGTGTTGTGGCATGACATCACACCTGCATCGATGGCCCAATTAGATATAGCCCAATCCTGTGTGGTCTTGTGGCATGACATCACACCTGCATCGATGCCCAATAGATTAGCCCAATCCTTGTGGTCTTGTAGATACATCACACTGCATCGTGGCCCATTAGATATACCCAATCCTGTGGTGTTGTGTGCATGACATCACACCTGCATCGATGGCCCAATTAGATATAGCCCAATCCTGTGTGGTCTTTGTGGCATGACATCACACCTGCATCGATGGCCCAATTAACAGCCCATCCTGTGTGGTCTTGTGGCATGACTAACACTGCATCGATGGCCCAATTAGATATAGCCCAATCCTGTGTGGTCTTGTGGCATGACATCACACCTGCATCGATGGCCCAATTAGATATAGCCCAATCCTGTGTGGTCTTGTAGTATGACATCACACCTGCATTGATGGCCCAATTAGATATAGCCCAATCCTGTGTGGTCTGTGTCATGACATCACACCTGCATCGATGGCCCAATTAGATATAGCCCAATCCTGTGTGGTCTTGTGGCATAACATCACACCAGCAGCCATGGCCCAATTAGATATAATTCAATCCTGTGTGGTCTTGTGGCATGACATCACACCTGCATCGATGGCCCAATTAGATATAGCCCAATCCTGTGTGGTCTTGTGGCATGACATCACACCTGCATCGATGGCCCATTAGATATAGCCAACAATCCTGTGGGTCTTGTGCATGACATCACACCTGCATGATGGCCCCAATTAGATATAGCCCAATCCTGTGTGTCTTGTGTCATGACATCACACCTGCATCGTGGCCCAATTAATATAGCCCAATCCTGTGTGGTCTTGTGCATAACTCACACCACAGCCATGGCCCAATTAGATATGATTCACAATCCTGTGTGGTCTTGTGGCATGACATCACACCTGCATCGATGGCCCAATTAGATATAGCCCAATCCTGTGTGGTCTTGTGGCATGACATCACACCTGCATCGATGGCCCAATTAGATATAGCCCAATCCTGTGGGCTCTTGTGTCATGACATCACACCTGCATTGATGGCCCAATTAGATATAGCCCAATCCTGTGTGGTCTTGTGTCATGACATCACACCTGCATCGATGGCCCAATTAGATATAGCCCAATCCTGTGTGGTCTTGTCACATGACATCACACCAGCAGCCATGGCCCAAATAGATACAATCCAATCCTGTGTGGTCTTGTGAAATGACATCACACCAGCAGCCATGGCCCAGTTAGATATTATCCTTCTCTCTACTGACCCTGCACCTGCTTATTTTATTGGTGGATTGAGGATTAATTCTAAGATTTGGGGTATTTGTTAATTTATTTTAAAGGAGACGGATGGGAATTCTTGTAGAATAGTTTGCAGACATATAGAGACACATTAAGACATTCACTGCCCTAGAGGACTCTGGGTAATGTTTTTACCTGGATTTCTACTAATTCCACCAGGTAACAAAATAGTATTGATCGCAACTTTAAGATTTGCTTGAAATTATCATTATGAAAACTGTTTTATACTTTATAGTGTAATAAAAATAATGTACTGATTGGTATAGATTTAAATATTTTAATATATTCAACAAGACACGATTTTTTATCTGATGTTTCTCTGTCCTGCTAAATAATTCCAGCCGGTATGGTCACTCCCTGGTGACCTTTTCATTAAAATCTGCACTAATTAGGTTGTGGCTAATTGGTTAGGACATATAGGATAGAGTAGGGGATTTCCTTGCAGATAAATAAGGGTTAAAGGCAAATGTCCTTCTGAACCAGACACACACAATCGGTAAGTACCGGGACTGTCACACTGAGATGGTGTCACAATGACGGACAAAATTCTTATTGCTGTAATTTTACCACCAAACATTACCCACACTGGTCCATTTACCATTCACAATGTGTATATGACCCACACAGTCAGCGCCAGAATATCTGTAGCGACAGGGACCTTGTGCGTCGGTTGAAATGTTTGTGTGTGTATCAGGCAGAAAGGACTATGGGTCTCTCCACCCCCATCCCTGTGTAAATGCCTATGAAAAGGTATATGTTTAATTCACAAAGTACAGACCAATGGCAACATGTATGTTTATGTATATAGCGCCCCCTAGAGACAGTGCTGTACATTACTGTAATACAAAAGGTCATACAAGGGGAAAAAATATAATATGTACATTAATAAGTATACAAGTGAACCATGTGACATGAGGAAAGAGGTCCCTGCCCCGCAGAGCTTACAATCTAGTTAGGTGGGAAACATACAGATACAACATAGGGAAGGGTAGAAGTGCCATAGTTAGAATTAATGCAATTATATACTGTGCTGTGCTCTGGAATGGAGGACATAGGAAGGGCCGGACATAGGGAGAGGATAAAGAACACAATATTCTAGCTACATTATCGCCCAGTGCAATGAAAACCCTGTTCCCCCTGATAAAGGGATAATAAGTAGGAAAACACAATTTCACAGGTACAGAGTAGAGAGAGATTAAAGGACACATGTGGGTAAGATATTAGGGAACAGTCTGTGGGGATAGAAGTGAATGAGAAACAGAATGACAGAGAGGTCTGAGGCAGAGAATTAGGATGTTAGAATGTACAGTACCAGCCATTCTACCTATATATCTATTCAGTGCCAGTCACTTTGTCCTCTATACAGAACAAGTTATTGTAACCCCTGTACAGTACTAATCAAGTAAATCTACATTCTATTAGGCAAGTTATTCACTGTACAGATCTAGTTACTCTATCCTCAGTACAGTACTATTCAATACACTCTCTGTCAGTCTAGCCTATGTACAATACCAGTCATTCTACCACTCACTGTACCATCTATATAGTACTGGTAACTGTACCCTATATATAGTACCAATCACTACCCTCTGTATAATACCAATCTCTTTACCCTCTATATAGTACCAATCTCTCTACCATCTATATAGTACCAAACACTCTATCCTCCATTTGGTACCAAAAACTCTACCCTTTATATGGTGGTAATTAGTCAACCACTGTACCCTCTGTACAGTAACAATAACTCTACCCTCTGTACAGTAACAATAACTCTACCCTCTGTACAGTAACAATAACTCTACCCTCTGTACAGTACCACACTACCCTCTGTACAGTAACACTCTACCCTCTGTACAGTACCACTCTACCCTCTGTACAGTACCACTCTACCCTCTGTACAGTACCAATCATTCTACCCTCTGTACAGTACCACTCTACCCTCTGTACAGTACCAATAACTCTACCCTCTGTACAGTACCAATAACTCTACCCTCTGTACAGTAAAGCTCTACACTTTGTACAGTACCACACTACCCTCTGTACCGTACCAATCACTCTACCCTCTGTACAGTACCACTCTACCCATTGTACAGTACCAGCCATTCTTCCCTCTGTACAGTACCAGTCAACCCTTTGGACAGTAACATTCATTCTACGCTATGTACAGTACCAGTCACTCTCTCCTCTGGACAGTACCAATGATTCTGCCCTCTGTACAGTACCAATCACTCTACCCTCTGTACAGTACCAGTCACTTTACCCTCTGTACAGTATCAAACACTCTACCCTTTGTATAGTACCAGTCACTCACCATCTGAACAGTACCAGTCACTCTACCCTCTGTACAGTACCAGCCACTCTACCCTCTGTACAGTATCAACCACTCTACCCTCTGTACAGTACCAGTCACTCTACCCTCTGTACAGTACCACTTACTCTACCCTCTGTACAGTACCAGTCACTGGTACTTACTGGTGTTAACACATGTATTTCTGGTTGATCCTTGGATTCTTTCTGATTGCCATTTGGAGTCAGGAAGGAATTTTCCCCACTTTAATTCTGTTTTTTTCCCCCTATGTTAGGTACTGTTTATGGGTTGGCTAAAAAAGTTGGACTTGATGTGTTTATGTCTTTATTCAACCTACAATACTATCAGGGTTATTCAATAAAAGTTCTTATCATTTAAAATTGCTAAAAATGCTAAATTTGCCCCAAACAATCAGATGTAAGCTTACAAATGTTAAATAAGATCTAATTGGTTGGGGCAAAATTAGCACCATTTCAAACGATAAAAACGTTTATTGAATCTCCCTGTATGTATGTTTGTAACTATGTAATATACAGAATACATGTGTGACTTCTGTGCAGTACTAATTAAGCTACTCTCTATAAAGTACATGTAAATCTACCCATTATTTCATATAGAACCAGTCATTGTATCATAAGTACTATCCTGTACAGTCTATACAGTGTCAGTTACTTTACCCTCTATAGCATACAAATTTACCACAAACTCTGTCATTTAAAGGGCATGTCCACCCCCAAAACTATAATCCCCCCAACTACTGGCCCCATTGTGTAGTGTAGTTTAATCCTTACCTCACATCCCAGCTCCATATGGTTCTCCTGTAGTCCCCCCCCAAAGTCCCAAAAACTGCCCACCAGAAGGATAGCAGAGTCCATATAGGACTCTGCCTCCTACCTGGCCTCCGGAGAAGTTTGGCAAGCGTACTGCAGCCCTTCTCCCCCTTCCTCCCCCTCCCTCTCCCTCCCTCTGGGATTTCCTCCCTAGTGTAAAACCCTTAATATATAGTATTGCCCCTGTCCCCCCAGCCCCAACCGCTATATTTATATGTTTAGAAAGCTCCCCAAACTTTACTTACCTCTCCTCTTTCCTCTGCCGAAATGCTCCCGGCAGCCGCGTCCGTGATTGGCGTGCCGCTCAGCCAATCACAGACCGACTGCCAGTCCCGCCCCTCTGCTTGCATTTTCTTGCAAGCAGAGGCCGGCAGCGTGGCGGAGGAAAGAGGGGAGGTAAGTAAGTTTGGGGAGCTTTCTAAACTATAAATATAGCGGTTGGGGCTGGGCTGGCAGGGGGAATCTTATATTAAAAAATTATTTTTAGGGTGGACATACCACCCTAAGTACCACTCACTGTATTATTTATACAGTACCACTCACAATACTTTCTATACAGAACCACTCACTGTACTATCTATACAGTACCACTTACTGTACTATCTATACAATACCACTCACTGTACTATCTATACAGTACTACTCACTGTACTATCTATACAATACCACTCACTGTACTATCTATACTGTACTACTCACTGTACTATCTATACTCTACCACGTAACTGTACTATCTATACTTACTACTCACTGTTCTATCTATACTGTAACACTCACTGTTCCAATACACAGTCCCATTGAAATTCCAATACACAGCCCCATAGAAAGTCCCATACACAGCCCCATAGAAATTCCAATACACAGCCCCATAGAAAGTCCTATATACAGCCCCATAGAAAGTCCCATATGCAGACCCATAGAAAGTCCAATACACAGCCCCATAGAAAGTCCAATACACAGTCCCATAGAAAGTCCAATTCACAGCCCCATAGAAAGTCCCATAGAAAGTCCCAAAGTCCTATACACAGATGTGCCCTGTATACCTTACTGTGCAGCCTGTTTGTTGAATCCTGTTACTTCTATCATTTTTTCCCCTTATCCTTGCAGTCTGGGCTGATCTGAGTGAGCAGGACAACAATTGCCTAACCCACTGAAGTCAAGAGGATTCTGTGTGTTACAGGGTACAGCTTTTATATTTCCAGGGCTATGTGATTTTGCTCCTTTAAGCTTCCAGACCAGCACAGACCTGAGTATAACCCCAGGGGAGACTTTCAAGATGTTTTTAAAAGTTAAATTTCTCAGGTTATACGCAAGTATATACAGTAATTTATACTAATAAAGCATTTATTTATTACTTTCAGTGTTAATGATGAACTATACACAACCGTCAGGCCCAATTCCTGCTGAATTTCTTCTGATTGGTCTTTCTTGGATCCAAAACCAGAAACTGGGAGTTTCCTTTCTTTTTCTTGTAATGTACATGATGGTGATCCTTGGTAACTGCACCATGATAATTCTTATATGGACAGACCACAGACTTCATAAGCCCATGCATGTGTACATAGCTCTACTTTCCCTGGTAGATCTATCACTGTCAACTGCAGTAGTTCCAAAGTTACTGGTCATTCTGTGGTTTGATTCAAATGGAATCAACAGTTATGCTTGTGTCACACAGATGTATTTTATCTACACCATGAGTGGCTTGGAATCTTCACTGTTTGCACTAATGGCTTTAGATCGGTACATCGCAGTTTGTCACCCTCTCAGGCACTCGACTATCATGACACCCTCTTTCATTTCTAAGACTGTGATATTTGTTGTGATACAATGTGCAATTGTTATCTTACCTCTTCCCATCATGACTGCAAACTTAACCTTCTGTAAACCGAACATAATTTACCAGTCTTACTGTGAGTTTGTTGAAATCATTAGTCAGACATGTGGAGACCTGTCCCAGTTCGTTATATGCATGGACCTCCAGGTGTGTCTAATTACTGGAGTAGACAATGTTCTTATAGTTTTCTCCTATGTTAATATATTTAGAGTGGTTCAGAAGTTGCAATCTCCAGAGGCTCGATGGAAAACCCTAAACACTTGCAGTGCCCACGCCATAATGTTATCATTACATTACATTTCTACGGCCTTACCCCTGCTGATTTTTAATTTTTCTCCAAATCCTCCACTGAACATAAAGTTCTTACCTGCAATCACAACCTTCCTTGTCGTCCCATTAATCAACCCCATTGTGTTTGGATTGAAGACCAAGGAATTTCAGGAAGGGTTAAAGCGATTATACTGGAGACGTCTACTGACCAATAAAATAATAAAGCCATAATTAGTGTTATGGGAAATAAAGGCAACTAACTGCTCTAAGATAGGTTAAGGCCTGTTTGTCTGACCACATGCACTTTAAATGTCATACCATTGGCTCTTTCTCCTACATTTTTTCTTACCACTATGCTAAATGCATTGGCTTCAGATAAGACTTCCTTGACGACCCATTAAAAGACAAATATACTCAATTAAACCACTGTCCACCGATGTGTAGAACCCAGGGTGAGGACCTAAACTGCCAGGTCCTCACCGCTGGGATCACCTTCTATCCTCTGTTACAGTTACTTGAAGTTCGCTTTGTGGCTCCGTCCTCCACTCAGTCGTCAACTTCTGCCAATGAGAAGACACGCTTTGTAGAAGCGTGTCTTCTCATTGGCTGGGATCGCGAATGCAGAAGTGGAGCCGGAGCCGCGAAGCAAACTTCAAGTAACTGTAACAGAGGATAGAAGGTGATCCAGGGTGGACCTGGCGTTAGGTCCTACTCTTCTACCTCACCGAGGACTTGTTGGCGTGTCATTTCTCTTTTCACTCCCATCTACCTGCACCTGCCGTTTCTTCACCCTGACTTCCTTGACGACCCATAAAACCTTCTCCCAATAAATCCTGCCACCTTAGAACCAGGTTGATGTCTGACCTAAGCCGCGTCCCACCCTGGTCCACCTGCATCTCGTTCAGTACCTTAAGTCTTTGGCCCGTCCTTCCCTCATTTCTTCAAAACCCTTTGGCTCTATTGATGGGATCTGATTATGCGGAAGTACGGAGCATACGAAGAACTTCAAGTAAGTAAGAGGTCAGCAAGTGTGATCCATGCACTTTTACAATGTCAAACATAAAAAATATGCTAATTCACTTATACTAAATGCCTGGCTTTAAATATCCTGCAACCATATTGTTTCTCTTTCCTTCAAATAAATTGTTTTACAATTTTACTGGAAATGAATCTAAAAAAATGTCAAAATAATCTAAGTCAACTTAATGACAGTGTATAAAATTTTAAAGATGTGGAACTTTTAAAGAGGTGCAAAAGGTATTTTCCTCTGTATAATAATTACAGCATCTCGGTGTCATACATAGATTGTAAGTAAGAATACATTAAGAATTATATAGTTATCCATTGTTGGGTTTTATATCAATAGAGTCTAGACTTCCTGTTATAGTATACTTTATGTGCTTGTCCAAGGAATGTAATCTTATTCCAAAGTTGAGGGACATATACTGTAGTCACATCCTGGACATTATGTTGGACAGCAGAAAATATATAATACTCTCAACTTTACTTTACTTACTAAACATTGAACTTTCAAAAATGAAACCTTTACATGCATCCCACTATGCCAAAAAGTTTTTGGAATGTAAATCTTAAGTCTGTAGATCTGAGAAATATCATTAAAATTCACAGCATTACAAGGATGACCCTGTCACTCCGAGAAGCAGAAATTATATAGTGTGTCCTATCCCTGACCTCTTACTAGGATCTTTGGGGCCCTGTCAGCAACACTTTCTGGCAACAATTAAGGAATCTCAGAGGAAAAGGAAGAAGGGGAGAATGGAGGGGGAGAGAGTGTAAGCAGAGCAAGTTCCATGGTGAGGTTGTGGCAGGACCTATAAGGTCCAGTCAGACACTACAGAAGAGGCAGTATTAAGTGAAGTGGGGGCAATTAGAAGTACTCACTCAAACATAATAATAATGTTAATGTTTAATAAAAGCAAAGAAAGTGCACTCTGACCAACATTTGGGTGAAGACACCTCAATGATCCTCCATCTGGAATAAGAAACCTCAGGAAAACAAAAAAACAAGGAGAGGGTCACACTCCAAATTAATTCCAAATGTATTTGGTGACCACAATACACTCACAACATTTTGGGGGTTAAAGGTGCCCCCTTCTTCTGAAGAAGGGGGCACCTTGAAGCCCCCGAAACGTTTGGGAGTGTATGTGTGGTCTTAAATACATTTGGAATTCAATTTGGAGTGCGACCCTCTACCTTGTTTTTTGTTTCCTAATCTAAAATGATGCCTGATGCTCTGTTCTGCTTCCATTTTCTTCCAAATATTAAATTCTATTAAACGGATGCTATTCACTTTGCTGCTATTTCTGTCCACGTGCAAGCTTGCAAAAGAGCTTGAAGAGGAGGAAGAAACCTTTTGAGAGGCAGAGAGAAATGGGAGAAGAACATTTCTAACTTCCATGGTTGAAGGATTTGGGTTAGGTTTTTCTAAATCCGTCCATCCATTTTGTAGATATTAGATTTATAAGTTTGATTCCGAGTGAGGACCTGTCAATCAATAAGTGATTGACAGGTATAGCCACCCCCTACCAATGATATGAATTACCATGACCATGCCCTCCTTATAAAATGTGTATTACCATATCCCTCCCTCTAACTGTAAACAGTACAGTAAGTTGCCACCATGTGTAAGAGTAAACAGGGCACATGTGCACATCAAAAAGAAAGTTCCAAGACGTCTCCGCTAATCCCACGTTACAATTATTACAAATGTAAATAAAACTCTCAGTTCACCTCCTGGTATTACTGAGTAAAACTCCCAGAAACTCAGTAATCAACGGGGAAACAGTTTTTATCCCATTTCCCCCCCACACCCATCTGGACTGAGAGGGCCATAAATTAATATGGTAACAAACCTTGTATGACAGATAAATCCAGTATAATTAGAAGCCAATTTGACAAATTTTAATTCATATACAAGGTTTTTAAGATCCACATAGATTAGTTTATTAAATAACCATGGTTAAAAATGTAAAGCTTTGTACAAAAAACCGACATTCAGTTCAGCCAACAATAGTGAATGGGTGCCACTTAATGAACTAGGAGACTTCAAGATGATGTCCATGTTTCCATGACTGTCCCTTAGTCAATGTCATGCCACATGTTGGCATTTAAAATATTACATAAGGCCAATATGTAAACATGGCCAATAAACTGATTTTGTGACCAATTTGGCTGAAAGATTGCCCTAAAATTACCCCCACAGTGACATTTTACAGATATTTCTACCCAATTGAATGAAATATTGTACTGGCAGGTGTGACTTGGGGGTAAAGGACCAAAAGGTTTGTACACACAATTGTGGTGTCAACCCACAATGCACAATGTGTAACAAATGGCGAATCATTAACAAGGTTGACAGAACGCCCATACACTGAATGATTGTTGGGCTGAAGTTGAACAGAAGTTTGTCATATTTCTGCACGTGCTTGTGTGTCAGCCCTTGTCTGCCTAATCAGATGTCTGTATGGGCCTTAAGTGACAGACAAACAAACAAACAAACAGATAGATAGATAGCTCACACAGACTGGTATATTTAATATGCCCTCATGCCCAGCACACAGATTGCTACATATAAGATGCCCCTGTGCACAGCCCACACAGACTAGTACATATAAGATGTCCTCATGCCCAGCTCACACAGACTGGCACAAATAAGATCCCCTCATTCTAAGCTCACACACACTGGTATATATGAGATGCCCTCATGCCCAGGTCACACACAATAGTACATATAAGATACCCTCATCCCCAGCTCACACACTCTCTGGTAAATATAAGATACCCTCATCCCCAGCTAACACAGACTAGTACATAAATGATCCCCTTATGCCCAGCTCACACAGGTAAGTACATAAAATAGTCTCATATGCCCAGCTCACACAGGTTGTTACACATAACATGTCCTTATGCCCAACTCACACAGACAAGTACATATAAGATGCCCTTATGCTCAGCTCACACAGACTGGTACATATAACATGCCCTCAGGCTCAGATCACATACACTGGTACATATAAGATGTCCTCATCCCAGCCAACACAGACTGGTACATATAAGATGCCCTCATGTCCAGCTCACATACACTGGTACATATAAGATGCCCAGCTCACACAACGTAGTAAATATAAGATGCCCTAATGCCCTGCTCACACAGACTGGTACATATGAGATGCCCTCATTCCCAGCTCACACAGACTGGTACATATCAGATTCCAGAATGCCCAGCTCACATACACTGGTACATAAAAGATTCCCTTGTGCCCAGCTCACATAAAGAATACATATAATATGCCCTAATGCCAAACTCACACAGACTTTTACATATAAGATGCCCTCCTTCTCAGCTCACACAGATTAGTATATATAAGATGTCTTAATGCCCAGATCACATAGACTGGTGCATATAAGATGCCCTCATGCCCAGATCACATACACTGGTACATATAAGAAGCCCTAATGTCCAGCTCACACAGATTAGTACATATAAGATGCCCTCATGCCCAGCTCAAACAAACTGGTACAGATAAGATGCCCTCATGCCCAGCTCAAACAAACTGGTACATATAAGATGCCCTCATGCCCAGCTCACACAGACTGGTACATATCAGATTCCCGAATGCCCAGCTCACACAGACTGGTACATATCAGATTCCCGAATGCCCAGCTCACACAGACTGGTACATATCAGATTCCCAAATGCCCAGCTCACATACACGAATACATATAATATGCCCTAATGCCAAACTCAAATATAGAAAAGGATATCCAGAGGGGCACTGGTGAAATATATCTATTTTTTAGAGCTGTATGTAAACAAGTAGGTTCTCCATCCATCAAAAAAATTAAACATAAAACGAAGTACAGTAATGGATATAAGGCACGGGCACACTTCTTAGTATCAAAAATATAAAAGCTCCTTTATTAAACATGCATGGGAGTAAATAGATACAATGTCTCATATATCCTTCCTTTATATAAAATTATTTTCCATTTTGTGGAGATTGCATTGAGTTTTTAGACTGTACTATGTAGGTGGGGGTAGGCTAAAATAATATTATACATAGTTAAAGTGTATATTGTAATGTAAAAGGTATAACATTAATTAGTTTATTAATATGTACAAAATAAAGATATATAAGTGTGTAACAGTGTGTAAATGGCATATGAAATAAAAAATAAAAAAGTACTAACATACAGAATCTCCCCACGATTGAATGGACTGGTCAAAATGGGAGCTATAGACACACCTCTCAAATTTATTAAATTCTGCATGGAAGTTTGCTGTCATTTCCTTATTGTCCTTATTATCCAATAGGTGTGCTTCTTGTAGCTGCTGTAGCACTACATCACATCCTGACGCAATGCATGCTTTACGGTAACATCCTTTAGCTTTGCATTGTGGGAGAGACTTACTGAGCATGTGCGAGTTAATGGCCAATCAAAAGAAAGTTTGCTTTCCCAGTAAGTGTAGATGATTTCCCTGGTCCTTCCACGTCAGTGGAAGTGCATGGGTTAAACGCCTGTAGACCCCATGCGACAGGTTGGTTCTCCAATAAAGTTGTTAGCTCCACCCTCCTACCTCTGTCTTTTTCTCCTGTATGGACGGACCGGACAGTAGTGCTCCCCAAATCCAAAAATAGACCACTGGGCTCCCTCTCCTGAGTGTAGACCGCTCGATAATGCCTGCATGTAGAGCGGTGGGGACTAGCGGACCCCTATTCCTCTCGCGCGTGCAGTCTCTGTAACCCGCGAGAGGCACTTCCGGCGTGCACGGATGACGTCGCAAGCGCCTCGGAACACTTGTGTATCCCTGCAGCTCTCCAGTGTATGTGCACCAGCTCTGCTTCTGTCCACTTCACGCATCCGCTGTTTCAGACCCATATTCTGCCAGTATGTTGTAAGTCAACAGTTAAAGGGGCAGTGTCATAGCTGAACCTACAATGTGATAATCCTTATCTCTCTGTGTTGTCTCTTGCAGTGCATCCACTAGCCCTGACAAAAGACACAGGTCTGCATCCAAGGGGTGAGCAAATACTACTGAGAGTGGTCTCCCTTAGCATACAAACTACATGTAGTTTCTATACTAACTGTCTTCTTTTCTGACAATATTGTATTTTTCAGCTCTCCTGATCCAGGAGAAAGGTCAAGTAAAGCAAAAGGGAAAGAATGTGCCCTATGCCCTAATATTGCTCAACAAGGAAGTAAAATGTGTGCAGACTGCATGAACCCTTATGCAACAATATCACAGGAACAAATTCAACAAACCACGTCTAACGTATTCCAATCCTCCATGGATACACTAATTACTAAAGTAACTTCAGCTACTTTCAACAAAGTGGCAGAGATGTTAAGAGAACAAGGTATCCTACGAACAGAACAACCAATTCCAGAACCAACCATACTGGACATTGAATCAGAGGGAGAACTCATATCAGAAGATGGGGGCGAGACAGACGAAGCAACCTATGATAATGTCTCCCCAGCCACATTAGAATATCTAATCACAAAGATGAGGTCCATGTTTCAGATATCGGACCCTTCAGATAAAAACAAAGGAGACCTAATGTTTTCAAACAAAGCTACGTCAAACGCTCTGTTTCACGTTCACGAACAAATGACGGAAATAATCAAGACAGAATGGGGAAATCCGGACAGGAGATTTAATATATCTCAGAATATGACAAGGAATTACACATTCAACAAACAAGACTCCAAAACCTGGGATGAACCACCAAAAATAGATACCCCTATAGCCAAAATTGCAAAGAAAATTGCATTAGCTACAGACGACTGGGTGTCCTTGAAGGAAGAGGCAGCACTAAAAAGAACATATGTGGCAGCAGGGGCAGCCATTCGTCCTGCTATTGGCATAACGAGTATAGCAAGGGCCAATTGAATTTGGATTAAAGACCTGGAGGATGCGATTACAGAAGGAGTACCCAGGAATGAACTAATTAAACACAGGACATCAAATTAGCGAATAATTTTATAACTGAAGCCTCCATAGACTCACTAAAACTTTCAGCTAAATCCTGGCTCAATCAACAGTGGTAAGAGGTGCGTTGTGGTTAAGGCAATGGAGGGTAGACAACCAATCGAAACAGGGTCTAACCAACCTTCCCTTTAAAGGCAATCTTTTATTTGGACCCGATTTGGATGAAGTCATAGAAAAGAATTCAGTGAAAAAATCCCTTCCAACCTATAGAAAATTCAGAAGAGAATTTCCATCAACCTCCTCAATGGGACACGCCTTACAACAAGCAAAACAATACCGTCCGGGCAGACCGTTCTTTCAAAAACGTCAAGAGGAAGAGGCAAGAAAACTTTATGACTACCAGTACAACCTGACTAACCAACTTTGTAACAAATTGGCAAGAATCAAAATCCGACACTTGGGTAACACAAACGATATCTCGAGGTTACCTGATAGAATTCTCCCAATTACCACCAAAGAAAAGGTTCATAACCTCACAAAACCCAAAGAATATCCAAGCCATGCTGGAGTTAAACAGAATCCTACAGGAACTACTAGATAGGTCAGTCATAGAACAAGTCCCAATTCAACAACAAAAACAAGGTATTTACTCCACCCTTTTCCTCAAGAAGAAAAAGAACGGAACAGTCAGGGCGATATTAGATCTCAAATTTGTAAACCAGTTTATAAATCTATCCAAATTCAAAATGGAAATGTGACGCCCCGAAATCCCCAAGTATCCCTTCAGCACAGATACCCCAATCTAACACTTGCTTCACCAATAGCCAAGCCCCCATTTGCCGGGAGGCTAGTAGCGCCTCACCGGACACGGTTGCCCCCTGGACTTAAAGTGCAAAATATCTGTGCTGAGGCCGGGGATACTCAAGGAAACCAGGAGCACAACTAACAACAGGGCACAACTAGCTCAGAGCTAGGAAGCGTGGAACAAAATCGGAATCCAAAAGCAGAAACAGGGACGGAGCCAGAAGTCGATACACAGGAGTCAGACAACCAGTCGGAGTACAAGGGATAAGGCAAAAGAGTAGTCAAGGCAAGCAGAAGTCAGGGCAGGCAGCAGCGGATCAGGAACGAGAACAGGCAAAGATCAGGAACCGAGGAAACTGGACAATAATATCACACCACTAGTAAGGGAAACCACAAACTATATCGGGCAATGAGGCAGGCAAGGACAGGAAGCTAAATAGGAGACAAGAGCCAATGAAACGACAAGAAAGAACTAGGCAAAATAGGATAGGATAATTGAAATTTGAATTTCCCGCTCAAACGGTCTAGACCAATCAAAAGCAGTGAGGTATTGGCCAATACCGCCTCTGCCCCTCAACTGCTAGACAGCAAGCTAAGGGACAAAAAGGCAACCCGCCGGTTTGTGCGCGAAAGGCGAACAACACTAGCGAAAGCGAGTACGTTGCGAACGCGTGCCCGGAGGCGAAACACCCGAGCGAGGAGGAGGATTGCAGCCGGAATGGGTGTTAGGTAAGTGAATACTGAGAGGAAACACTCAAAACAATAACCAACCAGATACAGAGAGGAGACTGGATGATCAAAATGGACCTACAGAATGCTTATCACCACATACCGATACATCCAAAGCACAGGAAATACTTAAGATTTCACATTCTAAACCATCACTTTTAGTACAAATGTCTACCATTTGGTCTGTCATCCTCGCCACGCACTTTCACGAAGGTTCTGTCACCCCTAATTGCATTTCTAAGACTAAGGCCGACTTGATGACAACTTCAACCTATGTTCAAGAAACACTAACCCGACATGGTTGGCTAATAAACTTAGAAAAATCAAGTCTGACTCCATCCCAAATAATAAAATTTTTGGGGACAACAAAAGAGACAAACAACCTTCAACTCCGACTCCCTACCGAACGCAGATTAGATGTGATCATGGAGGTAAAGAAATTAATCTCTCGACCATACTCATCTACAGAGATATGCCAAAGAGTCCTGGGGAAATTAGTGGCAACTTCAGAATCAGTACAGTGGGCAATGTTCCATGTCAGGCCACTACAACTCAACCTCCTCCAACAATGGAAAAACCAATCTCCCCCAAACCAGATAACATTACTTCCATCAACAGTCAGGAACAAAATGAAATGGTGGACATACATAAAAAAAAAAAAAGGTCCATAGAGACAAGAGATAAAAACTGCTGAGCTGAACTGCCGACCTTTACTGTCAGGTCCCATATAGTTCCCAGCAACTTACATGGCTGCCTACTGCTAGAGCTGGTCGAACTATATAAAGTTTGATCCGTTTTCGAACTTTCGAACTTCAGTAAAAGTTCTAAAGTTCGAATTCAGACCCATGAAAGTCTATGGGGGAGTGATAGTTCAAAAAGTCAGAGTGATTTAAGGCTAAACTAACTGTAAATGGCTGTGGCACCTGGGAAATGGTCTGGGGAACATGTCACTGTCACCAGAACTTGTTAAAACACTTCCTGAAGTCAGACGGGCAATTGTCGGGTTTTTCGCAAGCTACATTCGACGATATATTCGAGGATTATCGAACGAACGATCCTTCCTGGGTTAGCGAACGGTACATTCGAGGGTTAGTTCAGCTCCAACTATATGTTATTATATTACTGGGTTATTATATGGTTATTATATGACTAGGTTATTATATGGTTATTATATGACTAGGTTATTATATGGTTATTATATGACTAGGTTATTATATGGCTATTATATTACTAGTTTCCTAGTTTCCTTCACTGATTTGAACCCACAGTTCTGTTAATTTGCACCAAGGAGCAGAGGAACATAAAATAACTTTATATTATGTATTAGTATGAATTATCAATTGGTTGTAGATTAATCAACCCCCTCAAACCTTATTATTATAAAAACTTATTTATGATTTATACTTTATAGTGTAATAAAAATAATTGTTATAGATTTATTTATTTTAATATATTCGGTATAACATGATTTTTTAGATCTGTTTATCTGATGTAAATAATTCCAGCCGGTATGGTCGCTCCCTGGTGACCTTTTCATTAAAATCTGCACTAATTAGGTTGTGGCTAATTGGTTAGGACATATAGGATAGAGTAGGGGATTTCCTTGCAGATAAATAAGGGTTAAAGGCAAATGTCCATCTGAACCAGACACACACAATCGGTAAGTACCGGGACTGTCACACTGAGATGGTGTCACAATGATGGACAAAATTCTTATTTCTCTAATTTCTCTCAAAATTTCCTTCCTGCTTTCCTCCTTCCTACAGGGATTCCCCCTTTACCCCCTCTCTCCCTTTCCCCTTTCTACCTCCCAGTATTATTTATATGAGGAACTGCAACACAAGGAAAACTAATTTTGCCAGTATTTTAGGGTGCTTCAGCACTATCTTTAATACAGGGAGGCCCAGAGCACCAACCTGGCAGATGAAAACGTGTGCTGTAGTTACTCAATAAAATGATATTGGGAGGTAGGAATAATCAAACTTACCTCCCCACCCCAGGTACTTTTTATTTTTAAAAAGTTATTTTTTGCTTTATCGTTGTCCTTTCAATGTCAGTCAGCGCACATTTCTATAGCTACAGGCACCTCGTTCATCAGTGGAAATGTTTGTGTGTTTATCAGGCAGAAAGGACTATGGGTCTCTCCACCCCCATCCCTGTGTAAATGGCTATGACACGGGCTTTGTTTAATTCACACAGACCAGTGGCAACATGTATGTGTTTATTAATAAGATAAATAACGATATACATTAATAAGTATTCAAGTAAACCATGTAACATTAGGAAAGAGGTCCCTGGCCTGCAGAGCTTACAATCTAGTTAGGTAGAAAACATACAAATACATAGGGAAGGTAGATGTGCAATAGTGAGAATTAATGCAGTGTCACGTCAGAGGACATAGGAAAGGCTGGACATAGGGAGAGGATAAAGAACACAATATTCCTGGCCCCACGCTAGATAAATTATCCCCCCTGTGTATTTCCACTTTCCCCCCAAACTAAGTACAGTGAGAAATCCCTCCCCCCACTAACCTAGTAGTCAGTCTTACCCCCCAAGTAAACACTACCCCCTGTGCCCCCTTATAAAGACTCTTTTTGATAATGGAATACTGGTAAGTAGCGTTCCGCTTTCAGATTTACAGATCTCGGGAAAACCAGAAGATACGAAAATGGATCAAATTTACGCGGATTATCGAACATAGGAGGTTATTTTATGGATTACTAAAAATCACCTCGTACATTCCATTATCATGCAAAAATGCGGTTTTAAAGTCCTGAAATCCGTACTTTCCGCCCGGTTTCGGATGGAACATTCGGATTTCCGAAACAAAAGGGTTCCATGACTGATCCGGATCCATCTCTGTTTCACAGGTACAGAGTAGAGAGAGAAGGACACATGTGGGTAAGATATTGGGGCACAGTCCCTGGTGATGGGAGCGAGAAACAGCAAGACAGAGAGGTGTGAGGCAGACAGAGAGAATTAGGATGGGGGAATGCTATGTACATTCTAGTGACATACAGTCAATAGAGGTTTGTGGGTCTGTGATGAGAAGAAGATGTAGGGAGATAATTTACCCTGTGATGTTTAAAGGTGAAATATGGAAAAAGGGAAGGGTAGATGTACTATTGGGAGAATTCATACAGTGTCTATTAAAACAATAATATACTGTGCTAGTACTAGTAACTAGATATAGAACATTCCTACAGTATATATACCCTCTGTACGGTACCAGTCACTCTACCCTCTGTACGGTACCAGTCACTCTACCCTCTGTACGGTACCAGTAACTCTAAAACCCTCTGTACGGAACCAGTCACTCTAACCCTCTGTCACGTACCAGTCACTCTAACCCTCTGTACGTTACCAGTCACTCTACCCTCTGTACGGTCCCAGTCACTCTACCCTCTGTACGGTACCAGTCACTCTACCCTCTGTATGGTCCCAGTAACTCTACCCTCTGTACGTAACCAGTCACTCTAACCCTCTGTAACATTACCGTCCCTCTAGACCCTCTGTACGGTACCAGTCACTCTACCCTCTGTACAGTACCAGTCACTCTACCCTCTGTACGGTACCAGTCACTCTACCCTCTGTACGGTACCAGTCACTCTACCCTCTACACACAACTGTTTCTCTAGATTGGATTATTCCATGGGTACCCAACACCTTCTAGACATTGTATCACCGGCTAAAATGGAACTTTGCCTCCCACAAGGCACACGTGTGGGGTAAATTCATTAAACTATGGGGTTCGTCCGATTCGGACGAACGGTCGATCGGACATGGGCACATTCGGATGCAATAATTTCGGTCCGATCAACCGATACACTGAACTATCGGTCGATCGGACCGAAATATCTCATTGTGTGTACCCAGCTTTACATTCCCATTCTAACCTCTCCTTTTGGGATCTGAAATTTCCCATGAGCACTGTGACTTTTAGGTCTTTCAGGCTGTGTCCTTGGCTGCAGAAATGGGCACCCACAGGGACATCTCGTTTATTGTTATTAATTGTGAATCGATGAGAGTTCATCCTTTGCCTCAGGGTCTGTCCAGTCTCTCCTACATAATGTCCTGAGGGGCACCTAGAACATAAAATCAGGTATACCACATTGGATGATTTGCAGGAGAAGGTTCCCTTTATTTCAAACCTATGTTGGGTTCCTGGTATTGGTATCCTGTCTCCGGTGTGGATGTACTTGCAGGTTTCACACCTTTTCTGCAAACAGGGAGATGTTCCATTTTGTGTGGGGCCTGTTAGGGAAATTTTTACAAGCATTTGTTTTAAGTTGGGTGGTTGTCGGTAAGTTAAGAGAGGGGTATTATGTTTATGCGCCGAATACTTCAGATTTGGCCTATACTGTCTTAAACACATTCACTGCATTCAGTGGTCTCTGTCACCCACCTTTTTTAGGTCACATATACAAATGCAAATATTACTGCAATAACAACTTTTGTACCACAACCCTCGGCGCATAGCTATCAATATCACCCCCGCGGTTTTACTAGATTCTCAATTGCTCTAAAAAGAATGTAAAACACTATCCTTTCTGTTGTCCATATGCGTCTAAGATCCGGTTTATTCATTGAAAATGGTGCTCGCGTACTCAGACGGCGATCCTGCATCACTAGATTCCTCACTGGAAAACAGCCGACGACGTTCGTCACTCACACGTGACTCGTCAGGGGTCCTACGTTCTGTATCCACCTTTCTTTTAACTAGTTTTCAACAAGACTCCACCCATATTTTTCTAAATATACCGTGATTTGTGTAGATAAATGTTGATGATAAAATCGTCAGAATGATGATACTGTGCGTGAAAGTCATAGAGAGCGCGGACAAAGGGCACAGCCCTTAAAGTAGACATATACTGTGGGTATGTTATCTGAACTACGGTAAAAAGATTAAAAGTAGTTAGAGCAGATCTACAGTACTCATGTTTAAACATTCTCCAGTTTGCAGGAAAGTGTTGATTAACCTGCAAAGTACAAATCCACACTGGAGGACAGGATCCAATACCAGGCAAAATACCCTGAGGCAGGATGAAACTTCATCGATTCACAATTAACAACAATAAACAAGATGTCCTGTGGGTTGCCCATTTTCTGCAGCCAAGGACACAGCTGATAAACGATGAAAGACCTAAAAGTACCAGTGCTATGGGGAAATTTCAGATCTCAAAAGGAGAGGTTAGAATGGGAATGTAAACGTATATACATAACATTGGGGCTCTGGACTCAAAAGATCTAAACTGTATGTGTCATATGTTTCTAATCTTAATATCATGTAGAGTGTTAATCCGACTAAATTCCTTAAACACCCAAACCCATAAATATCTCATGTATAACCGACCTCCATGGACACCAGAGGGGAAGGTGTATTAATTGTTATTAACCCTTGCCTAATTCTGTTATTAGCCAGGTGTGT
>CM033470.1:336478960-336620107 GCA_019447015.1 Hymenochirus boettgeri
TGAATGTGTATTTACTGTTTTATTTACGACAACCATTGCCAATCAGGTTTGGAGGCAAAAGATAACCTCTATGTAATGTCAGAAAGTCTCTGTTCTAGTATGTATAAAATAGAGTGCTTTATAAGATTCAGTATAGTATCATGCCTGAGGAAGAAGCCTAGTGCTTGGAAAGCTTGCATTTTCTATCATTTTAGTTAGCCAATAAAAGGTATTACTTTATATCCAAGATGTTGTCACTTTCATCTATGGCTAACACGGTACAATTCTCTACTACTAGGTTAAAGTCATGCAGCAACACACATATCACAGAGTCAATTCTACTAAAAGGGGAACTGTGGTCCAAAAATGACTTTAGGTAAATTGACAGGAATTGCTCTCCCAAGAATGTTTGCTATTTATTTTTGCAGGGAGGTGGAGGGACTTCCTGTTCTGTCACTGAAGTCTGAGGCTGTGCTCCCCGGTGGTGAGGTGGAGGAGACTTAAGTCACATGTCAGCCTCCCACCCATTAACTTTGTGGTCAGTAAATTCTTTATATCTTAGACCATGGAGCACGTAGAGAGGTAGTTGATGGCTCGTTTTAAAGGTAGGAAACATTTAAACAAATTTGTTTGGAGACCATAGTTCCCCCTAAATGTATATAATTATACAATAATATGAGGCACTGTCATTTTTTCAGTATACAATCCCCTTTATTGCCTACTTGTGTTGCCACGTTGGCTTTTGCTCCTATTTTTTTTTACATAGTTACTCTACATAGTATTTGACATACGCCCATAAAGAAATACACCCATCTAGTCCAACCTTTATACCCTACCCATAATGTCTGTCATAATATAGTATTGGAGGTTGAATAAAGACATATGTCCATTTAGTCCAACCATTATACCCTACCCATAATGCATGTCAAACAGCTACATAGTAACATAGTATTGGAGGTTGAATAAAGACATATGCCCATCTAGTCCAACCTTTATACCCCACCCATAATGCATGTCAAACAGCTACATAGTAACATAGTATTGGAGGTTGAATAAAGACATACGCCCATCTAGTCCAACCTTTATACCCTACTTATAATGTCTGTCTAACAGTTACATAGTTACATAGTATTGGAGGTTGAATAAAGACATACGCCCATCTAGTCCAACCTTTATACCCTACCCATAATGTCTGTCCAACAGTTACATAGTAACATAGTATTGGAGGTTGAATAAAGACATACGCCCATCTAGTCCAACCTTTATACCCTACCCATAATGCATGTCAAACAGCTACATAGTAACATAGTATTGGAGGTTGAATAAAGAAATACGCCCATGTAGTCCAACCTTTATACCCCACCCATAATGCATGTCAAACAGCTACATAGTAACATAGTATTGGAGGTTGAATAAAGGCATACACCCATCTAGTCCAACTTTTATACCCTACTTATAATGTCTGTCTAACAGTTACATAGTTACATAGTATTGGAGATTGAATAAAGACATACGCCCATCTAGTCCAACCTTTATACCCTACCCATAATGCCTGTCTAACAGTTACATAGTAACATAGTATTGGAGGTTGAATAAAGACATACGCCCATCTAGTCCAACCTTTATACCCTACCAATAATGTATGTCTAACAGTTAAATAGTAACATAGTATTGGAGGTTGAATAAAGGCATATGCCCATCTAGTCCAACCTTAATACTTAACCCATAATACCTGTCTAACGCGGGGTTGCCCCACAATGTGTGTACAAACCTTTTGGCCGCTTTTACCACAGATCACACCTGCCGTACAATATATTATTCAATGGTCAGAACTATCTGTAAAATGTCACTGTGTCGGTAATATTGGAGGGCAATCCTTTTCACGCCAAAGTGGTCACCAAATCAGCTATTGGCCATGTTACATATGGGCCTTGTATGTATATTTTAAATGCCAACATGTGGCATGACATTGACTAAGGGACAGTCATGGAACTGGACCCATCAGCTTGATGTCTACTAGATTATAAGTGGCTTCTTGACTGCCAATGCACATGTGTCCTGTTTCTCCTACAACTTGGTGGCAGCTTTGTATGGGTAATAGTTAGAGGGAGGGATATGGTAATACACATATAAGGTGTAACCATGGTCATTCTACATTGGTAGGGTGTGGCTATACCTGTCAATGAACAAGAAAAGAAAAAGTTACCATTGCCGTTTAAAACATCTCTTATTAGTACCATTCACCAGTACCAACAGCCAGTGAACAGGTGATGTACGGATCTAACGGTTTTAAGGCCGTTTGCCCCTTACTTATAGAGTCTATGAGTACTGGCTCAGGCTGAAAATGGCTGGTAGCGTGCCAGCAGTAATCTTTTCTTTCTTGCTCCTCTATACAGTAGCCTGGGAAGGAGACAATTACTTATTGACAGGTCCTCCCTCAGAATCAGGACACTTATCAATCTAGTATCAAAATGGATGGACGGGGTTGTGGAAAAGAGAGACAATAATTGGGATGGGGGGGAAATATAGGTTCAATGGTATGAGGTTTTTTAAAAGATGACATATAGCTGTCTTCAACACAAGTGTTTTTTCAAGTGACGCTTGTCGTGGGGAATGTAATGGATTGAAGCCTGGTGTTAAGGAGCTATGCCTTACCTCCCGTTCTTTAATCAATTGAGCAGGAGCCCAGGTATGAAGGTAAGTATATATTTTTTCTGTCAAGCTATCCAACCCCCCCCCACCGATGGACAGATGAAAATTCCAACCGCTTTGCGGTTCTAACCCTCTATTGCTCACATTATTGCGCATGTCACGCTATGGAGATTTAGCGCCAGGAGCAGTCAAGATTTCATCTTCTCGCAGCGGGATCGCCTGAAAGAAAACATTACTTACCTTCATCCCTGGCGTATCAATTGATTGAAGAACAGGAGGTACGCATATGCTCCTAAACATCCCAGGCTTCAATCAATACTTAAAGGATAGTTCCACTTTTCGAAGTCAATTTCCTTTAAAACACCAAATTTTGTGCAGAACTATTAAAATAGCACTGGTACTGTACAAGGGGGAGAGTTGGGGGGACTGGTACTGTACAGAGGGGGAGATGCACTGGTACTGTACAAGGGGGGAGCGTGACTGGTATGGGTAAGAGGGAAGTGCTGGTAACTAAGTACAGGGGGAGAGTGACTGGTACTGTTACATGGGAGAGTGACTGACTGTCTTCAATGGGAGAGTGACTGGCACTGTCACAAAGGGAGAGTGACCTGGTACTGTACAAGGGGGAGAGTGACTGGTACTGTACAAAAGGTGATAGTGACTGGTAACTGTACAAAGGAGATGTGACTGTTACTGTACAAGGGGAGAGTGACTGGTACTGTCCAAGGGGAGAGTGACTGGTACTGTACAAGGGGATAGTGACTGGTACTGTACATGGGGATAGTGACTGGGTACTGTCAAAGGGGAGTTGACTGGTACTTACAAAGGGAGAGTGACTGGTACTGTACACAGGGGAGAGTGACTGGTACTGTACCAGGGGAGAGTGACGGTAACTGTAACAAGGGGGAGAGTGAACTGGTACTTACAGAGGATAGAGTGACTATACGTACAAAGGGGATAGTGCCTGGTACTGTACAGAAGGGGAGAGTGACTGTACTGTACAATGGGGAGATGACTGTACTAGTACAAAAGGGGAGAGTGACTGGACTGACAAATGGGAGAGTGATTGTACGTAACACGGGGGAGAGTGACTGGTTTACTGTACAGGGAAGAGTGGACTGGTACTGTAACAAAGGGGAGAGTGACTTGTACGTACAAAGGGGATAGGACTGGTACTGTACCAGTGGGGAGAGTGACAGGTACTGTATAACGGGGGAAGTGACTGGTCTGTATGTAAGAGGCAGAGTGACTGGTACTGTATAAGCGGGGAGAAGTGACTGGTCTGTATTAAGAGCAGAGTGACTGGTTTACTGTATAAAGGTGAAGTGACTGGTATGGTTTATAAGGTGAGAGTGACCTGGTAGTATAAAGGGGCAGTGACTGGGTACTAGTATAAAGGGAGAGTGACTTTATAACATCATCCTTATTCACTGCACTTATGTATGATGGTAAGATAAGAAAAAATGTGGGCTGCCTCTGGAATCAATTGTTCCCTTGCTCTGAATCACTTTTAAGGCGAGCCCCCCCCCCCCCTCACGGGTCAGGCTAAAAAAGGATGGAACTAGACTGACTTGCCTTATACAACACCCAATACTACCTTACTATGTAACTGGTAATCCGACATTATTGGTATGGTGTAAAGGTTGGACTAGATGGACTTACATGTCTTTATACAACCTCCAACACTATGTTTCAGGTAACTGTAAGACATTATGATGGGTAGGTTAACAGATGGGCATATGTCTTATACAACCTCCAAAACAATGTTTTATGTAACTGTTAGAGAGGCATTATGGTATGATAATAACAGTTTGGACTAGACTAGACATTGTATTAAATATAGATCTCTTATACATGTAACTATTTTACTGTTTAGACAGGCATTATGGGTTGGGTAGAACATTAGACTCGAGTGGCAAATGTCTTATACATCTCTCAATTTTTGTTATTATTAAACTATTAGACCACTATTCATGGGTAGGGTATAAAGGTTGGACTAGATGTTTTCCTGTCCTTATACACACCTCCATTACTGTTACTATATAACAGTTATACAGGTATTATGGTGAAGTTAATTAAGGTTTGGGACTAGATGGGCTAAGGCTTTATTCAACCTCCAATACTATTGTCTATGAACTGGTTGACAGACATTTGGGTATGGTATAACGGTTGACTAGATAGCTTATGTCTTTTAATTCAACCTCCAATACATGTTTACTTGTAACTGTTGACAGACATTATGGGTAGGAATAAGAGTTGATTAGATGGGCATATTGTCTTTTTCTCACCTCCAATAACTAATGTTACCATGTTAGCTTTTGACATGTGTTTACTATGCAGCTGTTTGACATGTCATTATGGGTAGGGTATAATGTTGGACTAGTATGGACATATGTCTTTTTTTCAACCTCCATACTGTTACTATGTAACTGTTTAGACAGGCATTTATGGGTAGGATAATAAGTTGGACTAGATTAGACATGTGTTTTAAATATAATCATCTTATACTATGTACTATTTTACTGTAGACAGGCTTATGGGTTGGGGTATTAACATTAGACTCATGGCAAATGCTTTATACAATCTCCAATATTTTGTTACTTATGTAACTATTCAGACCAGCTATTTATGGGTAGGTTATAAGGTTTGGACTAGATGTGTTCATGTCTTATAACAACCCCATACTGTTACTATCTAACATTGAATAAAGACATACGCCCATCTAGTCCAACCTTTATACCCTACCCATAATGCCTGTCTAACAGTTACATAGTAACATAGTATTGGAGGTTGAATAAAGACATACGCCCATCTAGTCCAACCTTTATACCCTACCCATAATGTCTGTCTAACAGTTACATAGTAACATAGTATTGGAGGTTGAATAAAGGCATATGCCCATCTAGTCCAACCTTAATACTTAACCCATAATACCTGTCTAACTGTTATATAGTAACAGTATTGGAGGTTGTATAAAGACATGAACACATCTAGTCCAACCTTTATACCCTACCCATAATAGCTGGTCTAATAGTTACATAATAACAAAATATTGGAGATTGTATAAAGACATTTGCCCATCGAGTCTAATGTTAATACCCAACCCATAATGCCTGTCTAACAGTAAAATAGTTACATAGTATAAGAGATTATATTTAAACACATGTCTATCTAGTCCAACTGTTATATCCTACCCATAATGCCTGTCTAACAGTTACATAGTAACAGTATTGGAGGTTGAAAAAAGACATATGTCCATCTAGTCCAACCATTATACCCTACCCATAATGCATGTCAAACAGCTGCATAGTAACACATGTCAAACAGCTACATGGTAACATAGTATTGGAGGTTGAATAAAGACATATGCCCATCTAATCCAACCTTTATACCCTACCCATAATGTCTGTCTAACAGTTACATAGAACACATGTCTATCTAGTCCAACTGTTATATCCTACCCATAATGCCTGTCTAACAGTTACATAGTAACAGTATTGGAGGTTGAAAAAAGACATATGTCCATCTAGTCCAACCATTATACCCTACCCATAATGCATGTCAAACAGCTGCATAGTAACACATGTCAAACAGCTACATGGTAACATAGTATTGGAGGTTGAATAAAGACATATGCCCATCTAATCCAACCTTTATACCCTACCCATAATGTCTGTCTAACAGTTACATAGTAACATAGTATTGGAGGTTGAATAAAGACATACGCCTATCTAGTCCAACCTTTATACCCTACCCATAATGTCTGTCTAACAGTTTCCAACCTTTATACCCTACCCATAATGTCTGTCTAACAGTTACATAGTAACATAGTATTGGAGGTTGAATAAAGGCATACGCCCATCTAGTCCAACCTTAATACTTAACCCATAATACCTGTCTAACGCGTCTGTACGTACCAAAACTATACCCTCTGTACAGATAAAGCTCTACACTTGTACAGTACCACACTAACCTATGTGTACCGTACCAATCACTCTACCCTCTGTACAGTACCACTCTACCCATGGACAGTACCAGCCATTCTTCCCTCTGTACAGTACAGTCAACCCTTGGACAGGAACATTCATTCTACGCTATGTACAGTACCAGTCACTCTCTCCTCTGGACGTAGCCAATGATTCTGCCTCTTTACAGTATACCAATCACTTACCCTCGTAAGGCCAGTCACGTTACCCTATGTTACAGTATCAAAACACTCGACCTTTGTAAGTACCAGTCACTTACCTCTGAACAGTACCAGTTCATTACCCTCTGTACAGTACCAGGCACTCTACCCTTGTCAGTAATAAACCACTCTTACCTCTTTGCTTTACAGTACCAGTCACTCTACCCTTGCTACAGTACCACTTACTCACCCTCGGTTTACAGTACCAGTCACTGGTACTTAATGCGTGTTAACACATGTATTATGGTTGACCTTGGATTCTTTCTGATTGCTTTGGAGTCAGGAAGGAATTTCCCCACTTTATTATGTTTTTTCCCCCTGTTAGGGGTACTGTTTATGGTGGCTAAAAAAGTGGACTTGAGTGTTTATGTTTATCAACAAACAATACATCAGGGTATTAAAGTAAAAGTTATTCACTTTTAAAATTGCTAAAATGCCTAAATTTGCCCCAAACAAATCAGAGAAGCTTACAAATGTAAATGAAGATCTAATTGGTGGGGGCAACAATTCAGCACAATTTAAACGATAAAAAGTGGATTGAATCTACCTGATGTATGTTTGTAAACTAGGTAATATAAGAAACATGTGGACTCTGTGCAGTAATATTAAGCTACTATCTAAAAGTACATGTAAAATCTACCCTTATGTCATATAGCAACCAGTCATTGTATCATAATACATCTGTACAGTCTATACGTGTCAGTTACTTTACCCTCTATAGCAAAAATTTACCACAAACTCTGTCCTTAAAGGGCATGTCACCCCCAAAACATAATCCCCCCAACTACGGGCCCCATTGTTAGTGTAGTTTAATCCGGCCTCACACCCAGTCCATAGGTTCCGTAGTCCCCCCCAAAAGTCCCAAAAACTGCCCACCAGAAGGATAGCAGAGTCCATATAGGACTCTGCCTCCTACGGCCTCCGCGGAGAAGTTGCAAGAGTACTGCAGGGCCCCTTCTCCCCTTCCTCCCCGCCACTCTCCCTCCCTCTGAGGATCTTCCCTCCCCCTAGGTAAAACCCTTTAATATATAGTTTTTTATGCCCCTGTCCCCCCAGCCCCAACCGCTATATATAGGTTTAGAAAAGCTCCCCAACTTTACGTACCTCTACTCTTTCCTCTGCCGAAATGCGTCCGCAGCCCGTCCGTGGATTGGATGCCGCTCAGCCAAATCACACGCGACTGCCAGTCCCGCCCCTCTGCGTGCATTTTCTTGCAAGCAGTAGGGCCGGCAGCGTGGCGGAGGAAAGAGGGGAGGTAAGTAGAGTTTGGGAGCTTTCAAAAAATATATATAGCGGTTGGGGCTGGGCTGGCAGGGGGAATTTATATTAAAAAATTATTTTAGGGTGGAATACCCTTAAAGTACCTAGTTAACCACTTTTCACTGCTACTATTTATAACAGTACCACTCACAATACTTCGAGACAGAACCATCAATGTACTATCTATACAGTACCACTACTGTACTAATCCTAACAATACCACTCACTGTACATCTATACAGTACTATCACTGTACTATCTATACAAGACCACTAACTGCTACTAATATATACTGTACTACTCACGTGTACAGCGATACGCTACCCACTAACTGTACTATCATACAGTATACTCATGTTCTTCTATACTGTAACACTCACTGTTCCAATACACAGATCCCATTGAAATTCCAATACACAGCCACTAGAAAGTCCCATTACACAGCCCCCATAGAAATTCAATACACAAGCCCCATAAGAAGTTCCTATATACAGCCCCATAGAAAGTCCCAGATGCAGACCCATAGAAAGTCCAATACACAGCCCCATAGAAAGTCAATACACAGTCCAATAGAAAGTCAATTAACAGCCCCATAGAACGGCCCATAGAAAGTCCAAAGTCCTATACCAGAGTGCCCTGATACCTTTACTGTGAAGCCTGTTTTGAAGCCTGTTACTTCTATCATTTTTTCCCCTTATCCTTTGCAGGTATGGCTGATATGAGTGAGCAGGACAACAATTGCCTAACCACTGATGAAGTCAAGCGGATTCTGTGTGTACCAGGGTTACAGCTTTATATTTCCAGGGCTATGTGCTTTTGTCCTTTAAGCTTCCAGACCAGCACAGACCTGCGTATAACCCCAGGGGAGACTTTCAAGATATTTGAAAAGTTAAATTTCTCAGGTTTTTTTTCTTTTTTTTTTATACGCAAGTAATACATAATTATACTAATAAAGATTTATTATTATTTCAGTGTTAATGATGACTATACACAACCGTCAGGCCCCAATCCTGCTGAATTTCTTTTCTGATGGTTATTTCTGGATCCAAAACCAGAAACTGGGAGTTTCCTTCTTTTCTGGTAATGTACATGAGGGATCCTTGGTAACTGGACATGATAATTCTTATATGGACAGACCACAGACTCATAAGCCCATGCATGTGTACATAGCTATTACTTTCACCTGGTAGATCTATCACTGTCAACTGCAGTAGTTCCAAAGTTGTACTGGTCATTCGTGGTTTGATCATAATGGAATCAACAGTTTGCTTGTGTCACACAGATGTTATTTATCTACACCATGAGTGGCTTGGAATCTTCACTGTTTGCACTAATGGCTTTAGATCGGTAACATCGCAGTGGTGTCACCATCTCAGGCACTGACTATCCTGACCCCTCTTTCATTTCTAAGACTGTGATATTTGTTGTGATACAATGTGCATTGTTATCTTACCACTTCCCATTCATGACTGCAAACTTAACCTTCTTGTAAGCGAACATAAGCCAGTCTTACTGCGAGTTTGTTGAAATATTAGTCAGACATGTGGAACCTGTCCCAGTCGTTATATGCATGGACCTCCGGGTGTGTATAATTACTGGAGTAGACAATGTTCTATAGTTTTCTCCTAGTTACTATATGTAGAGTGGGTGCCACAGTGCAATCTCCAGAGGCTCGATGGAAAAACTAAAAAAATTGCAGTGCCCCACGACATAATGTTATCATTAAATTACATTCTACGGCCTTTTACCCTGTGATTTGTTTAATTTTCTTCCAAATACTCCATGAAATAAAGTTCTTACCTGCAATAACAACCTTCCTTGTCGGCCCACTGATTCAACCCCATTGGTTTGGATTGAAGACCAAGGAATTTCAGAAGAGGTTAAGCGATTATACTGGAGACCTTCTAGACCAATAAAATTAATTTAAAAGCCATAATTAGTGTTATGGGAAAATAAAGGCAACAACTGCTCTAAGATAGGTTAAGGACTGTTGTCGACCACAGCACTTTAAATGTCAGACCATTGGCTATTATCCATACATTTTTTATTACCAATGCTAAATGCATTGGCTTCAGATAAAGACTTCCTTGACGACCCATAAAAGACAAATATACTCAATTAAACCACTGTCCACGCGTGTAGAAACCAGGGTGAGCGACCTAAAATGCCAGGTCCCACCGCTGGATAACCTGCTTATCTCTGTTACAGTTACTTGAAGTTCGCTTTGTGGCTCCGTCCTCCACTCAGTTCGTCAACTTCTGCCAATGAGAAGACACGCTTTGTTAGAAGGTGTCTTCTCATTGATGGGATCGCGAATGCAGAAGTGGAGCCGGAGCAGACCGAAGAAACTTCAAGTAAACGTAACAGAGGTAGAAGGTGTGATCCCACACTTTTAAATGTCAAACATTAAAAAAAGGCTTTATTCATTATACTAAATGCATGGCTTTAGATAGCTGCAAATATTGTTTCTGGCATTCTAAATAAATTTGTTTTAAAATTTTACGGAAATGAATCAACAAAATGTCAAATAATCTAAGTCAACTTAACTGACAGCGTGTATAAAAATTTTAAAAGATTGTGGGACTTTTAAAGAGGTGCAGAAAGGTATTTTCCTCTGTATAATAATTACAGCATCTCAGGGATCAGTACATAGATGTTAAGAAGACATTAAGAATATAATATCCATGGTGGTTTATATAATAGAGTCCTAGACTCCTGTTATAGTAACTTTATGTGTTGGCCAAGGAATGTAATATATTCCAAAGTTGAGGGACATATACTGTAGTCGCATTCCTGGACAGTATGTTGGACAGCAGAAGAGAGAAAAATATATACTACTCCAACTTTATTTTACTACTAACATTGACACTTTCAAAAATGAAACCTTTACATTGCATCCCACTATGCCAAAAAAGTTTGTGGAATGTAAATCTTAAGCTGTAGATCATGAGGAAATCATCATAAAATCACAGCATTACAAGGTATGACCCTGTACTCCAGAAGCAGAAATTATAATAGGTGTCCTACCCTGACCTCTTACTAGGATCTTTGCGGCCTGTCAAGCAACACTTTCTGCAACAATAAGGAATTCGCAGAGGAGAAAGGAAGAAGGAGAGGAATGGAGGGGGAGAGAGTGTAAGCAGAGCAAGTTCCATGGGAGGTGTGCAGGACCTTAAGGTCCAGATAGACACTACAGAAAAGACGGCAGTAGTACGGGAAGTGGGGGCAATAGAAGTACTCACTCAACAGTAATAATGAATGTTAAATGTTAATAAAGCAAAGAAAGTGCTCTATGACCAACATGTGGGTGAAGGACACACCTCAATGATTCCTCCATCTGGAATAAGAAACTCAGGAAAACAAAAAAACAAGGAGAGGGTCCACACTCCAAATTAATTCCAAATGTATTTGGGACCCACATACATACAACATTTTGGGGGTTAAAGTGCCCCCTTCTTCTGAAGGAAGGGGCACCTTGAAGCACAGAACCGTTGTGTGAGTGTATGTTGTGAGGTTCTCAATTCATCCATTGTCATGTATATGCTGTGTATTCAATTAGATTCAACTGGACTTGAAATGTAGGTTTGAAGCTGTTTCGGCTAGTCATACGGACGGCTTTCTCAATCTGAATTGAGGAAAGCCAGTCGGATATGACTAGCGAAACGTCTTTCAAGAAAACTACATTTCAAGTCCAGTTGATCTAATTGGAATACAACAGATATTGTTGTGGGGCTGTGTGGTCTTAAATACATTTGGAATTCAATTGCGAGTGCGACCCTCTACCTTGTTTTTTGTTTTCCTCAATCTAAAATGATGCCTTGATGCTCTGTTCTGCTTCCATTTTCTTCCAAATATAAATTTCTAATATTAAACGGATGCCTATTAACTTTGCTGGTGCTATTCTGTCCCGTGACAAGCTTGCAAAAAGGATTGAAGAGGGGGGAGGAAAGAAGAAACTTTGAGAGCCAGAGAGAAATGGGAGAAGAACATTTTAACTTCGATGGTTGAAGGGTTGGGTTAGGTTTTATAAAATCCGTTCCATCCATTTTGTAGATATTCGATTGTATAAGTTTGATTCGAGTGAGAGTACCTGTCAATCATAAGTGATTGACAGGTATAGCAACCCCTACCAATGATAGAATTACCATGACCAATGCCCTCCTTATAAAAATGTGATTTACCATATCCTCCCTTAACTGTAAACAGTAAGTAAGAGTTGCACCATGGGTAAGAGGAAAAGGGAATGTGCCACCATCAAAAAGAAAGTTCCAAGACGTCTCCGCTAATTCCCACGTTACAAGTATTACAAGTAAATAAAACTATCAGTGCACCTCCTCGGTATACTGAGTTAAAAACTCCCAGACAGAAAACCAGTAGTAATCAACGGGGAAACAGTTTTTATCCCATTTCCCCCCACACCCATCTGGACTGAGGGGGGCCATAAATTAAATGTGGTAACAAACTTGATGACAGATAAATCCGTGATAATTAGAAGCCCCAATTGCAAATTTATTCATATACAAGGTTTTAAGATCCCAATAGATAGTTATTAAATAACCATGGTAAAAATGTAATAAAAGCTTTTGTACAAAAAAAAAAACCGACTTCAGGTTTAGCCAACAATAGTGAATGGTGTGCCACTAATGAACTCGGAGGACTTCAAGATGATGGTCCATGTTTCCACATGACTGTCCCTTAGTCAATGTATGCCAACATGTTGGCATTCAAAAATATGACATAGGCCAATAGGTAAACATGGCCCACAATAAACGGGATGGTTTTGTGACCAATTTGGCTGAAAAGATTGCCCATAAAATTACCGCCACAGTGACATTACAGATATTTCTACCCCCAATGAATGAAAATTGGTACTGGAGGTGGGACTTGGGTGTAAGGGGGACAAACAGGTTGTACACACAGCAATTGTCGGTGT
The DNA here is from genome assembly GCA_019447015.1 of Hymenochirus boettgeri. NCBI lineage: Eukaryota > Metazoa > Chordata > Amphibia > Anura > Pipidae > Hymenochirus > Hymenochirus boettgeri. The sequence continues at coordinate 336,491,971 of CM033470.1, forward strand.
CAAAACCACAATGCACAATGTGTCAAACCAAAATGGCGATAATTAACCAGGTTGACAGAACGCCCATACACTGAAATGATTGTTGGGCTGAAGTTGAAACAGAAGTTTGTCATATTTCTGCACGTTGTTGTGTGTCAGCCCTGCGTTGCCTATCGAGGTCTGTATGGGCCTTAAGTGACAGACAAACAAACAAACAAAACAGAATAGATAGCTGGCTCACACGACTGGTATATTTAATCGCCCTCATGCCCAGCACACAGATTGCTACATATAAGATTGCCCCTGGCACAGCCCACACAGACTGTGACATATAAGTTCCTCATGCCCAGCTCACACCAGGACTGGAACAAATAAGATCCCCTCCATTTTCTAGATCACACACACTGGTAATATGAGATGCCCTCCATGCCCAGGTCACACACAATATACATATAAGAACCCTTCATACCCAGCCTCACACACCTCTGTACAAATATAAGATGACCCTCATCCCCAGAACACTGATGTACATAAATGAATTCCCCTTATGCCAGCTCCACAGGTAAGTAAATAAATAGTCTCATGTTATGCCCAGCTCCCACAGGTTGTACAAATAACATGTCACTTATGCCCACTAACACAGACAAGTACATATAAGATGCCTTATGCTCAGCTCACACAGAATGAGTATACATCTAACAGTTGCCCCTCAGGCTCAGATCACATGACAATGGTACATATAGAGGCCTATCCCAGCAAACACAGACTGGTACATATAAGATGCCCTCATGTACAGCTCACGACTGGTACATATAAGATTGCCAGAGCACACAACATAGTAATAGTAAGTATGCCCTAATGCCCGCTCACACAGAATGGTACATATTGAGATGCCTCATTCAGCTCACACCGACTGGTACCATATCAGATTTCCAGAGATGCCCAGCTCACATACACTGGTACATTAAAAGATTCCCTTGTGCCAGCTCACATAAAGAATACATATATATGGCCCCTAATGCCAAACTCACACAGACGTTTACATTAATGTGCCCCCGTCCTCCTTCTAGCTCCAAGATTAGTATATATAAGAGGCTTAATGCCCAGATCACATAGATGGTACATATTAAGATGCCCATGCCCAGATCACATTACACTGGTACATATAAGCAAGGGCAATGTCCAGCTCAACAGATTAGTACATATTACAGCTGGCCCTATTGCCCGCTCAAACAAAACTGGTACGATAAGGCCCTCATGCCAGCTCAAACAAACTTGGTACATATAAGATGCCCTCATTCCAGCTCAAACAGATGCTGGTACCTATCAGATTCCCGAATTCCCAGCTCACACAGACTGGTACATGACAGATCCCAAATGCCCCAGGCTCACACAGATGGTACATATTAGATTCCCGAATGCCAGCTCACATTACACGATATACATATAATATGCCCTAATGCCAAACTCAAATAAGAAAAAGTATATTCCAGAGGGGGCCCTGAGTGAATATATCTATTTTTTTAGAGCTGTATGTAAAAAAGAGGTTCTCCATCATCAAAAAATTAAACATAAAACAGAAAGTACAGTATATGGAATAAGGCACGGGCACACTTCTTAGTATCAAAATATAAAAAGCTCCTTTATTAAACATGCATGGGAGTCAATAGCTACAATGGTCTCTATATTCTTGCCTTTATAGAAAATTATTTTCCATTTTGTGGAGATTGCATGGATTTTAGACTGTGCTATGTAGTGGGGGTAGCAAAAATAATATATACATAGTTAAAGTGGATATTGTAATGTAAAAGGTATACTATAAACATAATAGTTTATAAGAGTACAAAAATAAAGATATATAGTGTGAAAAAAGTGTGTAAATGGCTATGAAATAAAAAAATAAAAAAAGTACTAACATACAGAATCTCCCCCACGATGAATGGACTGGTCAAATTGGAGATGAAGACACACCTCTCAAATTTATAATTCTGACATGGAAAGTTTGCTGTCATTTCCCTTATTGTCCTTTATATCCAACCCAATAGGTGTGCTTCGGTAGCTGCTTTAGGCACCTGTAGCACTTACAATCACATCCTGACGCAATGCATGCGTACGGACATCCTTTAGCTGTGCATTGTGGGAGAATGGAGGACTACTGAAGCATGTGGAGTAATGGCCAATCAAAAGAAAGTTGCTCTTTCCCAGTAAGTGTAGATGATTTCCCGGTCCTCCAGTCAGTGGAGGAAGGCATGGGTTAAACGCCTGTAGACCCCAATGCGGACAGGTTGGTTCTCCAATTAAAGTATGTTAGCTCCACCCTCCTACCCTGTCTTTTTCTCCTGTATGGACGGACCGGACAGTAGTGCTCCCCAAATCCAAAAATAGACCACTGGGATCCCTCTCCTCAGTGAGACCGCTCGATTTAAGCCTGCATGTAGAGCGGTGGGGAATAGCGGACCCCTTTATTCCCTATCGCGAGGTGCAGTGTTCTCTGTTAACCCGCCGAGAGGCACTTCGGCGTGACTACGGATGAACGTCGCAAGCGCTCGGAACACTTGTGTATCCCTGCAGCTCCCAGTTGGATGTGCACCAGCTATGCTTCTGTCCACTTCACGCATCGCTGTTTCAGACCCATATTCGCCAGTATGTTGTAAGTCAACAGAGTAAAGGGGCAGGGTCATGGCTGACCTAAATGTGATAATCCTGATCCTCTCGGGTTTGTCTCTTGCAGTGCAGCCACTAGCCCTGACAAAGACACAGTCTGACATCCAAGGGGTGAGCAAATCCACTGAGAGTGCAGTTCGCCCTTGCATTACAAACTACATGTAGTTTCTATACTAACTGTCTTCTTTTCTGACAATATTGTATTTTTCAGCTCTCCTGATCCAGGTAGAAAGTGCCAAGTAAAGCAAAAAAAAGGGACAGCATGTGCCCTTTGCCCTAATATTGCTCAACAAGGAAGTAAAATGTGTGCAGACTGCATGAACCCTTATGCAAACAATATCACAGAGGAACAAATTTCAACAAACCACGTCTAACGGATTCAAATCATCCTATGGAACACTAATTACTAAAGTAACTCAGATACTTCAACAAAGTGGCAGATGTTAGGAGAACAAGGTATCCTACTAACAGAAACAACCAATTCAAAACCAACCATACTGGACATTTGAAATCAGAGGGAGAACTCATATTCAGAAGATGGGGGGAGACAGAAGAAAGCAACCTCTGTAATGCCCTCCCCAGCCACATTAGAAATATAAGTACAAAGATGAGGTCCATGTTCAGATATCGGAGGGAACCTTCAGATAAAAACACAGGAGGAGGGACCTTAATGTTTTCAAACCAAAGCTAGTCAAACGCTCTGTTTCACGGTTAACGAACAAATGACGGGAAATAATCAAGGACAGAAATGGGGAAGGAAATCGGACAGGAGATTAATATATTCCAGAATATGACAAGGAATACACTTCAACAAACAAAGAATCCAAAAAACCTGGGATGAACCACCAAAATAGGATAACCTATAAGCCAAAAAAATTGCAAAGAAGGAAAAAGTGCATTAGCTACAGACGACTGGGTGTCCTTGAAGAAGAGGAAGCATAAAAAGACATATGTGGCAAGCAGGGGCGCCATTCGTCATTCGCTATTGCATAACGAGTATAGCAAGGGCCAATCGAATTGGAATTAAAGACCGGGAGGATGCGGATTAAAGAAGGAGTACCCAGGAATGAAACAATAAACACAGGAACTCAAATTAGCGAATAATTAAACTGAAAGCCCTCCAATAGACTCACTAAAATTCCAGCTAATCCTGGCTCAATCAACCAGTGGTAAGAGGTGCGTTGTGGTTAAGCAATGGAGGGTAGACAACCAATCGAACACAGGGGTCTAACCAACTCCCTTTAAGGCAAATCTTTATTGGACCCGATTTGGATGAAGTACATAGAAAGAGAAAAGAATTCAGTGAAAAAAATACCTTCAACCTATAGAAAAAATTCAGAAGAAGGATTTCCTCACATCTTCAATGGGACACGCCTTACAAGAGCAAAACAATACCGTCCGGGCAGACCTTCTTTCAAAAAACGTCAAGAGGAAGAGGCAAAAAGAAAGAAAAACGTTATGACTACAGTACAACCTGACTAAACCAACTTTGTAACAAATTGGCAAGAATAAAAATCCGCACTTGGTAACACAAACGATATCTCGAGGTTACATGATAGATCTCCCAATTACCACCCCAAAGAAAAGGTTCATAACCTCACAAAACCCAAAGAATATCAAAGCCATGCTGGAGTTTTAAACAAGGAATCCTCAGGAAACAATACTAGATAGGTCAGTCATAGACAAGTCCCAATTCAACAACAAAAACAAGTATTTAATCCACCCTGTCCTTCAAGAAGAAAAAAGAACGGAACAGTCAGGGCGATATTAGAATCTCAATTTGGAAAAACCAGTTGATAAATATATCCAAAGTCAAAATGAGCAAGTGTACGCCCCGAACTCACCAAGTATCCCTTCAGCACCGATACCCCAATCTAAACACTTGACTTCACCAATAGCCAAAGCCCCATTTGCCCGGGAGGTAGTTAGCGGCCTCACCGGACACGGTTGCCCCCTGGACGTAAAGTGAAAATAGTGTGCTGAGGCCGGGGATACTCAAGGAAACCAGGAGGCAAACTAACAACAGGGCACAAACAGCTCAGAGCTAGAAGAGTGGGTAACAAAAATGCGAATCCAAAAAGCAGAAACAGGGACGGGCCAGAAGTCGATAACACAGAGTTCAGGACAACCAGTCGGAGTACAAGGGATAGGCAACAGCGTATTCAAGGCAAGCAGAAGTCAGGCAGCAGCAGCGGTATCAGGGCAACGAGCACAGGCAAAAAAGGGATTTTCAGGAACGAGGGAGGATGGAAACTGGACAATAATATACACCACTAGTAAGGGAAAACCACAAACTATATCGGGCAATGAGGCAGGCAAGGACAGGAAGCTAAATATGGAGACCAAGAGCCAATTGAAACGGACAAAGAAAGAACTAGGCAAAATAGGATAGGATAATTGAAATTTGAATTTCCCGCTCAAAACGGTCTAGACCAATTCAAAAGCAGTGAGGAGGTAGTGGGCCAAAATACCGACTCTCCCCTCAACTGCTAGGACAGCAAGCTAAGGGACAAAAAGGCAACCCGACGGTTGTGCGCGAAAAGGCGAACAACACTAGCGAGAAAGCGAGTACGTTGCGAACAGAGTTGCCCGGAGGCGAAACACCCGAGCGAGGGAGGAGGATTGCAGCCGGAAATGGGTGTTAGGTATGAATATGAGAGGAAACACTCAAAACAATAACCAACCAGATACAGAGAGGAGAGGATGATCAAAGGACTACGCAGAAATGCTTATCCCCACATACCGATTACATCAAAGCACAGGAACTACTTAAGATTTACCTTCTAAACCATCACTTTCGTACAATGTTAACCATTTGGGCTGTCAACCTCGCCACGCAACTTTCAAGAAGGTTCTGTCACCCCAATTGATTTCTAAGGATAGGCCGACTTGATGACAACTTCAACCTAGTTCAAGAAACACTAAACCGGACATGGGTGGGCTAATAAACTTAGAAAAATCAAGTTGACTCCATCCCAAATAATAAAATTTTGGGACAACAATAGAGACAAACAACCTTTCAACTCCGAACTCCCCCCGAACGCAGATTAGATGTGATATGGAGGTAAAGAAATTATTATCTCTCGACATACTCATATAAGAAGATATGCCAAAGAGTCCCTGGGGAAATTAGTGGGCAACTCTCAGGAATCAGTAACCAGTGGCAATGTTCCAATGTCACGAGCCACTAACAACTCAACCTCCCCAACAATGGAAAAACCAACTTTCCCCCAAACCAGATAAATTACTTCCATCACACCGTCAGGAACAATGAAATGTGGACATACAAAAAAAAAAAAAAAAAAAAAAAAAAAAAAAAGGTCCCTAGAGACTAAGAGATTAAAAAAATGCGGAGTGAAACTTGCCGACCTTTACTGTTCAGGTCCCGATAGGTCCCAGCAACTTACATGGATGCCTACTGATATAGCTGGTCGAACTATATAAATTTGTCCGTGTTCGAACTCGAAATTCCGTAAAAGTTCTAAAGTTGAAAAAAAAGTCCTAGTGATTTACGCTAAAACTAACTGTAAAGTTTTTGGGGGGGGGGGGGGTCTGTGGCACTGGGAGAAATGGTATGGGAACATGTCACTGTCACCAGAACTTGGTTAAAACACTTTCCTGAAGTCAGACGGGCAATTGTCGGTGTTTTTCGCAAGATACATTCGACGAGTAATTCGAGGATTACGAAGAACGATCCTTACTGGGTAGCGAACGGTACAGTCGAGGGTTAGTCAGCTCAACATATGTTATGAATACTGTTATTATATGGTTATTAATGACTAGGTTATTATATTGGTTTATTATATGACTAGGTTATTAATGGTTATTATTATGACTAGTTATTATATGGTATTATATACTAGTTTCCTAGTTTCCTCATGATTTGAACCCACAGTTCTGGTTAATTTGCACCAAGGAGCAGAGGAACATAAAAATAAACTTTAGATTATGTATTAGTATGATTATCAAGTGGTTTTTGTAGATTAATCAACCCCCTCAAAACCTGAGTAGTATAAAAAAAGGATTATGATTTATACTTTAAGGTAATAAAAAAAATAATTGTTATAGATTTATTATTTTAATATCTTCGGTTCATAACATGATTTTGTAGATCTGTTCGATGTAAATAATTCCCAGCCGGTATGGTGGCTCCCTGGTGACCTTTTCATTAAAATCTGCCACTTAATTAGGTTGTTGGCTAATTGGTTAGGACATATAGATAGAGTAGGGGATTTTCTTGCGATAAATAAGGGTTTTAAAGGCAAAATGTCATCGGAACCAGACACACACAATCGGTAAGTACCGGGACTGTCACACTGAGATGCGTGTCACACATGATTGGACAAATTATTATTCTCTAATTTCTCTCAAAATTTACTTCCTGTTCCTCCTTTCCTACAGGATTCCCCTTTACCCCCTCTCTCCCTTTACCTTTCTACCTCCCGTATTATTATATGGGAAACTGCCAACACAAGGAAAACTAATTGTGCCAGCAGTATTTTAGGGTGCTTCAGCACATCTTTTAATACAGGGAGGCCCAGAGCACCAACCTGGCAGATGCAAACGTTGTGCTGTAGTTACTCAATAAAATGATTATTATTGGGAGGTAGGAATAAATCAAACTTACCTCCCCACCCCAGGGTATTTTTATTTTAAAAAAAGTTATTTTGTGCGTTATCGTGGGTCTTTTAAATGTCAGTCCAGCGCACATTTCTATTAAGCTATGCAGGCACATCGTTCATCAGGGAAATGTTGTGTGTTTATCAGGCAGAAAGGACTATGGTCTCTCCACCCCCATCCTGTGATGTAAATGGCTATGCTATGACACGGGGCTTTGATTAATTCACACAGACCAGTGGGCATACTGTAGTGTTTATTAAGTAAGATAAATACACGATATACATAATAAGTATTCAAAAGTAAACCAGTAACATTAGGAAAGAGGTCCCTGGATGAGGGCTTACAATCTAGTTGGTAGAAAACATACAAAATGACATAGGGAAGGTAGATGTGCAATAAGTAGAAGATTAATGCAGTGTCAAGTCAGAGGACAAGGAAAGGCGGACATAGGCGAGGTAAGACACAAGATCCTGGCCCCACCGCTAGATAAAATTATCCCCTGTTTTGTATTTCCACTTTCCCCCCAAACTAAGTACAGGGAGAATCCCTCCCCCCCACTAACTTAGTAGTCGTCTACCCCCCCAAAGTAAACACTACCCCTGGGGCCCCCTTATTAAAGACTCTTTTTTTTTTGCTAATGGAAAATACTGGTAAAGTAGCGTTCCGCTTTCAGATTTACAGATGGGAAAAACCAGACAGAAAGTACGAAAATGGAATCAAATTTACGGGATTATCGAAACATGGAGGTTATTTATGGATTACTAACAAAATCACTCGTAATTCCAGTTACATGCAAAAAATGCGGTGTTGGAAAGTCCTGAAATACGTACTTTCCGCCCGGTTTCGGATGGAACATTCGGATTTCCGAACAAAAGGGTTCATGACTGATCGGATCATCTCTGTTCAAAACAGGTACAGAGTAGAGAGAGCAAGGACCAATGTGGGGAAGCTATTGGGGCACAGTCACTGGTGATGGGAGCGAGAAGAACGAAGACAGAGAGGTGTGAGGCCAGCCGGACAGAGAGAATTAGGATGGGGAAGGCTATGTAATTTCAGTGACAACAGTCAATAGAGGTTTGTGGGTCTGTGATGAGAGAAGATGTAGGGAGATTAATTTACCCTGTGATGTTTAAGCGTGAAAATATGGAAAAGGGAAGGGTAGATGTACTATTGGGAGAGGAGAATTCTACCGTGTCGATTAAACCCAATAATATCTGTGCTCGTATAGTAACTAGATTCGAACATTCCTACAGTTATTATACCATCTGTACGGTACCAGTCACTCTACCCTCTGTACGGTACCAGTCACTTACCCTCTGTACGGTACCAGTCACTCTACCATCTGTATGGTACCAGTAACTCTACCCTCTGTACTGGTTACCAGCACGCTTACCCTCTGACAGTACCAGTACTCTACCCGCTGTACGGTACCAGCACTCTACCATCTGTACTTGGTACCAGTAACTCTACCCTCTGTACGGTACCAGTCAATCTACCCTGTATGGTACCAGGAACTCTACCCTCTGTACAGTACCAGTCACTTACCTGTACAACAGTACAGTCACTTACCCTCTGTACGGTACCAGTCACTCTACACTCTGTACAGTACCAGTCACTCTACCCTCGGTACCGTACCAGTCATCTCTACCCTCTGTTACGGTACCAGTCCTCTACCCTCGTACGGTACAGTCATCTGCCTCTGTCACGGTACCAGTAAACTCTACCCTCTGGACGGGGGGGGGGGGGGGGGGGGGGGGGGGGGGGGGTTTTGGGGTGGTACAAGTCACTCTACTCTGTACGGTACCAGACTCACCCCTACTACTTTGGTACCAGCATCTACCTCTGTACGGGTACCAGTGCACTTTCTACCCTCTGTACTGGTTACCAGTCACTCTGCACCTATGATACGGGCGTACCAGTCACTCTACCCTGCTGTACGGTACTAGCCATCTATCCCTCTGTACAGGTTACCAGTCACTCTTTATACCCTCTGTACGTGTCCAGGTCACTATACCCTTGTTCCGGTACAAGGTCACTCTACCCTCTGTTCGGCTGACCAGTCACTCTACCCTCTGTACGTGGTAACAGTCCACTCTACCCTCTGGACGGTAACAGTACTCTACACTCTATTACGGTACCAGTCATACCCTCTGTACTTGGTACCAGTCAACTCTACCCTCTGTACGGTACCAGTCACTCTACCCTCTGTACTGGGTACAGTCACTTTACCTCTGTTCAAGTACCAGTCACTCACGCTACCGATGTACGGGACCAGTCACTCGACCATCTGTACGGGTACCAGTCATCTACCTCTGTACGGTACCGTCACTCTTACCCTCTGTACGGGGTACCAGTCACTCTACCCTCTGTACGGTACCCGTCATCAACCTCTGTACGGTTAGCAGTCACTCTACCCTCTGTACTGGTACAGTCACTCACCCCTTACGGTACCAGTCATAACCCTCCGTACGTACAGTCACTCTTCCCTCCCCGTACAGTACCAGCTATTCGACCATATTTCTTTTTCTTTATCATTAAAGGATGTCCTCGTGTCCGTTGAATATGACATATTAGGGAACAATGCACCAAGTTTATTAATTATAGGTCCCATTAGTATTTATAAGATATAGTAAGTGATTATATCCCGCATGGCAACTGTCCCTTCTTCCAATTAAAAAGCCCTAACTAGCTAATCTACTGCATAGCCAAGCCCCTCAAGTCCCTGTATTTGTTTTCCTAAGGCCTAGACCTAAAGCAAAAACACGGGTATAGCCACCCTCTCTAAATGCCCATAACATTTATATCCTGACAAATGTTCAACATCTTCCTATTCAAAGAGGGCACGTGCATGTTCCAACGACACTATGCACAGCATACCACAAAAATACTGTTCTACAAAAGACAGTTGTATACCACAAGTTATAAACAAGCATTAAATATTATTTCATTTTCAACTGGGGAAAATAAAAACTGTTTTAGTTACAACATTTTTGCCATAACTCCTTGGCTGTTGTTAGAGATACGAATATCTGGACGGATGCAAATGGCCGATATCTGATATCCACTGCCTAATTATCCTACTGAATATACCACGTGTTTTAATATATTGTACGAGCGCCCAAACACCACCACCAACTCGCTTTTCTTTTATCAACCTTATGGATTTTGCAGCAACACAATAAAGTGAAGTCATATGTATTGGTGATTATTATCCCAATTGGACCCAGTAGGAACATAAATCTAAAACCTACAAGGAAAAAGCTACAGAATTGAAGAACTCTTAATGAATGAAACAGGATACTTGATCTATGGAGGGGAATGTAATAGGAAACTAAGGACTAAACATTTTAGTCCACACACACAACTGGTCTCTAGATTGGATTAGTCCAGGGTTACCCACACATTAGAACATCTTGTATCACCGGCTAAAATGGAATTTGACTCCCACAAGGCACACTGGGGTGTTTAAATTCATTATTAAACTATGGGGGCAAATGAAGAAAGAATGTAGTAATCAATAATTCAAATCAGGATGGTTACTGGAATCTTCTCCATCATTCCAAAACACCTAAAGAAACTACAAGCATGCTAGTTACTAAAGCGCAGGAAAACCAAGTAGATGGACAAAGCAATTTTTCATCTCAAAATTAAAAAAGCCGAACGCACGATTAGCAGCCTTTTATATACCACAAAACTGCGTAAAGAAAATTAGTTTAAATACACACAAATACAGGAGGAAACTACCCCAAATGCAAAAAAGTATACAATATTGTTCCACATTTCTACCAATCATCATCGAAACCCCCCCACCAAACATAGGCTCCTATTGCCACAAACCACCTCACAAATAATTTGAAATCAATTGCAAATTAACTTTCTCCAAGAGGAGATAATCAGAAGCAAAAGTTTTAGGGTAGAACCTCTTGATTTAAATATTTAGACAAATCTTAATTACATATGAGTGGCAATTACTTCTATAACGGGCTTGAAATATCATAGATGATATAAACAACAAAAAGAAGCATACCAAGCTGTATATTAATGTGATCCCGAAAAGCCTTGTGATTTTCTGTCCCGGCCTTCCTTCCTACAGTTTCTTAAGGGATAATATAATGAATGACCCCCCCCACTGCATAGCTTAAAATACCTTCTACATATCCCAGCAATACAAATAATAGAGGGCACCAGGACTAGGTGCCCACTGTCCTTACTATATTAGAGCTAGCATAGAGACTTTGAGACAATAGCAATTCGGGGGGGGGGGGGGGGTGACAACGTTATAGAAATCATAAGTATAATGTACATGACTCGAATTTAAAATTTGCCGTATTTGAGGATACATTACTTCAAAATTACATTACCAACCCTAATATTCCTTAATTAAAAGAAAACGTGGGAATAAAACAATTCTTTATGACAAAAACTGAAATAACCATGGGAGAAAAGGGAGACAAGTGTGGAAAATTCTCAAAAAAAATTTTGCCATGTTCACAAAAAACGATAGTCATGTAAAACCATTGCAGTTATTCATATATGCAGATCACACACTTCAAAACTTTTAAACTAAAGGATAGAGCACCACTACTGAATTCTATGCTTGTAAACCAACAAAGTAAAGGTCCCTTCAAGCTTGTAAAGGTTTTCATTCATCCAGTCATGGTATATCTGTGGTAACTCAATTAGATCAACTGGAATTGAGTTAGTTCTGTAAAAACTAAACTTCAAGTCAGTTGATCTAACGAATACAACAGGTTCCCTTTCAATGATTAATTAAAGCTCTCAAACAAAAATATTGTTGTTTATAGCAATGCCTTCTACAGGGTATATGTGAACAGCGTTGACCTTATGGCATTCATTATGTTTATTGGAAGGGTTATATAGAACGATATTTACATTAATGAAAAAAACATTTTAAATTAGTTATACGCACAGGATATTAATTTTATTAAATAAAGCTCTCTCTATTTATTATTTCAGTGTTATGATGAACTATACACCAAACCATCAGACCCATTTTCCATCTGAATTTCTTCGATTGGTATTCATTGGACCAAAAACAAGAGACTGTTGGGTTCTATGTCTTTGTTTTGTAATGTACATGATGGTGATCCTTGTAACTGCATCATTGAGTTTTTCTAATAGGACAGACCACGACTTCATAAGCCATGCATTGTGTACCAGCCTCTACTTTCCCTGGTAGATTATTGTGTCTACTGCAGTAGTTCCAAGTTTATGGCCCTTCTGTGGTTTGATCAAATGGAAATTCAAACAGTTTTATGTTGTGTCACCACAGGAGTATTTTCTACACCATGATGCTTGAATCTCGCTGTTTGTTTTTGAATAATGGCTTAGATAGGTACTCGCAGGTTTGTCCACCCTCTCAGACACTCAAACTATCAGGACACCCTATTTCTTTCCAAGACTGTGATATTTGTTGTGATACAAGTGCAATGTGATCTACATTCTTCCCATCAGACTGCAAACTAACTGTCTTGATAAAACCGAACATAATTTAACAGTCGTTAATGTGAGTTTTATTGAAAATCATTAGACAGACTTGTGGAGAGCTGAGGAACTTTGTTCTATTACATGGTCTTTCTGGCAGTGTAATATTTGTAGATAAATTCTTGTGTTCTCCTATGGTAATAGATTAGAGTGGTTCAGGAAGTTGCATCTCCAGAGGCTCGATGGAAAACCCTCAAACATTGCAGTGCCACGCCATATTGTTATCATTACATAACATTCTACAGACTTACCCATTTCATTTCGTTGTAGTATCCAAACCCTCCATGGAACATAAAATGCGTACCATGAATCACAAGCCTCTCGTGTCGTCCCATTAAACACCCATTGTGTATGGAATGAAGACAAAGAGATTCAGGAAGGGTTTTAAAGCGATATTTTAAACTGGAGAAGTCAACCGTGTCCCATCAAATATGTAATATTAGTTTTGAGTTACAGGTAACTTCACGGCTTGGAGATAAGATAAAGGGTAGTGTAAACGGGGGGAAATAGTTTTGTAATTGCCATATTGAAAACTATAATAATTCCCAACTATCACTGTTTACATTTATTTGGCTGATCGGTTCCTTGTTTCTCTATATATCCAAACCTGAAGCATTACATTAACAAAATGTCTAGAAAGTGCCTTATCAGTTAGGAAACTCTTCAATGCAGAGTGTTACTGAAACTGAAATGGTGACTGACATTTGTATGTGTGATTGCAGGTGGGAATTTCCCTCTCTCAGTTTGGTGCCTCAGGTGATTTATAACAGAGCGATGCTGTTTGTTTTTATCTTAGTAGATAAATTCATGATACAATACGGAATCTTATAAAGCACTGTTCTTTTATACATAACTGAGAACAAAACTTTCTGACATTACATAGAGTCCACGCGCGGCTCTAGCACCCACACAGCTTACCTTGTTAGCCCCCAGGCCCGATGGGCTATGGCTGTCGTAATTAAAACATAGTAAATAACACATTCATGTCCAGGCAGAATAAAAAGACATTAGCAGGGGTTAAATCAAACAATCAGATACACTCACTATAGTGTCCATGGAGGGTTCTGAGTATAAATGAGATATTTACTGGTTGGGTGGGTTAGAGGAATTTAGTCTGATGAACTCTACATACATTTAAGATTAGAAACAGAGGACACATAGTTAGATCTTTGTTGAGTCCAGAGTCCCAAATTTTTGTTATAAGTTTTACTTCCCATTCTAACCTCTCCTTTTCGGGATCTGAAATTTCCCATGAGCACTGTGGACTTTTAGGTCTTTCAGGGTGTCCTGGCTGCAGAAAGGGCACCCACAGGGACATCTAGTTATTGTTATTAATTGTGATCTATGAGGTTCATCTTTGCCTAGGGTCTGTCCAAGCTCTCCTACATAAAGTCCTGAGGGGGCAGGCACCTAGAACAGAAAATAAGGTTATACCACATTGAAGCATATGATTGCAGGAGAAGGTTCCCTTTATTTCAACCTATGTGGGTTCCTGGTATTGGTTATCTGTCTCCAGTGTGGAGTACTTGCAGGTTTCACCACTTTTTATGCAAACAGGGAGATGTTCCTTTGGTGTGGGGCCCTGTTAGGAACTTTTTACAGCATTGTTTTTAAGTTGGGTAGGTTTCAGTAAGCAAGAGCGGGGGGTCTGGGGAATATTTCTAGTAGTCTGTAATCCCCCACACAAAAATGCAACATTCCTGTTTAACACAAGAAAAAATGTAGCCAACGTGCTACTATGCTTAACATGAGACTGTAGATCTGTCCAAACTTACTTATAATCTTTTTACGTCAGGTCAGATAACATACCCAACAGATATGTCATACTTTAAAGGGTGAGTGCCTCGTTCCCTCCCCCCCCCCCCCCCCCTACCCCCCCAACGCTCTCTATGACTTTCAGGCAACCAAACAGGATCATCATTCTGACGATTTTATCACTAAATAAACCCTGCAATATTCTCCGGGAGGGACCCTATATACAATATGTCCCCCAAAGTACTCACGCAATTTAGTAAACAAAGCGCTTTCTTTGTGGATGTCTCACTTAAAATAATATCAAAAACCTAAAAACACCTAAAATACACCAAACAAAACATTCATTAAGTGTGGAGGATGATCATGTGATGCCATACTTAGTGCATCATGTACATAAGCTCAATGATTACCTGTACCAATAGGGCAAGTTGTACATTTCTTTGTCCATTGATATCTAAGGTAAGGTAAGGATTTACACTACAAACAGACAGTAAGGAGGATTCTGTAATATAGCGGACTGGTGCCAGTGGCTTGTACAAGCCGACGTTAGTTATTTTATATGTTTATTGACGCCGAATCACTTCAGATTTGGCATATATGTCTAAACACATCACTGCATGTCAGTGGTCTCTCACCCCACTTTTGTTAGGTCACATATACAAATGCAAATATTACTGCAATACACAACTGTTTCGTACCACAACATCGGGGCCATAGGTATCAATACCCACCGCGGTTTTACTAGATTCTCAATGCTCAAAAAAGCATAAAACACTTATCCTTCTGTTGTCCATATGCGTCTAAGATCCGGTTTCATTCATTGAAAATGGTGCTCGCGTCCTCAGACGCGTCCTGCATCACTAGTTCCTCACTGAAAACAGCCGACGACGGTTCGTCACTCACACGTGACTTCGTCAGGGCGTCCTACGTTCTGTAATCCACCTTTCTTTAACTAGTTTTAACAAGACTCCACCATATTTTTCTAAATATACCGTGATTTGTGTAGATAAATGTTGATGAAATAAACTCGTCAGAAATGATGACTGTGCGTGATGAAAGTCATAAGAGAGCGCGGACAGGGGCACTCCCTTAAAGTATGACATGATATGTTGGGGTATGTTATCTGAACTTACGGTAAAAAGATTAAAAGTAGTAGAGCAGATTACAGTATCATGTTTTAAACATCTCTCATGTTTGCAGGAAAGGTGTGATGAACCTGCAAGTACAATCCACACTGGAGACAGGATACCAATACCAGGCAAAAATACCTGAGGCAAAGGATGAACTCTACATCCGATTCACAATTAACAACAAATAAAACAAGATGTCCCTGTGGGTTGCCACCATTTTCTGCAGCCAAGGACACAGCTGAAAAACGTGAAAGACCTAAAAGTACAGTGCTACATGGGAAATTTCAGATTCAAAAGGAGAAGGTTAGAATGGGAATGTAAACGTTATACAAACATTGGGACTCTGGACTCACAAAGATCTAACTGTATGTGGTCAATATGTTTTAATTTAATATCATGTAGAGTTAATCCGACTAAATTCCTCTAAACCCCAAACCCAATATAAATATCTCATGTTATACCAGACCCCATGGACACCTAGAGGGGAAGGTGTATTAATATGTTTATTAACCCTTGCTAATTCTGTTATTAAGCCAGTGATGTTGAATGTGTATTTACTGTTTATTACGACAACCATTGGCCAATAGGTTTGAGGCAAAAAGATAACCTCTAGTAATGTCAGAAAGTTCTGGTTCTAGTATGTATAAAAATAGAGGGCTTTATAAGATTCAGTATAGTTATATGCATGAGAAGAAGCCTAGTGTTGGAAAGCTGCAATTTTCGATCAATTTAGTTAGCCATAAAAGGTATTAATTTTATATCCAAGATTTCATTCACTTTCATCTTGGCTCACACGGTACAATTCTCTACTACTAGGTTAAAGTCATGCAGCAACACACATATCACAGAGTCAAGTCTACCTAAAAGTGGGAACTGTTTGGTCAAAAATGACTTTAGGTAAATTGAAGGAGATGCTCTGCCCAAGAATGTCTTGCTATTTATTTTTGCAGGGAGGTGGAGGGACTTCCTTTCTGTCACTGAAGTCTGAGGCTGTGCTCCCCGGTGGTGAGGTGGAGGTAGACTTAAGTCACATGTCAGCCTCCCAACACCATTAACTTTGTGGTCAGTAAAATTCTTTATATCTATAGACCATGGAGCAGTAGAGAGGTAGTTGATTGGCTACGTTTTTAAAGGTAGGAAAATTTAAACAAATTGTTGGAGGACCATTAGTTCCCCCTAAAGTATATAGAATACACTAATATGAGGGCACTGCATTTTTAGGATACCAATCCTTTTATTGCCCTACTTGTGTTGCCACGTTGGCTTTTGCTCCTATTTTTTTTTTACATAGTTACTACATAGTAGTGACATACGCCCTAAAGAAAATACACCCATCTGTCCAACTTTATTACCCTACCCATAATGTCTGTCATAATATAAGTAGTTGGAGGTGAATATAACGACAATGTCCATTTAGTCCAACCATTATACCTACCCAACTGCATGTTCAAAACAGCTCATAGTAACATTAGTATTGGAGGTTGAATAAGACTAGCCATCATAGTCCAACCTTAGACCCCCACCCATAATGCATGTCAAAACAGCGTACATAGTAACTAGTATTGGAGGGTGAATAAGACATACGCCATCTAGTCAACCTGTATACCCCACCCATAATGCATGTCAAACAGCTACATAGTAACATAGTATTGGAGGTGAATTAAAGGACAGAGCCCCATGCTATGTCAACCTTTATACCCTACTTAGAATGTCTGTCTACAGTTAACATAGTTTACATAGTATTGGAGGTTGAATAAAGACATACGCCATCTCGTCCAACCTTTATACCCTACACCATAAGTCGTCCAACAGTTAAAGTACACATGGATTGGAGGTTGACATAAAGGCTAACGCCCACTCTAGTCCAACTTTATATACCATACCCATAATGCATGTCAAACAGCTACATAGTAAATAGTATGGAGGTTGAAGAAAGAAATACAGCCATGTAGTCCAAACCTTTATACCCCACCCATATGCATGTTCAAACAGCTACATAGTAACATAGTATTGGAGAGGTTGAATAAAGGCATACACACCATCTAGTCCAACTTTTATACCCTACTTATTAATGTTGTCTAACGTTTAATGTTACATAGTATTGGAGAGATTGAATAAAGGACATACGCCACATCTAGCCAAACCTTATACCCTACCCATAAGCTCTGTCTAACAGTTACATAGTAACATAGTATTGGAGGTTGAATAAAAGAAAACGCCATGTAGTCAACCTTATACCCCACCCATAATGTGTCACAAACATACATAGTAACATAGTATTGGAGAGTTGAATAAAGGCATACACCCATCTAGTCCAACTTTATTACCCTACTTAAATGTCTGTCTTAACAGTTAAATTTAGTACATAGTATTTGGGAGCAATGTGAATACAGACATACGCCCAATCTAGTCCAACCTGTATACCCTACCCATCATGCCTGTCTAACAGTTACATAGTAACCAATAGTATGTGCGAGGTTGATAAAGAATAGCCCATCTAGTCCACCTTATAACCCACCAATAATGTATCGTCTAACAGTTAATAGTAACCATAGTAGTGGAGGGTGAATTAAGGCATATGGCCCATTAGTCACCTTATACTTAACCCATAATTACCTGTCAAACTGTTATAGTAACAGTATGGGGTTGTTAAAGGACATGAACAATCTAGTCCAACCTATAACCTAACCATAAATAGCTGGTTAATATTACATAATAACAAAATATTGGAGATTGTATAAAGCATTGCCCAGAGTCTAATGTTAATACCCCAAACCCATAAGCCTGTCTAACAGTAAAATAGTACATAGTATAAGATGATTATATTTAAAAACAATGTCTAATCTAGTCCAACTGGTATATCCACCCATAAAGCCTGTTCTAAACAGTTACATAGTAACAGTATGGAGGTTGAAAAAAAGACATAGGTCCATACTAGTCAACATATACCCACCCATAAGATGCAAAACCGCATGCATAGTAAAACATGTCAAAACAGCTACATGGTAACATTAGTTATTGAGGGTAGAATAAAGACAATATGCCCATCTAATCAACTTTATATCCCATACCCATAATGTCTGTCTAACAGTACAAGTATAACATAGTATTGGAGGTTGAATTAAAGACATAGCTATCTAGTCAACCGTTATACCATACCCATAATGTCATGTCACCAGTTCCATAGTACACATAGTATTGGAGGTTGAATAAAGCACTAGCCCATCTAGTCCCAAACCTTAATACTTAACCCATAATACCTGTCTAACTGTTATATAGTAACAGTAATGGAGGTTGTATAAAGACATGAACACATCTAGTCCAACCTTTATACCCTACCCATAATAGCTGGTCTAATAGTTACATAATAACAAAATATTGGAGATTGTATAAAGACATTTGCCCATCGAGTCTAATGTTTATACCCAACCCATAATGCCTGTCTAACAGTAAAATAGTTACATAGTATAAGAGATTATATTTAAACACATGTCTATCTAGTCCAACTGTTATATCCTACCCATAATGCCTCTCTAACAGTTACATAATAACATTGTTTTGGAGGTTGTATAAAGACATATGCCCATCTTGTTTATACCCTACCCATAATATCTTACAGTTATCTAGTAACATAGTGTTGGAGGTTGTATAAAGACATACGTCCATCTAGTCCAACCTTTACACCCTACCAATAATGTCTGATTAACAGTTACATAGTAAGGTAGTATTGGGTGTTGTATAAAGGCAATGTCCATCTAGTCCATCCTTTTTAGCCTACCCGTGAGCTCTGCCTAAAAGTTGATCCAGAGGCAAGGAACAATTGATCCAGAAGGCAGCCCCACATTTTTTCTTTCTCTTACCATCATAATAAGTGCATTGAATAAGGATGATGTATAAAGTCACTCTCCCCTTTATACAGTACCAGTCACTCTCCCCTTTATACAGTACCAGTCACTCTCCCCTTTATACAGTACCAGTCACTCTCCCCTTTATACAGTACCAGTCACTCTGCTCTTCATACAGTACCAGTCACTCTCCCCTTTATACAGTACCAGTCACTCTGCTCTTCATACAGTACCAGTCACTCTCCCCTTTATACAGTACCTGTCACTCTCCCCCTTGTACAGTACCAGTCACTCTCCCCTTTGTACAGTACCAGTCACTCTCCCCTTTGTACAGTACCAGTCACTCTCCCCCTTGTACAGTAACCAGTCACTCTCCCCCTTGTACAGTACCAATCACTCTCCCCTTTGTACAGTACCAGTCACTCTCCCCTTTGTACAGTACCAGTCACTCTCCCCCTTGTACAGTACCAGTCACTCTCCCCTTTGTACAGTACCAGTCACTCTCCCCTTTGTACAGTACCAGTCACTCTCCCCTTTGTACAGTACCAGTCACTCTCCCCCTTGTACAGTACCAGTCACTCTGTACCAGGGGAGAGTGACGGTAACTGTAACAAGGGGGAGAGTGAACTGGTACTTACAGAGGATAGAGTGACTATACGTACAAAGGGGATAGTGCCTGGTACTGTACAGAAGGGGAGAGTGACTGTACTGTACAATGGGGAGATGACTGTACTAGTACAAAAGGGGAGAGTGACTGGACTGACAAATGGGAGAGTGATTGTACGTAACACGGGGGAGAGTGACTGGTTTACTGTACAGGGAAGAGTGGACTGGTACTGTAACAAAGGGGAGAGTGACTTGTACGTACAAAGGGGATAGGACTGGTACTGTACCAGTGGGGAGAGTGACAGGTACTGTATAACGGGGGAAGTGACTGGTCTGTATGTAAGAGGCAGAGTGACTGGTACTGTATAAGCGGGGAGAAGTGACTGGTCTGTATTAAGAGCAGAGTGACTGGTTTACTGTATAAAGGTGAAGTGACTGGTATGGTTTATAAGGTGAGAGTGACCTGGTAGTATAAAGGGGCAGTGACTGGGTACTAGTATAAAGGGAGAGTGACTTTATAACATCATCCTTATTCACTGCACTTATGTATGATGGTAAGATAAGAAAAAATGTGGGCTGCCTCTGGAATCAATTGTTCCCTTGCTCTGAATCACTTTTAAGGCGAGCCCCCCCCCCCCCTCACGGGTCAGGCTAAAAAAGGATGGAACTAGACTGACTTGCCTTATACAACACCCAATACTACCTTACTATGTAACTGGTAATCCGACATTATTGGTATGGTGTAAAGGTTGGACTAGATGGACTTACATGTCTTTATACAACCTCCAACACTATGTTTCAGGTAACTGTAAGACATTATGATGGGTAGGTTAACAGATGGGCATATGTCTTATACAACCTCCAAAACAATGTTTTATGTAACTGTTAGAGAGGCATTATGGTATGATAATAACAGTTTGGACTAGATAGACATGTGTAAAATATAGATCTCTTATACTATGTAACTATTTTACTGTTTAGACAGGCATTATGGGTTGGGTAGAAACATAGCCTCGAGGGCAAATGTCTTATACATCTCCAATTTTTTGTTATTATGTTAAACTATTAAGACCACTATTCATGGGTAGGGTATAAAGGTTGGACTAGTATGTGTTTTTCATGTCTTTATACAACCTCCATTACTGTTACTATATAACAGTTATACAAGTATTTGGGTGAATTAATTAAGGTTTTGGGGACTAGATGGGCTTAAGGCTTTATTCAACCTCCATACTATGTGCCTATGTAACTGTTAGACATACATTATGGGTATGGGTATAAGGTTGACTAGATGAGCTTATGTCTTTTATTCAACCTCCAATACTATGTTACTATTGTACTGTTGACAGACATTATGGGTATGGGAATAAGGTTGATTAGATGGGCATATTGTCTTTATTCTTCAACCTCCAATACTAATGTTACCATGTTAGCTGTTTTGACATGTTTACTATGCATCTGTTTGACATCTTATGGGTGGGTATAATGGTACAAGATGGGATATGTCTTTATATTCAACCTCCAAAATCAATGTTTATATTAACTGTTAGAAGCAGTGCATTATGGGTTGGAATAATACAGTTGGAAAGAATAGCATGTGTTAAATATAATCATCTTATACTATGTACCTATTTTACCTGTAGACGGCATTATGGGTTTGCTGGTATAACATTAGACTCTTTGGGCAAATGTCTTTATTACATATCTCAATATTTTGTTATTATGTAACTATTAGACCAGCTATTATGGGTAGGGTTATAGGTACAGCGTTATGTTATCCATAGTACTATCTACGAGCAGTAATATGTAGTAGTCGTTGCTTGCCATGTGCCTTTAATATTCAACCTCAATTATATTTACTATTAACGTTAGACAGGTCTATGGGTTAGGTAGTTAAACGTTGGACCTAGATGGGCGATGCCTGATTATACCCCGCAATACTATTTGGGTTACCTATGTAACTGTTAGACAGGCATTATGGGTAGGTATAAAGTTGGACTAGATGGCGGTATGTCTTTATTCAACTTCTCCCTACAATACTATGTTAACTATTAACTGTTAAACAGACATATATTAGGGTATAAAGTTGGATCTAGATGGGCATTGTACCTATTCAACCTCCAATACTTGTTACCTGACTGTAATGTGTTTCAAGCTGTTTGACATGGACATTATGGGTGGGTATAGGTTGGGGGCAGCGACGCGGCTACGAGTTGGACATTGTCTTTTTCAACCTCCAATACTTGTTACTATGTAACTGTTAGACAGTGGCTTATGGGGTAGGATCGTATACAGGTTGGACTAGATAGGCATGTTGTTATTATTAATCTCTTAATACTATGTAACTATTTCGATGTTGTGACAGACTTATAGTTAGGGTATAAAAGGGACTAGAGGCAATAGTCCCTTTATATCAATCTCCCCAATTATATGTTATCTATGTATGCTATTTGAAATGCATATGGGTAGGGATAAAGGTTTTGGACTAACGGGCTTTCATTTCTATACAACCTCAATACTTTACTATTGTAACTGTTAGACATGATATGGGTAAGTATATAAAGTGGACTAGATGGGGCAGTTATGCCTTCCTATTCAACACTCCAATCCATGTTACTATTAACGTGTTAGACATTGACTTATTGGTAGGGTATAAAAGGTTGGACTAGATGGTCGTATGTCTTATTCAACCTCCAATACTATGTACTATGTAATCTGTTAGACGCATTATAGAAGGGTAGGTAAGGTTGGACTAGTGGGGCTCTGTCCTTAATTCATCCTCCAATACTATGTTAACTATGTAAGTCTTAGTTTGACTATGCATTATAAGGTAGGGGTATCACAGGTTGGCTAGATGGCGTATGCTCTTTATTCACCTCATACTATGTTACTATGTAGCTGTTTGACAGCATATGGGGGGTTCTAAATGGTTGGACTAAGGCTATCTTATTTCAACCTCCAATCTAATGTTTACGATGAGCTGTTTTGAACATGCAGTCATGGGTAGGGTATAATGGTTGGACTAAATGGACTTGTCGTTAGTATTCAACCTCCAATACTTATATTGACAGACATTATGGGTAGGGTATAAAGGTTGGACAGATGGGTGTATTTCTTTTAGGGCGTATGTCACTACTATGTAAGTAACTATGTAAAAAAAAATAGGGAGCAAAAAAGCCAACGTGGCAACACAAGTAGGGCCAATAAAAGGGGATTGTATCACTAAAAATGCAGTGCCCTCATATTAGTTGTAAATTTATATACTTTAGGGGGAACTATGGTCCCCCAACCAAATTTGTTTAAATTGTTCCTACCTTTAAAAACGAGCCATCAACTACCTCTCTACGTGCTCCATGGTCTATAGATATAAAGAATTTTATGACCACAAGTTAATGGGTGGGAGGCTGACATGTGACTTAAGTCTACCTCCACCTCACCACCGGGGAGCACGAGCCTCAGACTTCAGTGACAGAACAGGAAGTCCCCTCCACCTCCCCTGCAAAAAACTAATAGCAAACATTCTTGCGGCGACGAGCATCCCTGTCAATTTACCTAAAGTCATTTTTGGACCAAACAGTTCCCATTTTAGGTAGACTTTACCTGTGATATTGTGTGTTGCTGCATGACTTTAACCTATAGTAGAGAATTGTACCGTGTTAGTCCAAGATAAAGTGAATAAATCTTGGATATAAAATTAATAACCTTTTTTGGCTAACAAAATTATCGAAAATTCAAGCTTTCCAACACTAGGCTTCTTCTCAGCATATAACTATACTGAAATCTTATAAAGCCTCTATTTTTATACATACTAGAACAGATACTTTCTGACATTACCTAGAGGTTTATCTTTTTGCCTCCAAACCTATTGGCAATGGTTTGTCGTAATAAAAGTAAATACACATTTCATCCACGATCACGGGCATTAATAAAGAATTAGCAGGGTTAATAAACATATATACACTTCCCTCTAGTGTCCATGCGGGTCCTGGTATAAATGAATATTTATATTGGTGTTTGGTGGTTTAGAGGAATTTAGTCTGATTAACACTCTACATGATTTAAATTAGAAACATATTGACCACATAAGTTTAGATCTTTGTTGAGTCCAAGTCCCAATGTTATTGTATATACGTTTACATTCCCTTCTAACCTCATCCTTTTGAGATCTGAAATTTCCCATGAGCACTGGTACTTTTAGGTCTTTCATCAGTTTTTAATCAGTCTGTGTCCTTGGCTGCAGAAAATGGTGGCAACCCACAGGGACATCTTGTTTATTGTTGTTAATTGTGAATCGGATGAAGTTCATCCTTTGCCTCAGGTATTTTTTGCCTGGTATTGGTATCCTGTCTCCAGTGTGGATGTACTTGCAGGTTCACAATCACACACCTTTTCCTGCAAACAGTGAGAATGTTTAAAACATGAGTACTGTAATCTGCTCTACTACTTATTAATCTTTTTACGTAAGTTCAGATAACATACCCCACATAATATGTCTACTTTAAGGGTGTGCCCTGTCTCCGGTCCGCGCTCTCCTATGACTTTCATTCACGCACAGTTCATCCTGTCTGACGAGTTTATTCATCAACACTTATCTACACAAATCACGGTATATTTAGAAAAATATGGGTGGAGTCTGTTTGAAAACTAGTTTAATAGAAGGTGGATTACCAGAACGTAGGACGCCCTGACGAGTCACGTGTGAGTGACGAACCGTACGTCGGCCTGTTTTCGTGGAGGATATCTAGTGATGCGGATCGCGTCTGAGTACGCGAGCACCATTTTTCAAATGGACATGAAACCGGATCTTAGACGCATATGGACACAGAAAGGATGTGTTTTCATTCTTTTTGAGCACTTGAGAATCTAGTAAACCGCGGGGGGATATTGATACCTAGGACCGAAGGGTTGTGGTACTAAACGTTGTTATTGCAGTAATATTTGGCAATTTGTATATGTGACCTAAAAAAGTGGTGAAAGAGACCACTGAATGCAGTGATGTGTTTAGACAGTATAGGCCAAATCTGAAGTATTCGGCGCATAAACATATAAAATAACTAACGTCGGCTTGTACAAGCCACTGGCACCAGTCCGCTATATTACAGAATCCTCCTTACTGTCTGTTTGTAGTGTAAATCCTTACCTTACCTTAGATATCAATGGACAAAGAAATGTACAACTTGCCCTATTGGTACAGGTAATCATTGAGCTTATGTACATGATGCACTAAGTATGGCATCACATGATCATCCTCCACACTTAATGAATGTTTTGTTTGGTGTATTTTAGGTGTTTTTAGGTTTTTGATATTATTTTAAGTGAGACATCCACAAAGAAAGCGCTTTGTTTACTAAATTGCGTGAGTACTTTGGGGGACATATTGTATATAGGGTCCCTCCCGGAGAATATTGCAGGGTTTATTTAGTGATAAAATCGTCAGAATGATGATCCTGTTTGGTTGCCTGAAAGTCATAGAGAGCGTTGGGGGGGTAGGGGGGGGGGGGGGGGGAGGGAACGAGGCACTCACCCTTTAAAGTATGACATATCTGTTGGGTATGTTATCTGACCTGACGTAAAAAGATTATAAGTAAGTTTGGACAGATCTACAGTCTCATGTTAAGCATAGTAGCACGTTGGCTACATTTTTTCTTGTGTTAAACAGGAATGTTGCATTTTTGTGTGGGGGATTACAGACTACTAGAAATATTCCCCAGACCCCCCGCTCTTGCTTACTGAAACCTACCCAACTTAAAAACAATGCTGTAAAAAGTTCCTAACAGGGCCCCACACCAAAGGAACATCTCCCTGTTTGCATAAAAAGTGGTGAAACCTGCAAGTACTCCACACTGGAGACAGATAACCAATACCAGGAACCCACATAGGTTGAAATAAAGGGAACCTTCTCCTGCAATCATATGCTTCAATGTGGTATAACCTTATTTTCTGTTCTAGGTGCCTGCCCCCTCAGGACTTTATGTAGGAGAGCTTGGACAGACCCTAGGCAAAGATGAACCTCATAGATCACAATTAATAACAATAACTAGATGTCCCTGTGGGTGCCCTTTCTGCAGCCAGGACACCCTGAAAGACCTAAAAGTCCACAGTGCTCATGGGAAATTTCAGATCCCGAAAAGGAGAGGTTAGAATGGGAAGTAAAACTTATAACAAAAATTTGGGACTCTGGACTCAACAAAGATCTAACTATGTGTCCTCTGTTTCTAATCTTAAATGTATGTAGAGTTCATCAGACTAAATTCCTCTAACCCACCCAACCAGTAAATATCTCATTTATACTCAGAACCCTCCATGGACACTATAGTGAGTGTATCTGATTGTTTGATTTAACCCCTGCTAATGTCTTTTTATTCTGCCTGGACATGAATGTGTTATTTACTATGTTTTAATTACGACAGCCATAGCCCATCGGGCCTGGGGGCTAACAAGGTAAGCTGTGTGGGTGCTAGAGCCGCGCGTGGACTCTATGTAATGTCAGAAAGTTTTGTTCTCAGTTATGTATAAAAGAACAGTGCTTTATAAGATTCCGTATTGTATCATGAATTTATCTACTAAGATAAAAACAAACAGCATCGCTCTGTTATAAATCACCTGAGGCACCAAACTGAGAGAGGGAAATTCCCACCTGCAATCACACATACAAATGTCAGTCACCATTTCAGTTTCAGTAACACTCTGCATTGAAGAGTTTCCTAACTGATAAGGCACTTTCTAGACATTTTGTTAATGTAATGCTTCAGGTTTGGATATATAGAGAAACAAGGAACCGATCAGCCAAATAAATGTAAACAGTGATAGTTGGGAATTATTATAGTTTTCAATATGGCAATTACAAAACTATTTCCCCCCGTTTACACTACCCTTTATCTTATCTCCAAGCCGTGAAGTTACCTGTAACTCAAAACTAATATTACATATTTGATGGGACACGGTTGACTTCTCCAGTTTAAAATATCGCTTTAAAACCCTTCCTGAATCTCTTTGTCTTCATTCCATACACAATGGGTGTTTAATGGGACGACACGAGAGGCTTGTGATTCATGGTACGCATTTTATGTTCCATGGAGGGTTTGGATACTACAACGAAATGAAATGGGTAAGTCTGTAGAATGTTATGTAATGATAACAATATGGCGTGGCACTGCAATGTTTGAGGGTTTTCCATCGAGCCTCTGGAGATGCAACTTCCTGAACCACTCTAATCTATTACCATAGGAGAACACAAGAATTTATCTACAAATATTACACTGCCAGAAAGACCATGTAATAGAACAAAGTTCCTCAGCTCTCCACAAGTCTGTCTAATGATTTTCAATAAAACTCACATTAACGACTGTTAAATTATGTTCGGTTTTATCAAGACAGTTAGTTTGCAGTCTGATGGGAAGAATGTAGATCACATTGCACTTGTATCACAACAAATATCACAGTCTTGGAAAGAAATAGGGTGTCCTGATAGTTTGAGTGTCTGAGAGGGTGGACAAACCTGCGAGTACCTATCTAAGCCATTATTCAAAAACAAACAGCGAGATTCAAGCATCATGGTGTAGAAAATACTCCTGTGGTGACACAACATAAAACTGTTTGAATTTCCATTTGATCAAACCACAGAAGGGCCATAAACTTGGAACTACTGCAGTAGACACAATAATCTACCAGGGAAAGTAGAGGCTGGTACACAATGCATGGCTTATGAAGTCGTGGTCTGTCCTATTAGAAAAACTCAATGATGCAGTTACAAGGATCACCATCATGTACATTACAAAACAAAGACATAGAACCCAACAGTCTCTTGTTTTTGGTCCAATGAATACCAATCGAAGAAATTCAGATGGAAAATGGGTCTGATGGTTTGGTGTATAGTTCATCATAACACTGAAATAATAAATAGAGAGAGCTTTATTTAATAAAATTAATATCCTGTGCGTATAACTAATTTAAAATGTTTTTTTCATTAATGTAAATATCGTTCTATATAACCCTTCCAATAAACATAATGAATGCCATAAGGTCAACGCTGTTCACATATACCCTGTAGAAGGCATTGCTATAAACAACAATATTTTTGTTTGAGAGCTTTAATTAATCATTGAAAGGGAACCTGTTGTATTCGTTAGATCAACTGACTTGAAGTTTAGTTTTTACAGAACTAACTCAATTCCAGTTGATCTAATTGAGTTACCACAGATATACCATGACTGGATGAATGAAAACCTTTACAAGCTTGAAGGGACCTTTACTTTGTTGGTTTACAAGCATAGAATTCAGTAGTGGTGCTCTATCCTTTAGTTTAAAAGTTTTGAAGTGTGTGATCTGCATATATGAATAACTGCAATGGTTTTACATGACTATCGTTTTTTGTGAACATGGCAAAATTTTTTTTGAGAATTTTCCACACTTGTCTCCCTTTTCTCCCATGGTTATTTCAGTTTTTGTCATAAAGAATTGTTTTATTCCCACGTTTTCTTTTAATTAAGGAATATTAGGGTTGGTAATGTAATTTTGAAGTAATGTATCCTCAAATACGGCAAATTTTAAATTCGAGTCATGTACATTATACTTATGATTTCTATAACGTTGTCACCCCCCCCCCCCCCCCGAATTGCTATTGTCTCAAAGTCTCTATGCTAGCTCTAATATAGTAAGGACAGTGGGCACCTAGTCCTGGTGCCCTCTATTATTTGTATTGCTGGGATATGTAGAAGGTATTTTAAGCTATGCAGTGGGGGGGGTCATTCATTATATTATCCCTTAAGAAACTGTAGGAAGGAAGGCCGGGACAGAAAATCACAAGGCTTTTCGGGATCACATTAATATACAGCTTGGTATGCTTCTTTTTGTTGTTTATATCATCTATGATATTTCAAGCCCGTTATAGAAGTAATTGCCACTCATATGTAATTAAGATTTGTCTAAATATTTAAATCAAGAGGTTCTACCCTAAAACTTTTGCTTCTGATTATCTCCTCTTGGAGAAAGTTAATTTGCAATTGATTTCAAATTATTTGTGAGGTGGTTTGTGGCAATAGGAGCCTATGTTTGGTGGGGGGGTTTCGATGATGATTGGTAGAAATGTGGAACAATATTGTATACTTTTTTGCATTTGGGGTAGTTTCCTCCTGTATTTGTGTGTATTTAAACTAATTTTCTTTACGCAGTTTTGTGGTATATAAAAGGCTGCTAATCGTGCGTTCGGCTTTTTTAATTTTGAGATGAAAAATTGCTTTGTCCATCTACTTGGTTTTCCTGCGCTTTAGTAACTAGCATGCTTGTAGTTTCTTTAGGTGTTTTGGAATGATGGAGAAGATTCCAGTAACCATCCTGATTTGAATTATTGATTACTACATTCTTTCTTCATTTGCCCCCATAGTTTAATAATGAATTTAAACACCCCAGTGTGCCTTGTGGGAGTCAAATTCCATTTTAGCCGGTGATACAAGATGTTCTAATGTGTGGGTAACCCTGGACTAATCCAATCTAGAGACCAGTTGTGTGTGTGGACTAAAATGTTTAGTCCTTAGTTTCCTATTACATTCCCCTCCATAGATCAAGTATCCTGTTTCATTCATTAAGAGTTCTTCAATTCTGTAGCTTTTTCCTTGTAGGTTTTAGATTTATGTTCCTACTGGGTCCAATTGGGATAATAATCACCAATACATATGACTTCACTTTATTGTGTTGCTGCAAAATCCATAAGGTTGATAAAAGAAAAGCGAGTTGGTGGTGGTGTTTGGGCGCTCGTACAATATATTAAAACACGTGGTATATTCAGTAGGATAATTAGGCAGTGGATATCAGATATCGGCCATTTGCATCCGTCCAGATATTCGTATCTCTAACAACAGCCAAGGAGTTATGGCAAAAATGTTGTAACTAAAACAGTTTTTATTTTCCCCAGTTGAAAATGAAATAATATTTAATGCTTGTTTATAACTTGTGGTATACAACTGTCTTTTGTAGAACAGTATTTTTGTGGTATGCTGTGCATAGTGTCGTTGGAACATGCACGTGCCCTCTTTGAATAGGAAGATGTTGAACATTTGTCAGGATATAAATGTTATGGGCATTTAGAGAGGGTGGCTATACCCGTGTTTTTGCTTTAGGTCTAGGCCTTAGGAAAACAAATACAGGGACTTGAGGGGCTTGGCTATGCAGTAGATTAGCTAGTTAGGGCTTTTTAATTGGAAGAAGGGACAGTTGCCATGCGGGATATAATCACTTACTATATCTTATAAATACTAATGGGACCTATAATTAATAAACTTGGTGCATTGTTCCCTAATATGTCATATTCAACGGACACGAGGACATCCTTTAATGATAAAGAAAAAGAAATATGGTCGAATAGCTGGTACTGTACGGGGAGGGAAGAGTGACTGTACGTACGGAGGGTTATGACTGGTACCGTAAGGGGTGAGTGACTGTACCAGTACAGAGGGTAGAGTGACTGCTAACCGTACAGAGGTTGATGACGGGTACCGTACAGAGGGTAGAGTGACTGGTACCCCGTACAGAGGGTAAGAGTGACGGTACCGTACAGAGGTAGATGACTGGTACCCGTACAGATGGTCGAGTGACTGGTCCCGTACATCGGTAGCGTGAGTGACTGGTACTTGAACAGAGGTAAAGTGACTGTACCCAGTACAGAGGGTAGAGTGACTGGTACCGTACAGAGGGTAGAGTTGACTGGTACCAAGTACAGAGGGTATGACTGGTACCGTAATAGAGTGTAGAGTACTGTTACCGTCCAGAGGGTAGAGTGGACTGTTACCACGTACAGAGGGTAGAGTGACTGGTCAGCCGAACAGAGGGTAGAGTGACCTTGTACCGGAACAAGGGTATAGTGACCTGGACACGTACAGAGGGTATAAAGAGTGACTGGTAACCTGTACAGAGGGATAGATGGCTAGTACCGTACAGCAGGGTAGAGTGACTGGTACGCCCGTATCATAGGTGCAGAGTGACTGGTAACCAGTACAGAGGGTAGAAAGTGCACTGGTACCCGTACAGAGGTAGATGCTGGTACCAAAGTAGTAGGGGTGAGTCTGGTACCGTACAGAGTAGAGTGACTTGTACCACCCCAAAACCCCCCCCCCCCCCCCCCCCCCCCCCCCCCCCCGTCCAGAGGGTAGAGTTTACTGGTACCGTGACAGAGGCAGATGACTGTACCGTACGAGGGTAGAGGACTGGTACCGTAACAGAGGGTAGAGATGACTGGTACGGTACCGAGGGTAGAGTGACTGGTACTGTACAGAGTGTAGAGTGACTGGTACCGTACAGAGGGTAAGTGACTGTACTGTTGTACAGGTAAGTGACTGGTACTGTACAGAGGGTAGAGTTCCTGGTACCATACAGGGTAGATTGACTGGTACCGTACAGAGGGTAGAGTTACTGGTACCAAGTACAGATGGTAGAGTGCTGGTACCGTACAGCGGGTAGAGTACTGGTACTGTCAGAGGGTAAGCGTGCTGGTAACCAGTACAGAGGGTAGAGTTACTGGTACCATACAGATGGTAGAGTGACTGGTACCGTACAGAGGGTAAGTGACTGGTACCGTACAGAGGGTAGAGTGACTGGTACCGTACAGATGGTATAATAACTGTAGGAATGTTCGAATCTAGTTACTATACGAGCACAGATATTATTGGGTTTAATCGACACGGTAGAATTCTCCTCTCCCAATAGTACATCTACCCTTCCCTTTTCCATATTTTCACGCTTAAACATCACAGGGTAAATTAATCTCCCTACATCTTCTCTCATCACAGACCCACAAACCTCTATTGACTGTTGTCACTGAAATTACATAGCCTTCCCCATCCTAATTCTCTCTGTCCGGCTGGCCTCACACCTCTCTGTCTTCGTTCTTCTCGCTCCCATCACCAGTGACTGTGCCCCAATAGCTTCCCCACATTGGTCCTTGCTCTCTCTACTCTGTACCTGTTTTGAACAGAGATGATCCGATCAGTCATGAACCCTTTTGTTCGGAAATCCGAATGTTCCATCCGAAACCGGGCGGAAAGTACGTATTTCAGGACTTTCCAACACCGCATTTTTTGCATGTAACTGGAATTACGAGTGATTTTGTTAGTAATCCATAAATAACCTCCATGTTTCGATAATCCCGTAAATTTGATTCCATTTTCGTACTTTCTGTCTGGTTTTTCCCATCTGTAAATCTGAAAGCGGAACGCTACTTTACCAGTATTTTCCATTAGCAAAAAAAAAAGAGTCTTTAATAAGGGGGCCCCAGGGGTAGTGTTTACTTTGGGGGGGTAGACGACTACTAAGTTAGTGGGGGGGAGGGATTCTCCCTGTACTTAGTTTGGGGGGAAAGTGGAAATACAAAACAGGGGATAATTTTATCTAGCGGTGGGGCCAGGATCTTGTGTCTTACCTCGCCTATGTCCGCCTTTCCTTGTCCTCTGACTTGACACTGCATTAATCTTCTACTTATTGCACATCTACCTTCCCTATGTCATTTTGTATGTTTTCTACCAACTAGATTGTAAGCCCTCATCCAGGGACCTCTTTCCTAATGTTACTGGTTTACTTTTGAATACTTATTATGTATATCGTGTATTTATCTTACTTAATAAACACTACAGTATGCCCACTGGTCTGTGTGAATTAATCAAAGCCCCGTGTCATAGCATAGCCATTTACATCACAGGATGGGGGTGGAGAGACCATAGTCCTTTCTGCCTGATAAACACACAACATTTCCCTGATGAACGATGTGCCTGCATAGCTTAATAGAAATGTGCGCTGGACTGACATTTAAAAGACCCACGATAACGCACAAAATAACTTTTTTTAAAATAAAAATACCCTGGGGTGGGGAGGTAAGTTTGATTTATTCCTACCTCCCAATAATAATCATTTTATTGAGTAACTACAGCACAACGTTTGCATCTGCCAGGTTGGTGCTCTGGGCCTCCCTGTATTAAAAGATGTGCTGAAGCACCCTAAAATACTGCTGGCACAATTAGTTTTCCTTGTGTTGGCAGTTTCCCATATAATAATACGGGAGGTAGAAAGGTAAAGGGAGAGAGGGGGTAAAGGGGAATCCTGTAGGAAAGGAGGAACAGGAAGTAAATTTTGAGAGAAATTAGAGAATAATAATTTGTCCAATCATGTGTGACACGCATCTCAGTGTGACAGTCCCGGTACTTACCGATTGTGTGTGTCTGGTTCCGATGACATTTTGCCTTTAAAACCCTTATTTATCGCAAGAAAATCCCCTACTCTATCTATATGTCCTAACCAATTAGCCAACAACCTAATTAAGTGGCAGATTTTAATGAAAAGGTCACCAGGGAGCCACCATACCGGCTGGGAATTATTTACATCGAACAGATCTACAAAATCATGTTATGAACCGAAGATATTAAAATAATAAATCTATAACAATTATTTTTTTTATTACCTTAAAGTATAAATCATAATCCTTTTTTTATACTACTCAGGTTTTGAGGGGGTTGATTAATCTACAAAAACCACTTGATAATCATACTAATACATAATCTAAAGTTTATTTTTATGTTCCTCTGCTCCTTGGTGCAAATTAACCAGAACTGTGGGTTCAAATCATGAGGAAACTAGGAAACTAGTATATAATACCATATAATAACTAGTCATAATAATAACCATTAATAACCTAGTCATATAATAAACCAATATAATAACCTAGTCATTAATAACCATATAATAACAGTATTCATAACATATGTTGAGCTGACTAACCCTCGACTGTACCGTTCGCTACCCAGTAAGGATCGTTCTTCGTAATCCTCGAATTACTCGTCGAATGTATCTTGCGAAAAACACCGACAATTGCCCGTCTGACTTCAGGAAAGTGTTTTAACCAAGTTCTGGTGACAGTGACATGTTCCCATACCATTTCTCCCAGTGCCACAGACCCCCCCCCCCCCCAAAAACTTTACAGTTAGTTTTAGCGTAAATCACTAGGACTTTTTTTTCAACTTTAGAACTTTTACGGAATTTCGAGTTCGAACACGGACAAATTTATATAGTTCGACCAGCTATATCAGTAGGCATCCATGTAAGTTGCTGGGACCTATCGGGACCTGAACAGTAAAGGTCGGCAAGTTTCACTCCGCATTTTTTTAATCTCTTAGTCTCTAGGGACCTTTTTTTTTTTTTTTTTTTTTTTTTTTTTTTTGTATGTCCACATTTCATTGTTCCTGACGGTGTGATGGAAGTAATTTATCTGGTTTGGGGGAAAGTTGGTTTTTCCATTGTTGGGGAGGTTGAGTTGTTAGTGGCTCGTGACATTGGAACATTGCCACTGGTTACTGATTCCTGAGAGTTGCCCACTAATTTCCCCAGGGACTCTTTGGCATATCTTCTTATATGAGTATGTCGAGAGATAATAATTTCTTTACCTCCATATCACATCTAATCTGCGTTCGGGGGGAGTTCGGAGTTGAAAGGTTGTTTGTCTCTATTGTTGTCCCAAAATTTTATTATTTGGGATGGAGTCAACTTGATTTTTCTAAGTTTATTAGCCCACCCATGTCCGGTTTAGTGTTTCTTGAACTAGGTTGAAGTTGTCATCAAGTCGGCCTATCCTTAGAAATCAATTGGGGTGACAGAACCTTCTTGAAAGTTGCGTGGCGAGGTTGACAGCCCAAATGGTTAACATTGTACGAAAGTGATGGTTTAGAAGGTAAATCTTAAGTAGTTCCTGTGCTTTGATGTAATCGGTATGTGGGGATAAGCATTTCTGCGTAGTCCTTTGATCATCCTCTCCTCTCTGTATCTGGTTGGTTATTGTTTTGAGTGTTTCCTCTCATATTCATACCTAACACCCATTTCCGGCTGCAATCCTCCTCCCTCGCTCGGGTGTTTCGCCTCCGGGCAACTCTGTTCGCAACGTACTCGCTTTCTCGCTAGTGTTGTTCGCCTTTTCGCGCACAACCGTCGGGTTGCCTTTTTGTCCCTTAGCTTGCTGTCCTAGCAGTTGAGGGGAGAGTCGGTATTTTGGCCCACTACCTCCTCACTGCTTTTGAATTGGTCTAGACCGTTTTGAGCGGGAAATTCAAATTTCAATTATCCTATCCTATTTTGCCTAGTTCTTTCTTTGTCCGTTTCAATTGGCTCTTGGTCTCCATATTTAGCTTCCTGTCCTTGCCTGCCTCATTGCCCGATATAGTTTGTGGTTTTCCCTTACTAGTGGTGTATATTATTGTCCAGTTTCCATCCTCCCTCGTTCCTGAAAATCCCTTTTTTGCCTGTGCTCGTTGCCCTGATACCGCTGCTGCTGCCTGACTTCTGCTTGCCTTGAATACGCTGTTGCCTATCCCTTGTACTCCGACTGGTTGTCCTGAACTCTGTGTTATCGACTTCTGGCCCGTCCCTGTTTCTGCTTTTTGGATTCGCATTTTTGTTACCCACTCTTCTAGCTCTGAGCTGTTTGTGCCCTGTTGTTAGTTTGCCTCCTGGTTTCCTTGAGTATCCCCGGCCTCAGCACACTATTTTCACTTTACGTCCAGGGGGCAACCGTGTCCGGTGAGGCCGCTAACTACCTCCCGGGCAAATGGGGCTTTGGCTATTGGTGAAGTCAAGTGTTTAGATTGGGGTATCGGTGCTGAAGGGATACTTGGTGAGTTCGGGGCGTACACTTGCTCATTTTGACTTTGGATATATTTATCAACTGGTTTTTCCAAATTGAGATTCTAATATCGCCCTGACTGTTCCGTTCTTTTTTCTTCTTGAAGGACAGGGTGGATTAAATACTTGTTTTTGTTGTTGAATTGGGACTTGTCTATGACTGACCTATCTAGTATTGTTTCCTGAGGATTCCTTGTTTAAAACTCCAGCATGGCTTTGATATTCTTTGGGTTTTGTGAGGTTATGAACCTTTTCTTTGGGGTGGTAATTGGGAGATCTATCATGTAACCTCGAGATATCGTTTGTGTTACCAAGTGCGGATTTTTATTCTTGCCAATTTGTTACAAAGTTGGTTTAGTCAGGTTGTACTGTAGTCATAACGTTTTTCTTTCTTTTTGCCTCTTCCTCTTGACGTTTTTTGAAAGAAGGTCTGCCCGGACGGTATTGTTTTGCTCTTGTAAGGCGTGTCCCATTGAAGATGTGAGGAAATCCTTCTTCTGAATTTTTTCTATAGGTTGAAGGTATTTTTTTCACTGAATTCTTTTCTCTTTCTATGTACTTCATCCAAATCGGGTCCAATAAAGATTTGCCTTAAAGGGAGTTGGTTAGACCCCTGTGTTCGATTGGTTGTCTACCCTCCATTGCTTAACCACAACGCACCTCTTACCACTGGTTGATTGAGCCAGGATTAGCTGGAATTTTAGTGAGTCTATTGGAGGGCTTTCAGTTTAATTATTCGCTAATTTGAGTTCCTGTGTTTATTGTTTCATTCCTGGGTACTCCTTCTTTAATCCGCATCCTCCCGGTCTTTAATTCCAATTCGATTGGCCCTTGCTATACTCGTTATGCAATAGCGAATGACGAATGGCGCCCCTGCTTGCCACATATGTCTTTTTATGCTTCCTCTTCTTCAAGGACACCCAGTCGTCTGTAGCTAATGCACTTTTTCCTTCTTTGCAATTTTTTTGGCTTATAGGTTATCCTATTTTGGTGGTTCATCCCAGGTTTTTTGGATTCTTTGTTTGTTGAAGTGTATTCCTTGTCATATTCTGGAATATATTAATCTCCTGTCCGATTTCCTTCCCCATTTCTGTCCTTGATTATTTCCCGTCATTTGTTCGTTAACCGTGAAACAGAGCGTTTGACTAGCTTTGGTTTGAAAACATTAAGGTCCCTCCTCCTGTGTTTTTATCTGAAGGTTCCCTCCGATATCTGAACATGGACCTCATCTTTGTACTTATATTTCTAATGTGGCTGGGGAGGGCATTACAGAGGTTGCTTTCTTCTGTCTCCCCCCATCTTCTGAATATGAGTTCTCCCTCTGATTTCAAATGTCCAGTATGGTTGGTTTTGAATTGGTTGTTTCTGTTAGTAGGATACCTTGTTCTCCTAACATCTGCCACTTTGTTGAAGTATCTGAGTTACTTTAGTAATTAGTGTTCCATAGGATGATTTGAATCCGTTAGACGTGGTTTGTTGAAATTTGTTCCTCTGTGATATTGTTTGCATAAGGGTTCATGCAGTCTGCACACATTTTACTTCCTTGTTGAGCAATATTAGGGCAAAGGGCACATGCTGTCCCTTTTTTTTGCTTTACTTGGCACTTTCTACCTGGATCAGGAGAGCTGAAAAATACAATATTGTCAGAAAAGAAGACAGTTAGTATAG
This sequence comes from Hymenochirus boettgeri, assembly GCA_019447015.1. NCBI lineage: Eukaryota > Metazoa > Chordata > Amphibia > Anura > Pipidae > Hymenochirus > Hymenochirus boettgeri. The sequence continues at coordinate 336,529,391 of CM033470.1, forward strand.
AAACTACATGTAGTTTGTAATGCAAGGGCGAACTGCACTCTCAGTGGATTTGCTCACCCCTTGGATGTCAGACTGTGTCTTTGTCAGGGCTAGTGGCTGCACTGCAAGAGACAAACCCGAGAGGATCAGGATTATCACATTTAGGTCAGCCATGACCCTGCCCCTTTACTCTGTTGACTTACAACATACTGGCGAATATGGGTCTGAAACAGCGATGCGTGAAGTGGACAGAAGCATAGCTGGTGCACATCCAACTGGGAGCTGCAGGGATACACAAGTGTTCCGAGCGCTTGCGACGTTCATCCGTAGTCACGCCGAAGTGCCTCTCGGCGGGTTAACAGAGAACACTGCACCTCGCGATAGGGAATAAAGGGGTCCGCTATTCCCCACCGCTCTACATGCAGGCTTAAATCGAGCGGTCTCACTGAGGAGAGGGATCCCAGTGGTCTATTTTTGGATTTGGGGAGCACTACTGTCCGGTCCGTCCATACAGGAGAAAAAGACAGGGTAGGAGGGTGGAGCTAACATACTTTAATTGGAGAACCAACCTGTCCGCATTGGGGTCTACAGGCGTTTAACCCATGCCTTCCTCCACTGACTGGAGGACCGGGAAATCATCTACACTTACTGGGAAAGAGCAACTTTCTTTTGATTGGCCATTACTCCACATGCTTCAGTAGTCCTCCATTCTCCCACAATGCACAGCTAAAGGATGTCCGTACGCATGCATTGCGTCAGGATGTGATTGTAAGTGCTACAGGTGCCTAAAGCAGCTACCGAAGCACACCTATTGGGTTGGATATAAAGGACAATAAGGGAAATGACAGCAAACTTTCCATGTCAGAATTATAAATTTGAGAGGTGTGTCTTCATCTCCAATTTGACCAGTCCATTCATCGTGGGGGAGATTCTGTATGTTAGTACTTTTTTTATTTTTTTATTTCATAGCCATTTACACACTTTTTTCACACTATATATCTTTATTTTTGTACTCTTATAAACTATTATGTTTATAGTATACCTTTTACATTACAATATCCACTTTAACTATGTATATATTATTTTTGCTACCCCCACTACATAGCACAGTCTAAAATCCATGCAATCTCCACAAAATGGAAAATAATTTTCTATAAAGGCAAGAATATAGAGACCATTGTAGCTATTGACTCCCATGCATGTTTAATAAAGGAGCTTTTTATATTTTGATACTAAGAAGTGTGCCCGTGCCTTATTCCATATACTGTACTTTCTGTTTTATGTTTAATTTTTTGATGATGGAGAACCTCTTTTTTACATACAGCTCTAAAAAAATAGATATATTCACTCAGGGCCCCCTCTGGAATATACTTTTTCTTATTTGAGTTTGGCATTAGGGCATATTATATGTATATCGTGTAATGTGAGCTGGCATTCGGGAATCTAATATGTACCATCTGTGTGAGCCTGGGGCATTTGGGATCTGTCATGTACCAGTCTGTGTGAGCTGGGAATTCGGGAATCTGATAGGTACCAGCATCTGTTTGAGCTGGAATGAGGGCATCTTATATGTACCAAGTTTGTTTGAGCTGGCATGAGGGCCTTATCGTACCAGTTTTGTTTGAGCGGGCAATAGGGCCAGCTGTAATATGTACTAATCTGTTGAGCTGGACATTGCCCTTGCTTATATGTACCAGTGTAATGTGATCTGGGCATGGGCATCTTAATATGTACCATCTATGTGATCTGGGCATTAAGCCTCTTATATATACTAATCTTGGAGCTAGAAGGAGGACGGGGGCACATTAATGTAAACGTCTGTGTGAGTTTGGCATTAGGGGCCATATATATGTATTCTTTATGTGAGCTGGCACAAGGGAATCTTTTAATGTACCAGTGTATGTGAGCTGGGCATCTCTGGAAATCTGATATGGTACCAGTCGGTGTGAGCTGAATGAGGCATCTCAATATGTACCATTCTGTGTGAGCGGGCATTAGGGCATACTTACTATTACTATGTTGTGTGCTCTGGCAATCTTATATGTACCAGTCGTGAGCTGTACATGAGGGCATCTTATATGTACCAGTCTGTGTTTGCTGGGATAGGCCTCTATATGTACCATTGTCATGTGATCTGAGCCTGAGGGGCAACTGTTAGATGTATACTCATTCTGTGTGAGCTGAGCATAAGGCATCTTATATGTACTTGTCTGTGTTAGTGGGCATAAGTGACATGTTATTTGTACAACCTGTGGGAGCTGGGCATAACATGAGACTATTTATTTACTTACCTGTGGAGCTGGCATAAGGGGAATTCATTTATGTACATCAGTGTTCTGGGGATGAGGGTCATCTTATATTTGTACAGAGGTGTGTGAGGCTGGGTATGAAGGGTTCTTATATGTATATTGTGTGTGACCTGGGCATGGAGGGCATCTCATATTACCAGTGTGTGTGATCTAGAAAATGGAGGGGATCTTATTTGTTCCAGTCCTGGTGTGAGCTGGGCATGAGGAACTTATATGTCACAGTCTGTGTGGGCTGTGCCAGGGGCAATCTTATATGTAGCAATCTGTGTGCTGGGCATGAGGGCGATTAAATATACCAGTCGTGTGAGCCAGCTATCTATTCTGTTTTGTTTGTTTGTTTGTCTGTCACTTAAGGCCCATACAGACCTCGATAGGCAACGCAGGGCTGACACACAACAACGTGCAGAAATATGACAAACTTCTGTTTCAACTTCAGCCCAACAATCATTTCAGTGTATGGGCGTTCTGTCAACCTGGTTAATTATCGCCATTTTGGTTTGACACATTGTGCATTGTGGTTTTGACACCGACAATTGCTGTGTGTACAACCTGTTTGTCCCCCTTACACCCAAGTCCCACCTCCAGTACCAATTTTCATTCATTGGGGGTAGAAATATCTGTAATGTCACTGTGGCGGTAATTTTATGGGCAATCTTTTCAGCCAAATTGGTCACAAAACCATCCCGTTTATTGTGGGCCATGTTTACCTATTGGCCTATGTCATATTTTTGAATGCCAACATGTTGGCATACATTGACTAAGGGACAGTCATGTGGAAACATGGACCATCATCTTGAAGTCCTCCGAGTTCATTAGTGGCACACCATTCACTATTGTTGGCTAAACCTGAAGTCGGTTTTTTTTTTTGTACAAAAGCTTTTATTACATTTTTACCATGGTTATTTAATAACTATCTATTGGGATCTTAAAACCTTGTATATGAATAAATTTGCAATTGGGGCTTCTAATTATCACGGATTTATCTGTCATCAAGTTTGTTACCACATTTAATTTATGGCCCCCCTCAGTCCAGATGGGTGTGGGGGGAAATGGGATAAAAACTGTTTCCCCGTTGATTACTACTGGTTTTCTGTCTGGGAGTTTTTAACTCAGTATACCGAGGAGGTGCACTGATAGTTTTATTTACTTGTAATACTTGTAACGTGGGAATTAGCGGAGACGTCTTGGAACTTTCTTTTTGATGGTGGCACATTCCCTTTTCCTCTTACCCATGGTGCAACTCTTACTTACTGTTTACAGTTAAGGGAGGATATGGTAAATCACATTTTTATAAGGAGGGCATTGGTCATGGTAATTCTATCATTGGTAGGGGTTGCTATACCTGTCAATCACTTATGATTGACAGGTACTCTCACTCGAATCAAACTTATACAATCGAATATCTACAAAATGGATGGAACGGATTTTATAAAACCTAACCCAACCCTTCAACCATCGAAGTTAAAATGTTCTTCTCCCATTTCTCTCTGGCTCTCAAAGTTTCTTCTTTCCTCCCCCCTCTTCAATCCTTTTTGCAAGCTTGTCACGGGACAGAATAGCACCAGCAAAGTTAATAGGCATCCGTTTAATATTAGAAATTTATATTTGGAAGAAAATGGAAGCAGAACAGAGCATCAAGGCATCATTTTAGATTGAGGAAAACAAAAAACAAGGTAGAGGGTCGCACTCGCAATTGAATTCCAAATGTATTTAAGACCACACAGCCCCACAACAATATCTGTTGTATTCCAATTAGATCAACTGGACTTGAAATGTAGTTTTCTTGAAAGACGTTTCGCTAGTCATATCCGACTGGCTTTCCTCAATTCAGATTGAGAAAGCCGTCCGTATGACTAGCCGAAACAGCTTCAAACCTACATTTCAAGTCCAGTTGAATCTAATTGAATACACAGCATATACATGACAATGGATGAATTGAGAACCTCACAACATACACTCACACAACGGTTCTGTGCTTCAAGGTGCCCCTTCCTTCAGAAGAAGGGGGCACTTTAACCCCCAAAATGTTGTATGTATGTGGGTCCCAAATACATTTGGAATTAATTTGGAGTGTGGACCCTCTCCTTGTTTTTTTGTTTTCCTGAGTTTCTTATTCCAGATGGAGGAATCATTGAGGTGTGTCCTTCACCCACATGTTGGTCATAGAGCACTTTCTTTGCTTTATTAACATTTAACATTCATTATTACTGTTGAGTGAGTACTTCTATTGCCCCCACTTCCCGTACTACTGCCGTCTTTTCTGTAGTGTCTATCTGGACCTTAAGGTCCTGCACACCTCCCATGGAACTTGCTCTGCTTACACTCTCTCCCCCTCCATTCCTCTCCTTCTTCCTTTCTCCTCTGCGAATTCCTTATTGTTGCAGAAAGTGTTGCTTGACAGGCCGCAAAGATCCTAGTAAGAGGTCAGGGTAGGACACCTATTATAATTTCTGCTTCTGGAGTACAGGGTCATACCTTGTAATGCTGTGATTTTATGATGATTTCCTCATGATCTACAGCTTAAGATTTACATTCCACAAACTTTTTTGGCATAGTGGGATGCAATGTAAAGGTTTCATTTTTGAAAGTGTCAATGTTAGTAGTAAAATAAAGTTGGAGTAGTATATATTTTTCTCTCTTCTGCTGTCCAACATACTGTCCAGGAATGCGACTACAGTATATGTCCCTCAACTTTGGAATATATTACATTCCTTGGCCAACACATAAAGTTACTATAACAGGAGTCTAGGACTCTATTATATAAACCACCATGGATATTATATTCTTAATGTCTTCTTAACATCTATGTACTGATCCCTGAGATGCTGTAATTATTATACAGAGGAAAATACCTTTCTGCACCTCTTTAAAAGTCCCACAATCTTTTAAAATTTTTATACACGCTGTCAGTTAAGTTGACTTAGATTATTTGACATTTTGTTGATTCATTTCCGTAAAATTTTAAAACAAATTTATTTAGAATGCCAGAAACAATATTTGCAGCTATCTAAAGCCATGCATTTAGTATAATGAATAAAGCCTTTTTTTAATGTTTGACATTTAAAAGTGTGGGATCACACCTTCTACCTCTGTTACGTTTACTTGAAGTTTCTTCGGTCTGCTCCGGCTCCACTTCTGCATTCGCGATCCCATCAATGAGAAGACACCTTCTAACAAAGCGTGTCTTCTCATTGGCAGAAGTTGACGAACTGAGTGGAGGACGGAGCCACAAAGCGAACTTCAAGTAACTGTAACAGAGATAAGCAGGTTATCCAGCGGTGGGACCTGGCATTTTAGGTCGCTCACCCTGGTTTCTACACGCGTGGACAGTGGTTTAATTGAGTATATTTGTCTTTTATGGGTCGTCAAGGAAGTCTTTATCTGAAGCCAATGCATTTAGCATTGGTAATAAAAAATGTATGGATAATAGCCAATGGTCTGACATTTAAAGTGCTGTGGTCGACAACAGTCCTTAACCTATCTTAGAGCAGTTGTTGCCTTTATTTTCCCATAACACTAATTATGGCTTTTAAATTAATTTTATTGGTCTAGAAGGTCTCCAGTATAATCGCTTAACCTCTTCTGAAATTCCTTGGTCTTCAATCCAAACCAATGGGGTTGAATCAGTGGGCCGACAAGGAAGGTTGTTATTGCAGGTAAGAACTTTATTTCATGGAGTATTTGGAAGAAAATTAAACAAATCACAGGGTAAAAGGCCGTAGAATGTAATTTAATGATAACATTATGTCGTGGGGCACTGCAATTTTTTTAGTTTTTCCATCGAGCCTCTGGAGATTGCACTGTGGCACCCACTCTACATATAGTAACTAGGAGAAAACTATAGAACATTGTCTACTCCAGTAATTATACACACCCGGAGGTCCATGCATATAACGACTGGGACAGGTTCCACATGTCTGACTAATATTTCAACAAACTCGCAGTAAGACTGGCTTATGTTCGCTTACAAGAAGGTTAAGTTTGCAGTCATGAATGGGAAGTGGTAAGATAACAATGCACATTGTATCACAACAAATATCACAGTCTTAGAAATGAAAGAGGGGTCAGGATAGTCAGTGCCTGAGATGGTGACACCACTGCGATGTTACCGATCTAAAGCCATTAGTGCAAACAGTGAAGATTCCAAGCCACTCATGGTGTAGATAAATAACATCTGTGTGACACAAGCAAACTGTTGATTCCATTATGATCAAACCACGAATGACCAGTACAACTTTGGAACTACTGCAGTTGACAGTGATAGATCTACCAGGTGAAAGTAATAGCTATGTACACATGCATGGGCTTATGAGTCTGTGGTCTGTCCATATAAGAATTATCATGTCCAGTTACCAAGGATCCCTCATGTACATTACCAGAAAAGAAGGAAACTCCCAGTTTCTGGTTTTGGATCCAGAAATAACCATCAGAAAAGAAATTCAGCAGGATTGGGGCCTGACGGTTGTGTATAGTCATCATTAACACTGAAATAATAATAAATCTTTATTAGTATAATTATGTATTACTTGCGTATAAAAAAAAAAGAAAAAAAACCTGAGAAATTTAACTTTTCAAATATCTTGAAAGTCTCCCCTGGGGTTATACGCAGGTCTGTGCTGGTCTGGAAGCTTAAAGGACAAAAGCACATAGCCCTGGAAATATAAAGCTGTAACCCTGGTACACACAGAATCCGCTTGACTTCATCAGTGGTTAGGCAATTGTTGTCCTGCTCACTCATATCAGCCATACCTGCAAAGGATAAGGGGAAAAAATGATAGAAGTAACAGGCTTCAAAACAGGCTTCACAGTAAAGGTATCAGGGCACTCTGGTATAGGACTTTGGACTTTCTATGGGCCGTTCTATGGGGCTGTTAATTGACTTTCTATTGGACTGTGTATTGACTTTCTATGGGGCTGTGTATTGGACTTTCTATGGGTCTGCATCTGGGACTTTCTATGGGGCTGTATATAGGAACTTCTTATGGGGCTTGTGTATTGAATTTCTATGGGGGCTGTGTAATGGGACTTTCTAGTGGCTGTGTATTGGAATTTCAATGGGATCTGTGTATTGGAACAGTGAGTGTTACAGTATAGAAGAACATGAGTATACTGTATGATAGTACAGTTAGTGGGTAGCGTATCGCTGTACACGTGAGTAGTACAGTATATATTAGTAGCAGTTAGTGGTCTTGTATAGATAGTACAGTGATAGTACTGTATAGATGTACAGTGAGTGGTATTGTTAGGATTAGTACAGTAGTGGTACTGTATAGATAGTACATTGATGGTTCTGTCTCGAAGTATTGTGAGTGGTACTGTTATAAATAGTAGCAGTGAAAAGTGGTTAACTAGGTACTTTAAGGGTATTCCACCCTAAAATAATTTTTTAATATAAATTCCCCCTGCCAGCCCAGCCCCAACCGCTATATATATTTTTTGAAAGCTCCCAAACTCTACTTACCTCCCCTCTTTCCTCCGCCACGCTGCCGGCCCTACTGCTTGCAAGAAAATGCACGCAGAGGGGCGGGACTGGCAGTCGCGTGTGATTTGGCTGAGCGGCATCCAATCCACGGACGGGCTGCGGACGCATTTCGGCAGAGGAAAGAGTAGAGGTACGTAAAGTTGGGGAGCTTTTCTAAACCTATATATAGCGGTTGGGGCTGGGGGGACAGGGGCATAAAAAACTATATATTAAAGGGTTTTACCTAGGGGGAGGGAAGATCCTCAGAGGGAGGGAGAGTGGCGGGGAGGAAGGGGAGAAGGGGCCCTGCAGTACTCTTGCAACTTCTCCGCGGAGGCCGTAGGAGGCAGAGTCCTATATGGACTCTGCTATCCTTCTGGTGGGCAGTTTTTGGGACTTTTGGGGGGGACTACGGAACCTATGGACTGGGTGTGAGGCCGGATTAAACTACACTAACAATGGGGCCCGTAGTTGGGGGGATTATGTTTTGGGGGTGACATGCCCTTTAAGGACAGAGTTTGTGGTAAATTTTTGCTATAGAGGGTAAAGTAACTGACACGTATAGACTGTACAGATGTATTATGATACAATGACTGGTTGCTATATGACATAAGGGTAGATTTTACATGTACTTTTAGATAGTAGCTTAATATTACTGCACAGAGTCCACATGTTTCTTATATTACCTAGTTTACAAACATACATCAGGTAGATTCAATCCACTTTTTATCGTTTAAATTGTGCTGAATTGTTGCCCCCACCAATTAGATCTTCATTTACATTTGTAAGCTTCTCTGATTTGTTTGGGGCAAATTTAGGCATTTTAGCAATTTTAAAAGTGAATAACTTTTACTTTAATACCCTGATGTATTGTTTGTTGATAAACATAAACACTCAAGTCCACTTTTTTAGCCACCATAAACAGTACCCCTAACAGGGGGAAAAAACATAATAAAGTGGGGAAATTCCTTCCTGACTCCAAAGCAATCAGAAAGAATCCAAGGTCAACCATAATACATGTGTTAACACGCATTAAGTACCAGTGACTGGTACTGTAAACCGAGGGTGAGTAAGTGGTACTGTAGCAAGGGTAGAGTGACTGGTACTGTAAAGCAAAGAGGTAAGAGTGGTTTATTACTGACAAGGGTAGAGTGCCTGGTACTGTACAGAGGGTAATGAACTGGTACTGTTCAGAGGTAAGTGACTGGTACTTACAAAGGTCGAGTGTTTTGATACTGTAACATAGGGTAACGTGACTGGCCTTACGAGGGTAAGTGATTGGTATACTGTAAAGAGGCAGAATCATTGGCTACGTCCAGAGGAGAGAGTGACTGGTACTGTACATAGCGTAGAATGAATGTTCCTGTCCAAGGGTTGACTGTACTGTACAGAGGGAAGAATGGCTGGTACTGTCCATGGGTAGAGTGGTACTGTACAGAGGGTAGAGTGATTGGTACGGTACACATAGGTTAGTGTGGTACTGTACAAGTGTAGAGCTTTATCTGTACAGAGGGTATAGTTTTGGTACGTACAGACGCACAATTACTCTGATTGACAGGTCCTCCCTCAATCAAGGGACACTTTATAAATCAAGTATCAAAATGGATGGAACGGGTTGTGGAAAAGAGAGACATAATGGATGGGGGAAATATAGTTCAATGGTATGAGGTTTTTAAAAGAGACATATAGACTGTCCTTAACAAGTGTTTTCAGGAAAACGCTTTTAATGTATGATTGAAGCCTGGATGTTAAGGAGCTATGCCTTACCTCCCGTTCTTTAATCAATTGAGCAGGAGCCCAGGTATGAGGTAAGTATATATTTTCTCTTCAAGCGTAGTCCAACCGCCCAGATGGACAGATGAGAAATATCCAACCGCTTTTGGGTTCTAACCCTCTATTGCTCACATTATGCGCATGTCACGCTATGGAAGATAGCGCCAGAAGCAGTCAGAGATTTCATCTCTCCAGCGGGATCGCTGAAAGAAAACATATACTTACCTCATCCCTGGCCGTATCCATGATTGAAGAACAGGATGGTACGCATAGCTCGCAAACATCCCAGGCTCAATCAAACTTAAAGGAATAGTTCCACTTTTCGAGGTCAAATTTCCTTTAAAACACCAAATTTGTGGAGAATATTAAAATAGACTGGTACTGTACAGGGGGAGAGTGGGACGGTACTGTACAGAGGGGGAAGGGGATGCACTGGTACTTGTACAAGGGGGAGAGCGGACGGATGTAGGACTGGTACAAGTACAGGGGGAGAGTGACTGGTACTGTACAGGTGAGAGTAATGGGAGAGTGATGGCACTGTCACAGGAGGTGACCTGTACGTACAAGGGGGAGAGTGACTGGTACTGTACAAAAGGTGAGTGACTGGGTAATGTACAAGAGGGAGATGTGACTGTTACTGTAACAAGGGGAGGAGAGTGACTGGTATGTACCAAGGGAGAGTGACTGGTACTGTACAAAGGAGGAGAGTGGACTGGTACTGTACAGGAATGTGGGACTGAAGGAGGCTGGTACTGTTACAAAGGGGAGAGTGGACTGGTACTGTACAAGGGGGAGCGGACTGGTACTGTACCAGGGGGGAAGAGTGACTGGTAACTGGAACAAGGGAGGAGAGTGAATGGTGATTACAGAGGTAGAGTGAATGGTTACTGTAAAAGGGTGAGTACCAGTCACTCTCCCCCTTGTACAGTACCAGTCACTCTCCCCTTTGTACAGTACCAGTCACTCTCCCCCTTGTACAGTACCAGTCACTCTCCCCCTTGTACAGTACCAGTCACTCTGCGTCTGTACGTACCAAAACTATACCCTCTGTACAGATAAAGCTCTACACTTGTACAGTACCACACTAACCTATGTGTACCGTACCAATCACTCTACCCTCTGTACAGTACCACTCTACCCATGGACAGTACCAGCCATTCTTCCCTCTGTACAGTACAGTCAACCCTTGGACAGGAACATTCATTCTACGCTATGTACAGTACCAGTCACTCTCTCCTCTGGACGTAGCCAATGATTCTGCCTCTTTACAGTATACCAATCACTTACCCTCGTAAGGCCAGTCACGTTACCCTATGTTACAGTATCAAAACACTCGACCTTTGTAAGTACCAGTCACTTACCTCTGAACAGTACCAGTTCATTACCCTCTGTACAGTACCAGGCACTCTACCCTTGTCAGTAATAAACCACTCTTACCTCTTTGCTTTACAGTACCAGTCACTCTACCCTTGCTACAGTACCACTTACTCACCCTCGGTTTACAGTACCAGTCACTGGTACTTAATGCGTGTTAACACATGTATTATGGTTGACCTTGGATTCTTTCTGATTGCTTTGGAGTCAGGAAGGAATTTCCCCACTTTATTATGTTTTTTCCCCCTGTTAGGGGTACTGTTTATGGTGGCTAAAAAAGTGGACTTGAGTGTTTATGTTTATCAACAAACAATACATCAGGGTATTAAAGTAAAAGTTATTCACTTTTAAAATTGCTAAAATGCCTAAATTTGCCCCAAACAAATCAGAGAAGCTTACAAATGTAAATGAAGATCTAATTGGTGGGGGCAACAATTCAGCACAATTTAAACGATAAAAAGTGGATTGAATCTACCTGATGTATGTTTGTAAACTAGGTAATATAAGAAACATGTGGACTCTGTGCAGTAATATTAAGCTACTATCTAAAAGTACATGTAAAATCTACCCTTATGTCATATAGCAACCAGTCATTGTATCATAATACATCTGTACAGTCTATACGTGTCAGTTACTTTACCCTCTATAGCAAAAATTTACCACAAACTCTGTCCTTAAAGGGCATGTCACCCCCAAAACATAATCCCCCCAACTACGGGCCCCATTGTTAGTGTAGTTTAATCCGGCCTCACACCCAGTCCATAGGTTCCGTAGTCCCCCCCAAAAGTCCCAAAAACTGCCCACCAGAAGGATAGCAGAGTCCATATAGGACTCTGCCTCCTACGGCCTCCGCGGAGAAGTTGCAAGAGTACTGCAGGGCCCCTTCTCCCCTTCCTCCCCGCCACTCTCCCTCCCTCTGAGGATCTTCCCTCCCCCTAGGTAAAACCCTTTAATATATAGTTTTTTATGCCCCTGTCCCCCCAGCCCCAACCGCTATATATAGGTTTAGAAAAGCTCCCCAACTTTACGTACCTCTACTCTTTCCTCTGCCGAAATGCGTCCGCAGCCCGTCCGTGGATTGGATGCCGCTCAGCCAAATCACACGCGACTGCCAGTCCCGCCCCTCTGCGTGCATTTTCTTGCAAGCAGTAGGGCCGGCAGCGTGGCGGAGGAAAGAGGGGAGGTAAGTAGAGTTTGGGAGCTTTCAAAAAATATATATAGCGGTTGGGGCTGGGCTGGCAGGGGGAATTTATATTAAAAAATTATTTTAGGGTGGAATACCCTTAAAGTACCTAGTTAACCACTTTTCACTGCTACTATTTATAACAGTACCACTCACAATACTTCGAGACAGAACCATCAATGTACTATCTATACAGTACCACTACTGTACTAATCCTAACAATACCACTCACTGTACATCTATACAGTACTATCACTGTACTATCTATACAAGACCACTAACTGCTACTAATATATACTGTACTACTCACGTGTACAGCGATACGCTACCCACTAACTGTACTATCATACAGTATACTCATGTTCTTCTATACTGTAACACTCACTGTTCCAATACACAGATCCCATTGAAATTCCAATACACAGCCACTAGAAAGTCCCATTACACAGCCCCCATAGAAATTCAATACACAAGCCCCATAAGAAGTTCCTATATACAGCCCCATAGAAAGTCCCAGATGCAGACCCATAGAAAGTCCAATACACAGCCCCATAGAAAGTCAATACACAGTCCAATAGAAAGTCAATTAACAGCCCCATAGAACGGCCCATAGAAAGTCCAAAGTCCTATACCAGAGTGCCCTGATACCTTTACTGTGAAGCCTGTTTTGAAGCCTGTTACTTCTATCATTTTTTCCCCTTATCCTTTGCAGGTATGGCTGATATGAGTGAGCAGGACAACAATTGCCTAACCACTGATGAAGTCAAGCGGATTCTGTGTGTACCAGGGTTACAGCTTTATATTTCCAGGGCTATGTGCTTTTGTCCTTTAAGCTTCCAGACCAGCACAGACCTGCGTATAACCCCAGGGGAGACTTTCAAGATATTTGAAAAGTTAAATTTCTCAGGTTTTTTTTCTTTTTTTTTTATACGCAAGTAATACATAATTATACTAATAAAGATTTATTATTATTTCAGTGTTAATGATGACTATACACAACCGTCAGGCCCCAATCCTGCTGAATTTCTTTTCTGATGGTTATTTCTGGATCCAAAACCAGAAACTGGGAGTTTCCTTCTTTTCTGGTAATGTACATGAGGGATCCTTGGTAACTGGACATGATAATTCTTATATGGACAGACCACAGACTCATAAGCCCATGCATGTGTACATAGCTATTACTTTCACCTGGTAGATCTATCACTGTCAACTGCAGTAGTTCCAAAGTTGTACTGGTCATTCGTGGTTTGATCATAATGGAATCAACAGTTTGCTTGTGTCACACAGATGTTATTTATCTACACCATGAGTGGCTTGGAATCTTCACTGTTTGCACTAATGGCTTTAGATCGGTAACATCGCAGTGGTGTCACCATCTCAGGCACTGACTATCCTGACCCCTCTTTCATTTCTAAGACTGTGATATTTGTTGTGATACAATGTGCATTGTTATCTTACCACTTCCCATTCATGACTGCAAACTTAACCTTCTTGTAAGCGAACATAAGCCAGTCTTACTGCGAGTTTGTTGAAATATTAGTCAGACATGTGGAACCTGTCCCAGTCGTTATATGCATGGACCTCCGGGTGTGTATAATTACTGGAGTAGACAATGTTCTATAGTTTTCTCCTAGTTACTATATGTAGAGTGGGTGCCACAGTGCAATCTCCAGAGGCTCGATGGAAAAACTAAAAAAATTGCAGTGCCCCACGACATAATGTTATCATTAAATTACATTCTACGGCCTTTTACCCTGTGATTTGTTTAATTTTCTTCCAAATACTCCATGAAATAAAGTTCTTACCTGCAATAACAACCTTCCTTGTCGGCCCACTGATTCAACCCCATTGGTTTGGATTGAAGACCAAGGAATTTCAGAAGAGGTTAAGCGATTATACTGGAGACCTTCTAGACCAATAAAATTAATTTAAAAGCCATAATTAGTGTTATGGGAAAATAAAGGCAACAACTGCTCTAAGATAGGTTAAGGACTGTTGTCGACCACAGCACTTTAAATGTCAGACCATTGGCTATTATCCATACATTTTTTATTACCAATGCTAAATGCATTGGCTTCAGATAAAGACTTCCTTGACGACCCATAAAAGACAAATATACTCAATTAAACCACTGTCCACGCGTGTAGAAACCAGGGTGAGCGACCTAAAATGCCAGGTCCCACCGCTGGATAACCTGCTTATCTCTGTTACAGTTACTTGAAGTTCGCTTTGTGGCTCCGTCCTCCACTCAGTTCGTCAACTTCTGCCAATGAGAAGACACGCTTTGTTAGAAGGTGTCTTCTCATTGATGGGATCGCGAATGCAGAAGTGGAGCCGGAGCAGACCGAAGAAACTTCAAGTAAACGTAACAGAGGTAGAAGGTGTGATCCCACACTTTTAAATGTCAAACATTAAAAAAAGGCTTTATTCATTATACTAAATGCATGGCTTTAGATAGCTGCAAATATTGTTTCTGGCATTCTAAATAAATTTGTTTTAAAATTTTACGGAAATGAATCAACAAAATGTCAAATAATCTAAGTCAACTTAACTGACAGCGTGTATAAAAATTTTAAAAGATTGTGGGACTTTTAAAGAGGTGCAGAAAGGTATTTTCCTCTGTATAATAATTACAGCATCTCAGGGATCAGTACATAGATGTTAAGAAGACATTAAGAATATAATATCCATGGTGGTTTATATAATAGAGTCCTAGACTCCTGTTATAGTAACTTTATGTGTTGGCCAAGGAATGTAATATATTCCAAAGTTGAGGGACATATACTGTAGTCGCATTCCTGGACAGTATGTTGGACAGCAGAAGAGAGAAAAATATATACTACTCCAACTTTATTTTACTACTAACATTGACACTTTCAAAAATGAAACCTTTACATTGCATCCCACTATGCCAAAAAAGTTTGTGGAATGTAAATCTTAAGCTGTAGATCATGAGGAAATCATCATAAAATCACAGCATTACAAGGTATGACCCTGTACTCCAGAAGCAGAAATTATAATAGGTGTCCTACCCTGACCTCTTACTAGGATCTTTGCGGCCTGTCAAGCAACACTTTCTGCAACAATAAGGAATTCGCAGAGGAGAAAGGAAGAAGGAGAGGAATGGAGGGGGAGAGAGTGTAAGCAGAGCAAGTTCCATGGGAGGTGTGCAGGACCTTAAGGTCCAGATAGACACTACAGAAAAGACGGCAGTAGTACGGGAAGTGGGGGCAATAGAAGTACTCACTCAACAGTAATAATGAATGTTAAATGTTAATAAAGCAAAGAAAGTGCTCTATGACCAACATGTGGGTGAAGGACACACCTCAATGATTCCTCCATCTGGAATAAGAAACTCAGGAAAACAAAAAAACAAGGAGAGGGTCCACACTCCAAATTAATTCCAAATGTATTTGGGACCCACATACATACAACATTTTGGGGGTTAAAGTGCCCCCTTCTTCTGAAGGAAGGGGCACCTTGAAGCACAGAACCGTTGTGTGAGTGTATGTTGTGAGGTTCTCAATTCATCCATTGTCATGTATATGCTGTGTATTCAATTAGATTCAACTGGACTTGAAATGTAGGTTTGAAGCTGTTTCGGCTAGTCATACGGACGGCTTTCTCAATCTGAATTGAGGAAAGCCAGTCGGATATGACTAGCGAAACGTCTTTCAAGAAAACTACATTTCAAGTCCAGTTGATCTAATTGGAATACAACAGATATTGTTGTGGGGCTGTGTGGTCTTAAATACATTTGGAATTCAATTGCGAGTGCGACCCTCTACCTTGTTTTTTGTTTTCCTCAATCTAAAATGATGCCTTGATGCTCTGTTCTGCTTCCATTTTCTTCCAAATATAAATTTCTAATATTAAACGGATGCCTATTAACTTTGCTGGTGCTATTCTGTCCCGTGACAAGCTTGCAAAAAGGATTGAAGAGGGGGGAGGAAAGAAGAAACTTTGAGAGCCAGAGAGAAATGGGAGAAGAACATTTTAACTTCGATGGTTGAAGGGTTGGGTTAGGTTTTATAAAATCCGTTCCATCCATTTTGTAGATATTCGATTGTATAAGTTTGATTCGAGTGAGAGTACCTGTCAATCATAAGTGATTGACAGGTATAGCAACCCCTACCAATGATAGAATTACCATGACCAATGCCCTCCTTATAAAAATGTGATTTACCATATCCTCCCTTAACTGTAAACAGTAAGTAAGAGTTGCACCATGGGTAAGAGGAAAAGGGAATGTGCCACCATCAAAAAGAAAGTTCCAAGACGTCTCCGCTAATTCCCACGTTACAAGTATTACAAGTAAATAAAACTATCAGTGCACCTCCTCGGTATACTGAGTTAAAAACTCCCAGACAGAAAACCAGTAGTAATCAACGGGGAAACAGTTTTTATCCCATTTCCCCCCACACCCATCTGGACTGAGGGGGGCCATAAATTAAATGTGGTAACAAACTTGATGACAGATAAATCCGTGATAATTAGAAGCCCCAATTGCAAATTTATTCATATACAAGGTTTTAAGATCCCAATAGATAGTTATTAAATAACCATGGTAAAAATGTAATAAAAGCTTTTGTACAAAAAAAAAAACCGACTTCAGGTTTAGCCAACAATAGTGAATGGTGTGCCACTAATGAACTCGGAGGACTTCAAGATGATGGTCCATGTTTCCACATGACTGTCCCTTAGTCAATGTATGCCAACATGTTGGCATTCAAAAATATGACATAGGCCAATAGGTAAACATGGCCCACAATAAACGGGATGGTTTTGTGACCAATTTGGCTGAAAAGATTGCCCATAAAATTACCGCCACAGTGACATTACAGATATTTCTACCCCCAATGAATGAAAATTGGTACTGGAGGTGGGACTTGGGTGTAAGGGGGACAAACAGGTTGTACACACAGCAATTGTCGGTGTCAAAACCACAATGCACAATGTGTCAAACCAAAATGGCGATAATTAACCAGGTTGACAGAACGCCCATACACTGAAATGATTGTTGGGCTGAAGTTGAAACAGAAGTTTGTCATATTTCTGCACGTTGTTGTGTGTCAGCCCTGCGTTGCCTATCGAGGTCTGTATGGGCCTTAAGTGACAGACAAACAAACAAACAAAACAGAATAGATAGCTGGCTCACACGACTGGTATATTTAATCGCCCTCATGCCCAGCACACAGATTGCTACATATAAGATTGCCCCTGGCACAGCCCACACAGACTGTGACATATAAGTTCCTCATGCCCAGCTCACACCAGGACTGGAACAAATAAGATCCCCTCCATTTTCTAGATCACACACACTGGTAATATGAGATGCCCTCCATGCCCAGGTCACACACAATATACATATAAGAACCCTTCATACCCAGCCTCACACACCTCTGTACAAATATAAGATGACCCTCATCCCCAGAACACTGATGTACATAAATGAATTCCCCTTATGCCAGCTCCACAGGTAAGTAAATAAATAGTCTCATGTTATGCCCAGCTCCCACAGGTTGTACAAATAACATGTCACTTATGCCCACTAACACAGACAAGTACATATAAGATGCCTTATGCTCAGCTCACACAGAATGAGTATACATCTAACAGTTGCCCCTCAGGCTCAGATCACATGACAATGGTACATATAGAGGCCTATCCCAGCAAACACAGACTGGTACATATAAGATGCCCTCATGTACAGCTCACGACTGGTACATATAAGATTGCCAGAGCACACAACATAGTAATAGTAAGTATGCCCTAATGCCCGCTCACACAGAATGGTACATATTGAGATGCCTCATTCAGCTCACACCGACTGGTACCATATCAGATTTCCAGAGATGCCCAGCTCACATACACTGGTACATTAAAAGATTCCCTTGTGCCAGCTCACATAAAGAATACATATATATGGCCCCTAATGCCAAACTCACACAGACGTTTACATTAATGTGCCCCCGTCCTCCTTCTAGCTCCAAGATTAGTATATATAAGAGGCTTAATGCCCAGATCACATAGATGGTACATATTAAGATGCCCATGCCCAGATCACATTACACTGGTACATATAAGCAAGGGCAATGTCCAGCTCAACAGATTAGTACATATTACAGCTGGCCCTATTGCCCGCTCAAACAAAACTGGTACGATAAGGCCCTCATGCCAGCTCAAACAAACTTGGTACATATAAGATGCCCTCATTCCAGCTCAAACAGATGCTGGTACCTATCAGATTCCCGAATTCCCAGCTCACACAGACTGGTACATGACAGATCCCAAATGCCCCAGGCTCACACAGATGGTACATATTAGATTCCCGAATGCCAGCTCACATTACACGATATACATATAATATGCCCTAATGCCAAACTCAAATAAGAAAAAGTATATTCCAGAGGGGGCCCTGAGTGAATATATCTATTTTTTTAGAGCTGTATGTAAAAAAGAGGTTCTCCATCATCAAAAAATTAAACATAAAACAGAAAGTACAGTATATGGAATAAGGCACGGGCACACTTCTTAGTATCAAAATATAAAAAGCTCCTTTATTAAACATGCATGGGAGTCAATAGCTACAATGGTCTCTATATTCTTGCCTTTATAGAAAATTATTTTCCATTTTGTGGAGATTGCATGGATTTTAGACTGTGCTATGTAGTGGGGGTAGCAAAAATAATATATACATAGTTAAAGTGGATATTGTAATGTAAAAGGTATACTATAAACATAATAGTTTATAAGAGTACAAAAATAAAGATATATAGTGTGAAAAAAGTGTGTAAATGGCTATGAAATAAAAAAATAAAAAAAGTACTAACATACAGAATCTCCCCCACGATGAATGGACTGGTCAAATTGGAGATGAAGACACACCTCTCAAATTTATAATTCTGACATGGAAAGTTTGCTGTCATTTCCCTTATTGTCCTTTATATCCAACCCAATAGGTGTGCTTCGGTAGCTGCTTTAGGCACCTGTAGCACTTACAATCACATCCTGACGCAATGCATGCGTACGGACATCCTTTAGCTGTGCATTGTGGGAGAATGGAGGACTACTGAAGCATGTGGAGTAATGGCCAATCAAAAGAAAGTTGCTCTTTCCCAGTAAGTGTAGATGATTTCCCGGTCCTCCAGTCAGTGGAGGAAGGCATGGGTTAAACGCCTGTAGACCCCAATGCGGACAGGTTGGTTCTCCAATTAAAGTATGTTAGCTCCACCCTCCTACCCTGTCTTTTTCTCCTGTATGGACGGACCGGACAGTAGTGCTCCCCAAATCCAAAAATAGACCACTGGGATCCCTCTCCTCAGTGAGACCGCTCGATTTAAGCCTGCATGTAGAGCGGTGGGGAATAGCGGACCCCTTTATTCCCTATCGCGAGGTGCAGTGTTCTCTGTTAACCCGCCGAGAGGCACTTCGGCGTGACTACGGATGAACGTCGCAAGCGCTCGGAACACTTGTGTATCCCTGCAGCTCCCAGTTGGATGTGCACCAGCTATGCTTCTGTCCACTTCACGCATCGCTGTTTCAGACCCATATTCGCCAGTATGTTGTAAGTCAACAGAGTAAAGGGGCAGGGTCATGGCTGACCTAAATGTGATAATCCTGATCCTCTCGGGTTTGTCTCTTGCAGTGCAGCCACTAGCCCTGACAAAGACACAGTCTGACATCCAAGGGGTGAGCAAATCCACTGAGAGTGCAGTTCGCCCTTGCATTACAAACTACATGTAGTTTCTATACTAACTGTCTTCTTTTCTGACAATATTGTATTTTTCAGCTCTCCTGATCCAGGTAGAAAGTGCCAAGTAAAGCAAAAAAAAGGGACAGCATGTGCCCTTTGCCCTAATATTGCTCAACAAGGAAGTAAAATGTGTGCAGACTGCATGAACCCTTATGCAAACAATATCACAGAGGAACAAATTTCAACAAACCACGTCTAACGGATTCAAATCATCCTATGGAACACTAATTACTAAAGTAACTCAGATACTTCAACAAAGTGGCAGATGTTAGGAGAACAAGGTATCCTACTAACAGAAACAACCAATTCAAAACCAACCATACTGGACATTTGAAATCAGAGGGAGAACTCATATTCAGAAGATGGGGGGAGACAGAAGAAAGCAACCTCTGTAATGCCCTCCCCAGCCACATTAGAAATATAAGTACAAAGATGAGGTCCATGTTCAGATATCGGAGGGAACCTTCAGATAAAAACACAGGAGGAGGGACCTTAATGTTTTCAAACCAAAGCTAGTCAAACGCTCTGTTTCACGGTTAACGAACAAATGACGGGAAATAATCAAGGACAGAAATGGGGAAGGAAATCGGACAGGAGATTAATATATTCCAGAATATGACAAGGAATACACTTCAACAAACAAAGAATCCAAAAAACCTGGGATGAACCACCAAAATAGGATAACCTATAAGCCAAAAAAATTGCAAAGAAGGAAAAAGTGCATTAGCTACAGACGACTGGGTGTCCTTGAAGAAGAGGAAGCATAAAAAGACATATGTGGCAAGCAGGGGCGCCATTCGTCATTCGCTATTGCATAACGAGTATAGCAAGGGCCAATCGAATTGGAATTAAAGACCGGGAGGATGCGGATTAAAGAAGGAGTACCCAGGAATGAAACAATAAACACAGGAACTCAAATTAGCGAATAATTAAACTGAAAGCCCTCCAATAGACTCACTAAAATTCCAGCTAATCCTGGCTCAATCAACCAGTGGTAAGAGGTGCGTTGTGGTTAAGCAATGGAGGGTAGACAACCAATCGAACACAGGGGTCTAACCAACTCCCTTTAAGGCAAATCTTTATTGGACCCGATTTGGATGAAGTACATAGAAAGAGAAAAGAATTCAGTGAAAAAAATACCTTCAACCTATAGAAAAAATTCAGAAGAAGGATTTCCTCACATCTTCAATGGGACACGCCTTACAAGAGCAAAACAATACCGTCCGGGCAGACCTTCTTTCAAAAAACGTCAAGAGGAAGAGGCAAAAAGAAAGAAAAACGTTATGACTACAGTACAACCTGACTAAACCAACTTTGTAACAAATTGGCAAGAATAAAAATCCGCACTTGGTAACACAAACGATATCTCGAGGTTACATGATAGATCTCCCAATTACCACCCCAAAGAAAAGGTTCATAACCTCACAAAACCCAAAGAATATCAAAGCCATGCTGGAGTTTTAAACAAGGAATCCTCAGGAAACAATACTAGATAGGTCAGTCATAGACAAGTCCCAATTCAACAACAAAAACAAGTATTTAATCCACCCTGTCCTTCAAGAAGAAAAAAGAACGGAACAGTCAGGGCGATATTAGAATCTCAATTTGGAAAAACCAGTTGATAAATATATCCAAAGTCAAAATGAGCAAGTGTACGCCCCGAACTCACCAAGTATCCCTTCAGCACCGATACCCCAATCTAAACACTTGACTTCACCAATAGCCAAAGCCCCATTTGCCCGGGAGGTAGTTAGCGGCCTCACCGGACACGGTTGCCCCCTGGACGTAAAGTGAAAATAGTGTGCTGAGGCCGGGGATACTCAAGGAAACCAGGAGGCAAACTAACAACAGGGCACAAACAGCTCAGAGCTAGAAGAGTGGGTAACAAAAATGCGAATCCAAAAAGCAGAAACAGGGACGGGCCAGAAGTCGATAACACAGAGTTCAGGACAACCAGTCGGAGTACAAGGGATAGGCAACAGCGTATTCAAGGCAAGCAGAAGTCAGGCAGCAGCAGCGGTATCAGGGCAACGAGCACAGGCAAAAAAGGGATTTTCAGGAACGAGGGAGGATGGAAACTGGACAATAATATACACCACTAGTAAGGGAAAACCACAAACTATATCGGGCAATGAGGCAGGCAAGGACAGGAAGCTAAATATGGAGACCAAGAGCCAATTGAAACGGACAAAGAAAGAACTAGGCAAAATAGGATAGGATAATTGAAATTTGAATTTCCCGCTCAAAACGGTCTAGACCAATTCAAAAGCAGTGAGGAGGTAGTGGGCCAAAATACCGACTCTCCCCTCAACTGCTAGGACAGCAAGCTAAGGGACAAAAAGGCAACCCGACGGTTGTGCGCGAAAAGGCGAACAACACTAGCGAGAAAGCGAGTACGTTGCGAACAGAGTTGCCCGGAGGCGAAACACCCGAGCGAGGGAGGAGGATTGCAGCCGGAAATGGGTGTTAGGTATGAATATGAGAGGAAACACTCAAAACAATAACCAACCAGATACAGAGAGGAGAGGATGATCAAAGGACTACGCAGAAATGCTTATCCCCACATACCGATTACATCAAAGCACAGGAACTACTTAAGATTTACCTTCTAAACCATCACTTTCGTACAATGTTAACCATTTGGGCTGTCAACCTCGCCACGCAACTTTCAAGAAGGTTCTGTCACCCCAATTGATTTCTAAGGATAGGCCGACTTGATGACAACTTCAACCTAGTTCAAGAAACACTAAACCGGACATGGGTGGGCTAATAAACTTAGAAAAATCAAGTTGACTCCATCCCAAATAATAAAATTTTGGGACAACAATAGAGACAAACAACCTTTCAACTCCGAACTCCCCCCGAACGCAGATTAGATGTGATATGGAGGTAAAGAAATTATTATCTCTCGACATACTCATATAAGAAGATATGCCAAAGAGTCCCTGGGGAAATTAGTGGGCAACTCTCAGGAATCAGTAACCAGTGGCAATGTTCCAATGTCACGAGCCACTAACAACTCAACCTCCCCAACAATGGAAAAACCAACTTTCCCCCAAACCAGATAAATTACTTCCATCACACCGTCAGGAACAATGAAATGTGGACATACAAAAAAAAAAAAAAAAAAAAAAAAAAAAAAAAGGTCCCTAGAGACTAAGAGATTAAAAAAATGCGGAGTGAAACTTGCCGACCTTTACTGTTCAGGTCCCGATAGGTCCCAGCAACTTACATGGATGCCTACTGATATAGCTGGTCGAACTATATAAATTTGTCCGTGTTCGAACTCGAAATTCCGTAAAAGTTCTAAAGTTGAAAAAAAAGTCCTAGTGATTTACGCTAAAACTAACTGTAAAGTTTTTGGGGGGGGGGGGGGTCTGTGGCACTGGGAGAAATGGTATGGGAACATGTCACTGTCACCAGAACTTGGTTAAAACACTTTCCTGAAGTCAGACGGGCAATTGTCGGTGTTTTTCGCAAGATACATTCGACGAGTAATTCGAGGATTACGAAGAACGATCCTTACTGGGTAGCGAACGGTACAGTCGAGGGTTAGTCAGCTCAACATATGTTATGAATACTGTTATTATATGGTTATTAATGACTAGGTTATTATATTGGTTTATTATATGACTAGGTTATTAATGGTTATTATTATGACTAGTTATTATATGGTATTATATACTAGTTTCCTAGTTTCCTCATGATTTGAACCCACAGTTCTGGTTAATTTGCACCAAGGAGCAGAGGAACATAAAAATAAACTTTAGATTATGTATTAGTATGATTATCAAGTGGTTTTTGTAGATTAATCAACCCCCTCAAAACCTGAGTAGTATAAAAAAAGGATTATGATTTATACTTTAAGGTAATAAAAAAAATAATTGTTATAGATTTATTATTTTAATATCTTCGGTTCATAACATGATTTTGTAGATCTGTTCGATGTAAATAATTCCCAGCCGGTATGGTGGCTCCCTGGTGACCTTTTCATTAAAATCTGCCACTTAATTAGGTTGTTGGCTAATTGGTTAGGACATATAGATAGAGTAGGGGATTTTCTTGCGATAAATAAGGGTTTTAAAGGCAAAATGTCATCGGAACCAGACACACACAATCGGTAAGTACCGGGACTGTCACACTGAGATGCGTGTCACACATGATTGGACAAATTATTATTCTCTAATTTCTCTCAAAATTTACTTCCTGTTCCTCCTTTCCTACAGGATTCCCCTTTACCCCCTCTCTCCCTTTACCTTTCTACCTCCCGTATTATTATATGGGAAACTGCCAACACAAGGAAAACTAATTGTGCCAGCAGTATTTTAGGGTGCTTCAGCACATCTTTTAATACAGGGAGGCCCAGAGCACCAACCTGGCAGATGCAAACGTTGTGCTGTAGTTACTCAATAAAATGATTATTATTGGGAGGTAGGAATAAATCAAACTTACCTCCCCACCCCAGGGTATTTTTATTTTAAAAAAAGTTATTTTGTGCGTTATCGTGGGTCTTTTAAATGTCAGTCCAGCGCACATTTCTATTAAGCTATGCAGGCACATCGTTCATCAGGGAAATGTTGTGTGTTTATCAGGCAGAAAGGACTATGGTCTCTCCACCCCCATCCTGTGATGTAAATGGCTATGCTATGACACGGGGCTTTGATTAATTCACACAGACCAGTGGGCATACTGTAGTGTTTATTAAGTAAGATAAATACACGATATACATAATAAGTATTCAAAAGTAAACCAGTAACATTAGGAAAGAGGTCCCTGGATGAGGGCTTACAATCTAGTTGGTAGAAAACATACAAAATGACATAGGGAAGGTAGATGTGCAATAAGTAGAAGATTAATGCAGTGTCAAGTCAGAGGACAAGGAAAGGCGGACATAGGCGAGGTAAGACACAAGATCCTGGCCCCACCGCTAGATAAAATTATCCCCTGTTTTGTATTTCCACTTTCCCCCCAAACTAAGTACAGGGAGAATCCCTCCCCCCCACTAACTTAGTAGTCGTCTACCCCCCCAAAGTAAACACTACCCCTGGGGCCCCCTTATTAAAGACTCTTTTTTTTTTGCTAATGGAAAATACTGGTAAAGTAGCGTTCCGCTTTCAGATTTACAGATGGGAAAAACCAGACAGAAAGTACGAAAATGGAATCAAATTTACGGGATTATCGAAACATGGAGGTTATTTATGGATTACTAACAAAATCACTCGTAATTCCAGTTACATGCAAAAAATGCGGTGTTGGAAAGTCCTGAAATACGTACTTTCCGCCCGGTTTCGGATGGAACATTCGGATTTCCGAACAAAAGGGTTCATGACTGATCGGATCATCTCTGTTCAAAACAGGTACAGAGTAGAGAGAGCAAGGACCAATGTGGGGAAGCTATTGGGGCACAGTCACTGGTGATGGGAGCGAGAAGAACGAAGACAGAGAGGTGTGAGGCCAGCCGGACAGAGAGAATTAGGATGGGGAAGGCTATGTAATTTCAGTGACAACAGTCAATAGAGGTTTGTGGGTCTGTGATGAGAGAAGATGTAGGGAGATTAATTTACCCTGTGATGTTTAAGCGTGAAAATATGGAAAAGGGAAGGGTAGATGTACTATTGGGAGAGGAGAATTCTACCGTGTCGATTAAACCCAATAATATCTGTGCTCGTATAGTAACTAGATTCGAACATTCCTACAGTTATTATACCATCTGTACGGTACCAGTCACTCTACCCTCTGTACGGTACCAGTCACTTACCCTCTGTACGGTACCAGTCACTCTACCATCTGTATGGTACCAGTAACTCTACCCTCTGTACTGGTTACCAGCACGCTTACCCTCTGACAGTACCAGTACTCTACCCGCTGTACGGTACCAGCACTCTACCATCTGTACTTGGTACCAGTAACTCTACCCTCTGTACGGTACCAGTCAATCTACCCTGTATGGTACCAGGAACTCTACCCTCTGTACAGTACCAGTCACTTACCTG
The DNA here is from genome assembly GCA_019447015.1 of Hymenochirus boettgeri. NCBI lineage: Eukaryota > Metazoa > Chordata > Amphibia > Anura > Pipidae > Hymenochirus > Hymenochirus boettgeri. Next base: position 336,555,219 of record CM033470.1, read on the forward strand.
TACAACAGTACAGTCACTTACCCTCTGTACGGTACCAGTCACTCTACACTCTGTACAGTACCAGTCACTCTACCCTCGGTACCGTACCAGTCATCTCTACCCTCTGTTACGGTACCAGTCCTCTACCCTCGTACGGTACAGTCATCTGCCTCTGTCACGGTACCAGTAAACTCTACCCTCTGGACGGGGGGGGGGGGGGGGGGGGGGGGGGGGGGGGGTTTTGGGGTGGTACAAGTCACTCTACTCTGTACGGTACCAGACTCACCCCTACTACTTTGGTACCAGCATCTACCTCTGTACGGGTACCAGTGCACTTTCTACCCTCTGTACTGGTTACCAGTCACTCTGCACCTATGATACGGGCGTACCAGTCACTCTACCCTGCTGTACGGTACTAGCCATCTATCCCTCTGTACAGGTTACCAGTCACTCTTTATACCCTCTGTACGTGTCCAGGTCACTATACCCTTGTTCCGGTACAAGGTCACTCTACCCTCTGTTCGGCTGACCAGTCACTCTACCCTCTGTACGTGGTAACAGTCCACTCTACCCTCTGGACGGTAACAGTACTCTACACTCTATTACGGTACCAGTCATACCCTCTGTACTTGGTACCAGTCAACTCTACCCTCTGTACGGTACCAGTCACTCTACCCTCTGTACTGGGTACAGTCACTTTACCTCTGTTCAAGTACCAGTCACTCACGCTACCGATGTACGGGACCAGTCACTCGACCATCTGTACGGGTACCAGTCATCTACCTCTGTACGGTACCGTCACTCTTACCCTCTGTACGGGGTACCAGTCACTCTACCCTCTGTACGGTACCCGTCATCAACCTCTGTACGGTTAGCAGTCACTCTACCCTCTGTACTGGTACAGTCACTCACCCCTTACGGTACCAGTCATAACCCTCCGTACGTACAGTCACTCTTCCCTCCCCGTACAGTACCAGCTATTCGACCATATTTCTTTTTCTTTATCATTAAAGGATGTCCTCGTGTCCGTTGAATATGACATATTAGGGAACAATGCACCAAGTTTATTAATTATAGGTCCCATTAGTATTTATAAGATATAGTAAGTGATTATATCCCGCATGGCAACTGTCCCTTCTTCCAATTAAAAAGCCCTAACTAGCTAATCTACTGCATAGCCAAGCCCCTCAAGTCCCTGTATTTGTTTTCCTAAGGCCTAGACCTAAAGCAAAAACACGGGTATAGCCACCCTCTCTAAATGCCCATAACATTTATATCCTGACAAATGTTCAACATCTTCCTATTCAAAGAGGGCACGTGCATGTTCCAACGACACTATGCACAGCATACCACAAAAATACTGTTCTACAAAAGACAGTTGTATACCACAAGTTATAAACAAGCATTAAATATTATTTCATTTTCAACTGGGGAAAATAAAAACTGTTTTAGTTACAACATTTTTGCCATAACTCCTTGGCTGTTGTTAGAGATACGAATATCTGGACGGATGCAAATGGCCGATATCTGATATCCACTGCCTAATTATCCTACTGAATATACCACGTGTTTTAATATATTGTACGAGCGCCCAAACACCACCACCAACTCGCTTTTCTTTTATCAACCTTATGGATTTTGCAGCAACACAATAAAGTGAAGTCATATGTATTGGTGATTATTATCCCAATTGGACCCAGTAGGAACATAAATCTAAAACCTACAAGGAAAAAGCTACAGAATTGAAGAACTCTTAATGAATGAAACAGGATACTTGATCTATGGAGGGGAATGTAATAGGAAACTAAGGACTAAACATTTTAGTCCACACACACAACTGGTCTCTAGATTGGATTAGTCCAGGGTTACCCACACATTAGAACATCTTGTATCACCGGCTAAAATGGAATTTGACTCCCACAAGGCACACTGGGGTGTTTAAATTCATTATTAAACTATGGGGGCAAATGAAGAAAGAATGTAGTAATCAATAATTCAAATCAGGATGGTTACTGGAATCTTCTCCATCATTCCAAAACACCTAAAGAAACTACAAGCATGCTAGTTACTAAAGCGCAGGAAAACCAAGTAGATGGACAAAGCAATTTTTCATCTCAAAATTAAAAAAGCCGAACGCACGATTAGCAGCCTTTTATATACCACAAAACTGCGTAAAGAAAATTAGTTTAAATACACACAAATACAGGAGGAAACTACCCCAAATGCAAAAAAGTATACAATATTGTTCCACATTTCTACCAATCATCATCGAAACCCCCCCACCAAACATAGGCTCCTATTGCCACAAACCACCTCACAAATAATTTGAAATCAATTGCAAATTAACTTTCTCCAAGAGGAGATAATCAGAAGCAAAAGTTTTAGGGTAGAACCTCTTGATTTAAATATTTAGACAAATCTTAATTACATATGAGTGGCAATTACTTCTATAACGGGCTTGAAATATCATAGATGATATAAACAACAAAAAGAAGCATACCAAGCTGTATATTAATGTGATCCCGAAAAGCCTTGTGATTTTCTGTCCCGGCCTTCCTTCCTACAGTTTCTTAAGGGATAATATAATGAATGACCCCCCCCACTGCATAGCTTAAAATACCTTCTACATATCCCAGCAATACAAATAATAGAGGGCACCAGGACTAGGTGCCCACTGTCCTTACTATATTAGAGCTAGCATAGAGACTTTGAGACAATAGCAATTCGGGGGGGGGGGGGGGGTGACAACGTTATAGAAATCATAAGTATAATGTACATGACTCGAATTTAAAATTTGCCGTATTTGAGGATACATTACTTCAAAATTACATTACCAACCCTAATATTCCTTAATTAAAAGAAAACGTGGGAATAAAACAATTCTTTATGACAAAAACTGAAATAACCATGGGAGAAAAGGGAGACAAGTGTGGAAAATTCTCAAAAAAAATTTTGCCATGTTCACAAAAAACGATAGTCATGTAAAACCATTGCAGTTATTCATATATGCAGATCACACACTTCAAAACTTTTAAACTAAAGGATAGAGCACCACTACTGAATTCTATGCTTGTAAACCAACAAAGTAAAGGTCCCTTCAAGCTTGTAAAGGTTTTCATTCATCCAGTCATGGTATATCTGTGGTAACTCAATTAGATCAACTGGAATTGAGTTAGTTCTGTAAAAACTAAACTTCAAGTCAGTTGATCTAACGAATACAACAGGTTCCCTTTCAATGATTAATTAAAGCTCTCAAACAAAAATATTGTTGTTTATAGCAATGCCTTCTACAGGGTATATGTGAACAGCGTTGACCTTATGGCATTCATTATGTTTATTGGAAGGGTTATATAGAACGATATTTACATTAATGAAAAAAACATTTTAAATTAGTTATACGCACAGGATATTAATTTTATTAAATAAAGCTCTCTCTATTTATTATTTCAGTGTTATGATGAACTATACACCAAACCATCAGACCCATTTTCCATCTGAATTTCTTCGATTGGTATTCATTGGACCAAAAACAAGAGACTGTTGGGTTCTATGTCTTTGTTTTGTAATGTACATGATGGTGATCCTTGTAACTGCATCATTGAGTTTTTCTAATAGGACAGACCACGACTTCATAAGCCATGCATTGTGTACCAGCCTCTACTTTCCCTGGTAGATTATTGTGTCTACTGCAGTAGTTCCAAGTTTATGGCCCTTCTGTGGTTTGATCAAATGGAAATTCAAACAGTTTTATGTTGTGTCACCACAGGAGTATTTTCTACACCATGATGCTTGAATCTCGCTGTTTGTTTTTGAATAATGGCTTAGATAGGTACTCGCAGGTTTGTCCACCCTCTCAGACACTCAAACTATCAGGACACCCTATTTCTTTCCAAGACTGTGATATTTGTTGTGATACAAGTGCAATGTGATCTACATTCTTCCCATCAGACTGCAAACTAACTGTCTTGATAAAACCGAACATAATTTAACAGTCGTTAATGTGAGTTTTATTGAAAATCATTAGACAGACTTGTGGAGAGCTGAGGAACTTTGTTCTATTACATGGTCTTTCTGGCAGTGTAATATTTGTAGATAAATTCTTGTGTTCTCCTATGGTAATAGATTAGAGTGGTTCAGGAAGTTGCATCTCCAGAGGCTCGATGGAAAACCCTCAAACATTGCAGTGCCACGCCATATTGTTATCATTACATAACATTCTACAGACTTACCCATTTCATTTCGTTGTAGTATCCAAACCCTCCATGGAACATAAAATGCGTACCATGAATCACAAGCCTCTCGTGTCGTCCCATTAAACACCCATTGTGTATGGAATGAAGACAAAGAGATTCAGGAAGGGTTTTAAAGCGATATTTTAAACTGGAGAAGTCAACCGTGTCCCATCAAATATGTAATATTAGTTTTGAGTTACAGGTAACTTCACGGCTTGGAGATAAGATAAAGGGTAGTGTAAACGGGGGGAAATAGTTTTGTAATTGCCATATTGAAAACTATAATAATTCCCAACTATCACTGTTTACATTTATTTGGCTGATCGGTTCCTTGTTTCTCTATATATCCAAACCTGAAGCATTACATTAACAAAATGTCTAGAAAGTGCCTTATCAGTTAGGAAACTCTTCAATGCAGAGTGTTACTGAAACTGAAATGGTGACTGACATTTGTATGTGTGATTGCAGGTGGGAATTTCCCTCTCTCAGTTTGGTGCCTCAGGTGATTTATAACAGAGCGATGCTGTTTGTTTTTATCTTAGTAGATAAATTCATGATACAATACGGAATCTTATAAAGCACTGTTCTTTTATACATAACTGAGAACAAAACTTTCTGACATTACATAGAGTCCACGCGCGGCTCTAGCACCCACACAGCTTACCTTGTTAGCCCCCAGGCCCGATGGGCTATGGCTGTCGTAATTAAAACATAGTAAATAACACATTCATGTCCAGGCAGAATAAAAAGACATTAGCAGGGGTTAAATCAAACAATCAGATACACTCACTATAGTGTCCATGGAGGGTTCTGAGTATAAATGAGATATTTACTGGTTGGGTGGGTTAGAGGAATTTAGTCTGATGAACTCTACATACATTTAAGATTAGAAACAGAGGACACATAGTTAGATCTTTGTTGAGTCCAGAGTCCCAAATTTTTGTTATAAGTTTTACTTCCCATTCTAACCTCTCCTTTTCGGGATCTGAAATTTCCCATGAGCACTGTGGACTTTTAGGTCTTTCAGGGTGTCCTGGCTGCAGAAAGGGCACCCACAGGGACATCTAGTTATTGTTATTAATTGTGATCTATGAGGTTCATCTTTGCCTAGGGTCTGTCCAAGCTCTCCTACATAAAGTCCTGAGGGGGCAGGCACCTAGAACAGAAAATAAGGTTATACCACATTGAAGCATATGATTGCAGGAGAAGGTTCCCTTTATTTCAACCTATGTGGGTTCCTGGTATTGGTTATCTGTCTCCAGTGTGGAGTACTTGCAGGTTTCACCACTTTTTATGCAAACAGGGAGATGTTCCTTTGGTGTGGGGCCCTGTTAGGAACTTTTTACAGCATTGTTTTTAAGTTGGGTAGGTTTCAGTAAGCAAGAGCGGGGGGTCTGGGGAATATTTCTAGTAGTCTGTAATCCCCCACACAAAAATGCAACATTCCTGTTTAACACAAGAAAAAATGTAGCCAACGTGCTACTATGCTTAACATGAGACTGTAGATCTGTCCAAACTTACTTATAATCTTTTTACGTCAGGTCAGATAACATACCCAACAGATATGTCATACTTTAAAGGGTGAGTGCCTCGTTCCCTCCCCCCCCCCCCCCCCCTACCCCCCCAACGCTCTCTATGACTTTCAGGCAACCAAACAGGATCATCATTCTGACGATTTTATCACTAAATAAACCCTGCAATATTCTCCGGGAGGGACCCTATATACAATATGTCCCCCAAAGTACTCACGCAATTTAGTAAACAAAGCGCTTTCTTTGTGGATGTCTCACTTAAAATAATATCAAAAACCTAAAAACACCTAAAATACACCAAACAAAACATTCATTAAGTGTGGAGGATGATCATGTGATGCCATACTTAGTGCATCATGTACATAAGCTCAATGATTACCTGTACCAATAGGGCAAGTTGTACATTTCTTTGTCCATTGATATCTAAGGTAAGGTAAGGATTTACACTACAAACAGACAGTAAGGAGGATTCTGTAATATAGCGGACTGGTGCCAGTGGCTTGTACAAGCCGACGTTAGTTATTTTATATGTTTATGCGCCGAATACTTCAGATTTGGCCTATACTGTCTAAACACATCACTGCATTCAGTGGTCTCTTTCACCACTTTTTTAGGTCACATATACAAATTGCCAAATATTACTGCAATAACAACGTTTAGTACCACAACCCTTCGGTCCTAGGTATCAATATCCCCCCGCGGTTTACTAGATTCTCAAGTGCTCAAAAAGAATGAAAACACATCCTTTCTGTGTCCATATGCGTCTAAGATCCGGTTTCATGTCCATTTGAAAAATGGTGCTCGCGTACTCAGACGCGATCCGCATCACTAGATATCCTCCACGAAAACAGGCCGACGTACGGTTCGTCACTCACACGTGACTCGTCAGGGCGTCCTACGTTCTGGTAATCCACCTTCTATTAAACTAGTTTTCAAACAGACTCCACCCATATTTTTCTAAATATACCGTGATTTGTGTAGATAAGTGTTGATGAATAAACTCGTCAGACAGGATGAACTGTGCGTGAATGAAAGTCATAGGAGAGCGCGGACCGGAGACAGGGCACACCCTTAAAGTAGACATATTATGTGGGGTATGTTATCTGAACTTACGTAAAAAGATTAATAAGTAGTAGAGCAGATTACAGTACTCATGTTTTAAACATTCTCACTGTTTGCAGGAAAAGGTGTGTGATTGTGAACCTGCAAGTACATCCACACTGGAGACAGGATACCAATACCAGGCAAAAAATACCTGAGGCAAAGGATGAACTTCATCCGATTCACAATTAACAACAATAAACAAGATGTCCCTGTGGGTTGCCACCATTTTCTGCAGCCAAGGACACAGACTGATTAAAAACTGATGAAAGACCTAAAAGTACCAGTGCTCATGGGAAATTTCAGATCTCAAAAGGATGAGGTTAGAAGGGAATGTAAACGTATATACAATAACATTGGGACTTGGACTCAACAAAGATCTAAACTTATGTGGTCAATATGTTTCTAATTTAAATCATGTAGAGTGTTAATCAGACTAAATTCCTCTAAACCACCAAACACCAATATAAATATTCATTTATACCAGGACCCGCATGGACACTAGAGGGAAGTGTATATATGTTTATTAACCCTGCTAATTCTTTATTAATGCCCGTGATCGTGGATGAAATGTGTATTTACTTTTATTACGACAAACCATTGCCAATAGGTTTGGAGGCAAAAAGATAAACCTCTAGGTAATGTCAGAAAGTATCTGTTCTAGTATGTATAAAAATAGAGGCTTTATAAGATTTCAGTATAGTTATATGCTGAGAAGAAGCCTAGTGTTGGAAAGCTTGAATTTTCGATAATTTTGTTAGCCAAAAAAGGTTATTAATTTTATATCCAAGATTTATTCACTTTATCTTGGACTAACACGGTACAATTCTCTACTATAGGTTAAAGTCATGCAGCAACACACAATATCACAGGTAAAGTCTACCTAAAATGGGAACTGTTTGGTCCAAAAATGACTTTAGGTAAATTGACAGGGATGCTCGTCGCCGCAAGAATGTTTGCTATTAGTTTTTTGCAGGGGAGGTGGAGGGGACTTCCTGTTCTGTCACTGAAGTCTGAGGCTCGTGCTCCCCGGTGGTGAGGTGGAGGTAGACTTAAGTCACATGTCAGCCTCCCACCCATTAACTTGTGGTCATAAAATTCTTTATATCTATAGACCATGGAGCACGTAGAGAGGTAGTTGATGGCTCGTTTTTAAAGGTAGGAACAATTTAAACAAATTTGGTTGGGGGACCATAGTTCCCCCTAAAGTATATAAATTTACAACTAATATGAGGGCACTGCATTTTTAGTGATACAATCCCCTTTTATTGGCCCTACTTGTGTTGCCACGTTGGCTTTTTTGCTCCCTATTTTTTTTTACATAGTTACTTACATAGTAGTGACATACGCCCTAAAAGAAATACACCCATCTGTCCAACCTTTATACCCTACCCATAATGTCTGTCAATATAAGTATTGGAGGTTGAATACTAACGACAAGTCCATTTAGTCCAACCATTATACCCTACCCATGACTGCATGTTCAAAACAGCTCATCGTAAACATTAGATTGGAGGTTGAAAATAAGATACGCCACTTAGTCCACACATTTAGAACCCCCCCATATGCATGTCAAAACAGCTTACATAGTAGACATAGTATGGAGGTGAATAAAGAGCATACCCATCTAGCCAACTTGATCCCCTACCTATAATGCATAGTCAAACTAGAACTACATAGTTAACATAGTATTGGAGGTTGAATAGAAGACCGCCATCTAGTCCCAACCTTACCTACCCTCTATATCGGCTCGGTCTAACAGTTACATAGTACATAGTATTGAGGTGAATAAGACATACGCCATCTAGTCCAACCTTTTATACCCTCACCATAAGTAATGTCCAACACGTTAATAGTAACATGAGTATTGGAGTGTTGCATAGGAAGGCATGACGCCCCATCTAGTCCACTTTATATACATACCCATATACTGTCTAAATGCTTACAATAGTAAATAGTATTGGAAGGTTGAAGAAACTGATAAGCCCATTAGTCCAAACCTTTATCCCCTACCCATATAGCTGTGTCAAAGCATACATAAAACCAAGTAATTGGGGGATGTGTATAAAGGCACTAAGCCTCAGTCCAACTATGTTATACCCTACCTAAGTGCTGTCTACAACGTAATAGTTACATAGTTATGAGAGATTAATAATTAGAAACATGCCTCATCTAGTCCAACCTGTATTAACCTACCCATAATGCTACTGTCTAACAGTTACATAGTAACTAGTATTGAGGTTGAAAAAGACATAACTGCCATTCGTCCGCCCCGCGCTGCCCCCAACCTATACCACCCATAATGCATGTCAAACAGCTGCAAAAACATGTAACAGTTCATGTAACATAGTATTGGAGGTTGAATAAGGAACAATGCCCATCTATCCAACCTTTATTACCCTAATATAGTCTGTTCTAACAGTTAATAGTTAACATAGTATGTCGGAGCAGTTGAATAAAGACAATACCGCCATCTAGTCCAACTTTATACCTACCCATAATGCTGTCTAACGTTACATAGTAACAATAGTATTGCGGGGTGTGAACAGGCATACGCCCTCTAGGTCCAACGTTTAACCCTACCTTAACATAGATGTCTAACATGTTAATAGTAAACATATATTGGAGGTTGAATTATTAAGCATCATGCCATCAGCAACTGTATATTAACTACCTGTCTCTGTGTAGTCGAGGGTTAAGACATAACACTAGTCACCGTATACCCTACCCATAATAGCTGGTCTAATAGTTACATAATAACAAAATATTGGATATGTATAAAGCATTGCCCAACGGTCTAATGTTATAACCGACAAACCCATAATGCCGGTCTACGTAAAATAGTTACATAGTATAAGAGATATATTTAAACACATGCTATTCTGTCCAACTTTTATCCAACCCTACCATCCTGTTCTAAACAGTTACATAGATAACAGATTTTGAGGTTGAAAAGACATATCCCATCTTGTACATTATACCCACCCATAAGATGTCAAACAGATGCATAGTAAACATGTCAAAACAGCTAACATGGTAACATTAGTATTGGAGGTTGAAGAATAAAGACAATATGCCCATCTAATCAACCTTATTCCCATACCCATAATGTCTGTCAACAGTACAATAGTAACATAGTATTGGAGGTTGAATAAAAGACATAAGCTCATCTAGTCAACCTTATACCCATACCCATAATGTATGTCTAACAGTTACATAGGCACATAGTATGGAGGTTGAATAAAGCCTTAAGCCCATCTAGTCCCCAAAACCTTAATTAATTCACCCAAATACTTGTATAACTGTTATATAGTAACAGTAATGGAGGTTGTATAAAGACATGAAAAACACATACTAGTCCAACCTTTATACCCTACCCATGAATAGTGGTCTTAATAGTTTAACATAATAACAAAAAATTGGAGATGTATAAGACATTTGCCCTCGAGGCTATGTTTCTACCCAACCCATAATGCCTGTCTAAACAGTAAAATAGTTACATAGTATAAGAGATCTATATTTTACACATGTCTATCTAGTCCAAACTGTTATTATCATACCATAATGCCTCTCTAACAGTTACATAAAACATTGTTTTGGAGGTTGTATAAGACATATGCCCATCTGTTAACCTACCCATCATAATGTCTTACAGTTACCTGAAACATAGTGTTGGAGGTTGTATAAAGACATGTAAGTCCATCTAGTCCAACCTTTACACCATACCAATAATGTCGGATTACCAGTTACATAGTAAGGTAGTATTGGGTGTTGTATAAGGCAAGTCAGTCTAGTTCCATCCTTTTTTAGCCTGACCCGTGAGGGGGGGGGGGGGCTCGCCTTAAAAGTGATTCAGAGCAAGGGAACAATTGATTCCAGAGGCAGCCCACATTTTTTCTTATCTTACCATCATACATAAGTGCAGTGAATAAGGATGATGTTATAAAGTCACTCTCCCTTTATACTAGTACCCAGTCACTGCCCCTTTATACTACCAGGTCACTCTCACCTTATAAACCATACCAGTCACTTCACCTTTATACAGTAAACCAGTCACTCTGCTCTTAATACAGACCAGTCACTTCTCCCCGCTTATACAGTACCAGTCACTCTGCCTCTTACATACAGACCAGTCACTTCCCCCGTTATACAGTACCTGTCACTCTCCCCACTGGTACAGTACCAGTCCTATCCCCTTTGTACGTACAAGTCACTCTCCCCTTTGTTACAGTACCAGTCCACTCTTCCCTGTACAGTAAACCAGTCACTCTCCCCCGTGTTACGTACAATCACTCTCCCATTTGTCAGTCCAGTCACTCTCCCCTTTTGTACTAGTACAGTCATCTCCCCATTGTACAGTACAGTCACTCTCCCCTTCTGTACAGTACCAGGCACTATCCCCTTTGTACGTATAGTCACTCTATCCTCTGTAAGTACCAGTTCACTCTCCCCCTTGTTACAGTTACCGTCACTCTCCCCTGGTACAGTACCAGTCACTCTCCCCTGTGTACAGTACCAGTCACTCTCCCTTTGTAAGTACCAGTCAACTCCCCTTTGACAGTACCCAGTCACTATCCCCATGTACAGTACCAGTCACTATCCCCTTGTACAGTACCAGTCACTCTCCCCTCTGTACAGTACCAGTCACTCTCCCCCTTGTACAGTACCAGTCACTCTCCCCCTCTGTACAGTACCAGTCACTCTCCCCCTTGTACAGTACCAGTTGCTATTTTAATATTCCACAAAATTTGGTGTTTTTAAAGGAATATTTGACTCGAAAAGTGAACTATTCCTTTAATGTATTGATTGAAGCCTGGGATGTTTAGGAGCTATGCCTTACCTCCTGTTCTTCAATCAATTGATCAAGCCAGGGATGAAGGTAAGTATATTTTTCTTTCAGGCGATCCGCCGCTGGAGAGATGAAATCTCTGACTGCTTCCTGGCTCTAATCTTCCATAGCGTGCATGCGCAATAATGTGAGCAATAGAGGTTTAGAACCAGAAAGCGGTTGGATATTTTCATCTGTCCATCGGTGGATCGCTTGAAAGAAAAATATATACTTACCTTCATACCTGGCTCCTGCTCAATTGATTAAAGAACGGGAGGTAAGGCATAGCTCCTTAACATCCAGGGCTTCAATCAATACATTAAAGGAATAGTTCACTTGAAAAACACTTGAATGACATCTATATTGTCATTCTTTTAAAAACCTCATACCATTGAACTATATTTCCCCCCATCCCAATATGTCTCTCTTTTCCAAACCCGTCCATCCATTTTGATATTAGATTTATAAGTGTCCACCACTCGTATTTTTATCTCAGGCCGATTCCGCAGCCTGGTACCTTGAGATGAAATCTTGACTGCTTCGCCTCCTATCTCCATAGCGTGCATGCGCAATAATGTGAGCAATAGAGGTTTAGAAACCAGAAAGCGGTTGGATATTTCATCTGTCCATCTGCCTCCGGTTGGATCGCTTGAAAGAAAAATATATACTTACCTTCATACATGCGCTCTCCTGCTCAATTGATTAAAGAACGGGAGGTAAGGTCATTAGCTCCTTAACATCCACCGGGCTTAATTTCCTATTACAGTTAACGGATTAGTGGGCACTGAACGAAACCTACCCCCTTTTCTGGAATGGACCACCTCTTATAATTGCTTCGCTTCAAATTCGTCTTACACAAACCCCTCATTACCATTTGACACATATTTTCCCCCAACTCCCAACTATGTCTCCTCTTTTCACAAAATACCGTTCTTTTGTCATCCAGGTTTGTCATTAGTGATTCTGAGGGAGGACCTGTCAATAAGTAATTGATCTCCTTCCTCGCTTACTGTATAGAGCTGAGCAAGATAAGAAAAGATTACTGCGGCACCGTCTTACCAGGCCATTCAGGCCTAGAGCCCTAGTACTCATACGACTCTATAAGTAAGCGGCAAATGGCCTATAAAACACGTTAGAGTCCGTACATACCTGTCACTGGCTCGTTGACTGGTGAATGGTACTAATAAGAGAGTTTTAAACGGCAATCGTAAGCTTTCTGTCTTGTTTTGTCATTGACAGGTATAGCACACATCCCTCCAATGATAGAATACCATGGTTACACCTTATAATGTTAGGATATTACCTATCCCTCCCTCTAATCTATACCCTACATTAGCTGCCACCAAGTGGAGGAGTAAACAGGACACATGTGCATGTTGGCCAGATCACAGACAGCCACTGATATAACCTCTAGGAGACATTCACAGCTGATGTCAAGTTCCATGCAAGCGTCCCTTAGTCAATGTCATGCCAACTCGTTGGCATAAAATATACACATCAAGGCCCATATGTCCAACATGGCCGAATTAGCTGATTTGGTGCACCATTTGGCTGTAAAAGGATTGCCCCCTACACAATATTACCGACCCCAGTGAACATTTTACAAGATATTCTAACCATTGAATAAAATGTGTACTGGCCCAGGTGGATCGTGTGGTAAATGGGCCAAAAGGATTGTACACACATTGTCGGGGCAACCCCGCTTTCCAAACCCGTCCATCCATTTTGATATTAGATTTATAAGTGTCCATGATTCTGAGGGAGGACCTGTCAATCAAGTAATTGTCTCCTCCCTGCTTACTGTATAGATGAGCAAGAAAGAAAAGATACTGCTGCACCGCTTACCAGGCATTTCAGGCCTTAGCCCTTACTCATAGACTCTATAAGTAAGGGCAAAGGCCTAAAACACGTTAGATCCGTACATCACCTGTCACCTGGCTGTTGGTAATGTTTGAATGGTTACTAAATAAGAGATGTTTTTAAACGGCAATGGTAACTTTTCTTTCTTGTTCATTGACAGGTATAGCCACACCCTCCCAATGATATGAATTACCATTGTTACACCTTATAATGTGTATTACCATATCCCTCCCTCTAACTATTACCACTCGTATTTTTATCTCAGGCCGATTCCGCAGCCTGGTACCTTGAGATGAATATCTATGACTGCTTCCCGCCTCCTATCTCCATAGCCGTTGCCAGCGCAATTAATTGTTGAGCTTCCCCCAATATGAGGTTTGATGAACACCAGAAATAGCCGGTTGGATATTTCATCTGGTCCACTCGACCCTCGTGCCTTGGATCGCTGATAAGAATAAATATTCTATACTTACCTTTCATATCATGCGCTCTCCTGCTCAATTGCATTAAAGAGGGAGTCGTAAGGTATTAGCTGACCTAACATCCACCGGGCTTAATTTCCTATTACAGTTAACGGATTAGTGGGCACTGAACGAAACCTACCCCCTTTTCTGGAATGGACCACCTCTTATAATTGCTTCGCTTCAAATTCGTCTTACACAAACCCCTCATTACCATTTGACACATATTTTCCCCCAACTCCCAACTATGTCTCCTCTTTTCACAAAATACCGTTCTTTTGTCATCCAGGTTTGTCATTAGTAGATTTATAAGGGGCATGATTATGAGTGGAGACTTCCTGTTCACCATGCAAAGTAATTGTCTCCTCCTCGGCCTTACTGTATAGCTTGAGCAAGAAAGAAAAGATACGCTGGCACCGTCTTACCAGCCCATTTCAGGCCTGTAGCCCTACTCATACGACTCTATAAGTAAGCGGCAAACGGCCTAAAACCGTTAGAGTCCGTACATCAACCTGTTCACTGGCTGTTGCAATGGTTGAATGGTACTAATAAGAGATGTTTTAAACGGCTAATGTAACTTTTTCTTCTTGTTTGTCACTTGACAGTATAGCAACCATTCCCTCCACTGATACTGAATTACACCCATCCCATACAAAGCTGCCACCACAGTGTGTAGGAGTAAACAGGACACATCGTGCATTGGCCAGATCAAGATAGCCACTATTAACCCTAGAGACATCACAGCTGATGGTCATGTTCCATGACTGTCCTTAGTCAATGTCATGCCACATCGTTGGCATTTAAAATATAACATAAAGGCCCATATGTACAACATGGCCGAATAGCTGATTTGTGCACCAACTTTGGCGTGAATAGGATTGCCCCTACCAATATTACCGACCACAGTGACTTTTAGCGACGATTTCTAGACCATTTGAATAAATATTGTACGGCCCAGGTGCTGATGCGTGTGGTAAATGGCCAAAAGGTTGTACACTACATTGTGGGGCAACCCCGCGTTACACCTTATAATGTGTATTACCATATCCCTCCCTCTAACTATTACCATTACATAAGCTGCCACCAAGTGTAGGAGTAAACAGGACACATGTGCATTGGCAGATCAAGAAGCCACTTATTAATCTAGGAGACATCAAGCTGATGTCCATGTTTCCATGACTGTCCCTTAGTCAATGTCATGCCACATGTTGGCATTTAAAATATTACATAAGGCCAATATGTAAACATGGCCAATTAGCTGATTTTGTGACCAATTTGGCTGAAAGATTGCCCTCAAATTACCGCCACAGTGACATTTTACAGATATTTCTACCCAATTGAATAAAATATTGTACTGGCAGGTGTGACTTGTGTGTAAAGGGCCAAAAGGTTTGTACACACAATTGTGGGGCCACCCCGCGATGCACAATGTGTAACAAATGGCAGATCATTAACGAGGTTGACTGAACGCCCATACACTAAATGATTGTTGGGCTAAACAGAAGTTTGTCATGTTTCTGAACATGCTTGTCTGCCAGCCCTTGTCTGCCTAATTGGATGTCTGAACGGGCCTTAAAAGTAATAAAATATATTAGATGTTAAAAATGTTATTTTTCTTGATTTCTAACCAAAGACATACCCTTGTGTAATCAGTACAACAGTTAAGACAGACAAACAAACAAAAAAACATATAGATAGCTCACACAACTGGGTACATATTAAGATGCCTCATGCCCAGCTCACAAAGACTGGTAAGATAAGATTTCCTTATTTGCCCAGCTACATATACGGTACCATATAGATGCCTTATGGACCAGCTCACACAGACTGGGTACTGGACATTGAGATGTCCTCATCCTCAGCCAACACAGACTGGTACTAAAAGATTCCCTTATGCCCAGATCACACAGGCAGGTAAATATAACATGCACTCATGCACAGTTCATTACACACTGGACATATAAGATGCCTCATCCCCATACCACACAGAATGTACCATATAAGATTGCCTCATCCCATCCCACAGACTGGCATATAAAGAATTCTCTCATGCCCGCTCACAATAAGGGTAAATATAAGATGGAGGCCCTACATCCCAGCCAACACATAATGGCTACATATATTTTATTATTGAGACTTATATAGTGCCAGCATCTTCCATAATGCTTTACAATTACATGTATACATTCTCATCAGGTCCTGCCCCGAAGAGCTTACAATCTAAGGACATTTATTTGAAACATACAACCTATCAGTAAATATGTCTTTTAAGGATTGTGGCGGGACATAAAAGGGCCCAGCTCTCTCAGCCCAGCTCACATTACACTGTAAAATAAGATGCCCTCGTGGCCAGTCTTAAACACTGTGAAGCATTATATAAGATGCCCTTAGCTCATCTCACACAGACGGACAATAAGATGCCATATGCCAGCTCACACATACTGCGCATATAGAGCCCGAATCTCCAGCTCACACAACTGGTAAAATAAGATTTGCCCTCACACCCAGCTCACACACAATGGTGCATATAAGTTTTGCCCTCATGCCCAGCTAAAAACGGCTGATACAGCCTGGGCATTACATGCCCCTCATGCTGGGATGAGGGCATGTATGTGATCTGGGCATCGAAGGGGGAGAGCATTTTCTTCCTTGAGGGGCACGAGGGCGGGCAGGGGGCATTTTATGTAACCAGTCTGTGTGTAGATGGTGGGCAATGAGGGCCATTTAGGGGCAATCTCAGCTTATAGTACTAGTATGGGTGGAGCTGGAGCTGGGCATGAGGGGCATTATTGATATGTTACTAGTCTGTGTGAGTGGGCATGAGGGAATTTTTTCATTATATTTTACTAGGTTCTGTGTGAGCTGGGGAATGGAGGGACATATTATATACCTGTACCAGTCTGTGTTGGTGAGATGGGAATGAGGGAGCGTGAATTTATATATACAGTTTCGTTGTGAGCTGTACATGAGGGCATTATTATATTATACCAGTCTTTGTGAGCTGGGCATGAGGGCATTTTCTTTTATATTGTACCAGTCTGTTGGGACCTGGGCCATGAGGGCATTTTTCTTTTATTTATGTAATAGTCTGTGTGAGCTGGACATGAGGGAATTCTAGATGTACCAGTTGTGTGAGCTGGACATGAGGGCTTTATAGGTACCAGTATGTGTGAGCTGGACACCCTTGAGGGCATTCTTTCTTATATGTACAAGTATGTTTCTTGGTGGAAGCTGGGACATCGAGGGAATTCTATATGATACAGTATGGTTGAGCTGGGGACATGAGGGAAATCTTATATGTACCCAGGTATGTGGAGCTGGACATGAGGGCATCTACATCGTATATGTACCAGTATGTGTTGAGTGGAAAGGAGGGCCAATCTTATAGTACCAGTATGTGTGAGCCGGACATGAGGATCTTCTTATGTAACCAGTATGTGTGAGATGGGACATGGAGGGAATCTTTATTATATATACCAGTGTGTGTGACCTGGGCGGCATGAGGGAAAAGCAGGGGGAGAGGAGGAGAGAGGGAGGAGGGGGGTGGAGCGGGGAGAGTGAGGAGGTGGGAGGGAGAGGGAGGGGGGAGGGGTGGGAGGGCGGGAGGGTCGAAGGTGGAGGGGTGAGGGGGAAGCGAGAGGGAGGGGAGGGGAGTTTCTTTCTTTCTTATTTGTCTTTTATTTTGTTGCTTTTTCCTTATTTTTTCTTGTTTTTTTCTGTTCTTATTCTTTTTTTTTCTCTTCTTATCTTTCTAGTTCTTATGCTTATAGGTCCAGTCTGGGTGAGCTGGATGGAATGAGGAAATTTTTCTTATATATACCAGTCTGTCGTGAGTGGCATGAGGGCATCTTCTATGTACCAGTATGAGGTGAGCTGGGCCACTGGCATGAGGGCCATTCTATTATATGTACAGTTGTGTGAGATGGGCATGAGGGCCACATCCACAACATCTTATTATGACTAGTCTTGTTTGTGTGTGAGCTGGGATGAGGGCACTCTTATATGTACTAGTCCTTGTGTGAGCTGGCATGCGGAGGGCTCTTTATGGTAACTTAGTCTGTGTGGCTGGGCATGAGGGCATCTTATATGTACCAGTCTGTTGTGAAGAGGGCATGAGGGAATTTTATATATAACAGTCTTTGTGGCTGGGCATGAGGGCATCTTATATGTACCAGTTGTGTTGACATGGGAGGAGGGCAGCCTTATATGTCCTGTCTGTGTGAGCTGGACTGAGGGCATCTTATATGTACCAGTATGTGTGAGCGGACATGAGGGTCACTCGATATTACCAGTACTGTGTGAGCTGGACATGAGGGCATCTTATATGACCCAAGTAGTGTGAGCTGGACCATTGAGGGCATCTTATAGTACCAGTATGTGGAGCTGGACATGAGGGCCTTTATATATCACCAGTGTGGTGTGACCGGGCATGAGGGCTATTATATGTACCAGTCTGTGTGAGCCTGGAATGAGGAAAGGCTTATATACAGTCGGTGGGAGTCTGGCGCTAGAGGGCATCTTATAGTAACAGTATGTGTGAGCTATCTATCTGTTGTTTGTTTGTTTGTCTGCTTAAAACTGTTTGTACTGATACACAAGGGTATGTCTTTGGTTAGAAATCAAAGAAAAATAACATTTTTTAACGTCTAAAATACTTTTATTACTTTTAAGGCCCGTTCAGGACATCCAATTAGGCAGACAAGGGCTGACAGACAAGCATGTTCAGAAAACATGGACAAACTTCTGTTTAGCCCAACAATCATTTAGTGTATGGGCGTTCAGTCAACATCGTTAGATGAGAGGCCTAACTGCACAAGTGCTTACGTAGTACTGCCTAAAATTGTATCTGGAAAGAGGGTTTTCCATTGCATGTGATAGAAAAAAAACCGTGGGAGGGGGGGACGGAATCCGCCTATCTAACCGCTGCGGAAACCACCACTCGCGGGAACTGGCACCAAGAAGAGAAAAGAGGAAATATAGAAAAAACCATTCCCCTTCCCAAGGGTCTGTTTTGAGCGGCTTATTCTAACCTAACAAATGGTTGAAATAAAACTCTTCCATCTTTAAACCTCTGGGCCGTTAGACCTAGCAGACACTGTAGTCCCCTATTCTCGTTGCCCGAAAAAGGCCAGAGCAAAGCTGGCTTGGGGGGGCTGGATTTCAATAGTGAGCCTCATATGCTGAGCTACAGGACTACAGGTAACGTTCCTAGATAAAACTCAATTACAGTCTGAATTAAATAGGACGTCTGGTCTTACTGGGAACCTGTTTCTTTTTTCCAACCTTTCCAATATGGACCTTATAATGAACTTTTGGTTGCTCTTCCACCCCAACAATTTGAAAAGAAAGACAGCTGCACCCTGCGTGGGCCACAGGGTCCGACGCCCCCGCAGAAGTAAGTGTTCTAAATGTCCATATGGTATCCAATCTAGTGAGAGAATTTGTGGTAATCTTCCTTCCCTACAGAGAAAGTTTAACCATTAAGACCTTGCCTTACCGGGATGGACATGTAGCGAAGCGACCGAAGACTGGACCAGCTCTGCAGCTGCAATCAACTCCCGTCTGGTATCCCCCAAGGAGTCCGAGGCACTGCAATCCCTGTAGGTTGGCCATACGGACGAAGCGATGAATTCTTCCCACTGAAACGAGAGAAGCGTCCGCAACACAGTTAAGTACACCAGGTACCAGTAACGACAAGACCGGTAAGGATGAACTAGTAAGATTATTAATGGCGTACACCACGCTCTCATTATCGGTCCCAGAAACGGATCTTTTTATTGCACAAACTAACCCCAAAAGTCAAAATGACACCACTATGGGAAAGAGTTCAAGGAGAGTGAGTTTTTAGTATATAACCTTTTCGCCACCCAATCTAGGGGCCAACTGCGGCCACCATTCCATTGCCCAGAAATGGCTCAAAACCTATGTGATCCTGCCGCATCCGTATAAAGCTGGTGTAACTTCCTTCATTACTCTCCTCCTCCCCCTGAAAACAGGTCCTGCCGTTATACCAGGACAAAAAAAGTCTGCCACACCCCAAGTCATGACGCAAATCCTAGTGATCCTGATATGATGATAAGGAGACGGAACTCCTATGGAGGTAAGGATAGGCGTATGATGAAGACTCTGCCCATGGGCATGACTATACATGCAGAATAAACGAACCCAGCACGATTGAGTGCCAAGTGTAAATTTCCTCAAACTGTAAACATTGAAAGTGAAAGAATTCAGCATTTCCTGAACTTTACCAGCTGGGCAGCCTAAAAGTCCTTTTACTGTGTCTATTCAATTCCTAGGAAGGATTGATAAGTACTGTCAATGGGCGATAGTGTTTCCTCAGATAAGGGACCCCCAAACTTTTTCATTAAAAAATCTAAAAGAACTAAAATATGAACAATTGTGCTTGCGTTTCCCGGGCCAACAACCAAGAAATCGTCTAAGGTTAGTGTATTATACAGTAAATTGGTCTCATAGGATATAGCCCTTCCAAAAAAGGAGCTTAAAGATCTCAAATACGGGAAACAGGATATGGCCAACCCCATGGTTTAAAGGCATTATCGTATAGAACCTACCGTCTAACTGGCAGCCCAACAGGTTGAAAAACAGGTGGGAATGGATTGGTAACAAAGCGACACAAGCTGTTTATATCGATTTTGCCACAAGGCCCCTCTCCCTGCTTTCTTACAGGTGGACGCCTGCAACGAACGTACGACACAGAAGAGTCTCCTTTAGAAATTGCCATCGTTCACGAGCTGCCTCTTGGGGTTTATGATACGTGATTGTATCAAACGGAATTTTAACGCTCTCCTTTTTTGAGTACCAACCCAGGGGAGAAGAAAGAAACCTTAGATTATAAAAAGGCAGCTCGGAAAAATGGGCCGCTATCCGACAGCCTAACCTCATTAAGGACCTTCCCTTAGCCATTCAGGTGCTCCTTGACCGATTTTAAATTATGGGAAAAACTTGGGAAAAACTCAGAAAAAACTGAAGGGGGTTTTAAAAAACACCTCCTTAAAACACCTCCCGATGAGCCCTGCTGTGCCCTCTCGGGTAAATTTCTAGCCAGGGCTCCATCGCCTCCACGATCACTGGTGTTCGCAGGACCTCTGCCTCCCTCTCTCTTTGCGGCGGCAGGGCGGGATTTACGAAACATTTTGTGGCCGAAGACCCTTCCATGTGCTGCAGATAGTCCCTCCTGGGATCTCGTTACGGTGGTGGCTGCTGAAGATCTCAGCTCCGATCTGATGTAGAGGAGTGGAGGCCCTAGATCTCCTGCCCCCTGAACGGGACTGCGTCGGCTGCTTGACCTCCAGGAGGGGAAGCGGTTATCGGACGACGATCCCTCCCTGCACTTTTCCTGCGCTCCGTCTGTGAGATCCTCCATGCTCTCCGACCAGAGGGATCTGCTCCTCCTCCTACGCTCACGGCTATTCCTCTCCTTCTAGACGGGCTTCTGGGAGGGCTCCTGGCTCTAGGACCCCCTGCTCTTCCTCTACGTCCTCAACCTGGTAGGGCTTGGGGTATTTCCCTTCTAATAGTGGAACAAGAGCCACAAATTCTGTTCGCCTTCATCTGACGCGCCATCATGCCTATGTGCAGGCGTCTCGGGCCAGTACCCGCTGATGCTGCTCTGCGACAGCTGGGCGGGCGGGGTTCTCTGCAACCAAGGGCAGCCTCCCTGCCCCGGTTCTACCTTCTATTAGCTGCTGGTTCGGTTGGGGACCCGCGGGGGCACAACCTCGTCACCACGCAAGAGGGGCTCTACGGGTGCAGTTGGGATAGCAGGGATGGATGTATATTGTGGAAGGCTATTAACAAGACTAAGTAGCTGTTCTGGCTAGGGGTGTTCGTTCTCAAAACCGGTGTCCCCGCAGCCTACGATAGGTGTGGGGGGACTGGGGCTCCATGTACGGGGGCGGACGGGGCGCGTACAGGGACTGCAGCCAGCGGCTGGCAGATTGGTATGGGCCTAGGGCCCTAGGCTCAGGATTCCCAAACCGGTGAACCCTTCTCCAACACTTACTGTACGCCAACCCGCCCCCTCCGCAATGACCTTCCTCATTCATCCTGCTCAGCGCTTCTCCATAGCTTGTTAGCGCTAAATCAGCTACGGTGTTGTTTTGCTCTGAGTGGGAGGAAGATCCTTCTCCCTGCCAAGCACTCAACAACATTGGCGCCCGAGGCTGTGACTCCGCCCCTTAAATAACTTTTGATGACGTCACGATGACGTCATATTCCCGCCTATCGCGAGACCGGCTCCAATCCGGGCTCGCGTAATGACGTGATGATGTCATAAGCCACGCCACGGCCCAGACTATCGCGGGAACTCGCCAGGAGGCGGACGCGACCGGGACTACACCCTCCAGCATTCCCCCGCCAGCCTCAGGTCGAAGACTCCGGTCCCTACCGCGGGCCGGAGCAGTACAATATAAAGATGTCCTAATGCCCAGCAGATCACAACGGACTGTACATATAAGATGCTCTCATGCCAGCTCACACAGACTGGTAATCTTCCAAGCACTACTACTCCCAGATTGAACAGGTAGTTTCCTTCACTGATTTGAATCACATTTCTGTTATGCGAGTATGCAGTTTTTATGATATTATTTACAAGAGACGGAGGGGGAATTCTTGT
Organism: Hymenochirus boettgeri; assembly: GCA_019447015.1. Taxonomy (NCBI): domain Eukaryota; kingdom Metazoa; phylum Chordata; class Amphibia; order Anura; family Pipidae; genus Hymenochirus; species Hymenochirus boettgeri. The sequence goes on from CM033470.1 coordinate 336,577,847, forward strand.
AGAATAGTTGGCAGTGAAGGCATATAGAGAACATTGAGACAATGCCCTGGCCTAGGGATCTGGCGTATGTTATTACCTGTATTCTACTAATTCCATCAGGGTAACAAAAAAATAGTATTACCGCAACGTTACATATTTTTCAGAGATCATTTAAAAAATGATTTTTTTAAACTTTGTATAGGTAATTAAAAAAAGTGTTATAGAATTTATTATTTTATATATCGTATAAATGATTTTTTAGCATTTGTTATACTGATGTGTGTAAAAATTACAGCCGGTCTGGTCGCTCCATGGTGAACATTTTCATTAAAATCTGCACTAATTAGGGTGTGGCTAATGGGGTTAGGACCATATAGGATAGAGTAGGGGATTTCCTGCAGATAAATAAGGGTTAAAGGCAAATGTCCATCTGAACCAGACACACACAATCGGTAAGTCCCGGGAATGTCAAACTGAGATCAGATGGTTGTCACATGGAGCGGACAAAATTCTTATTTCTGAGCATTGTAAATTGTAAAAAGGAAAAAAATAGATTGTGCCCGTTTTTAGGGTGCTTCAGCACTATCTTTAATACAGGAAATCCCAAGGCATTAGCCTGGGCAAATGAAAACTTGGCTGTAGTTACTTAATAAAATTATATATTGGGAGGGTAGGAATAATTGCAACCTACTTCCCGCCCCAGGTACTTTTTTTTTTTAAAAAGTTATTTTTTTTTATCGTTTTGTCATTTCAATGTCGTCAGCGCACATTTACTAGAGTACAGGCACCTCGTCATCAGTGGAAAATGTTTGTGTTGTTTTTATCAGGCAGAAAGGCTATGGTCTCTCCACCCCCACCTGTGTAAATGGCTATGACACGGCTTTGTTTAATGAGAGACCAAGTGGCGACATGTATGTGTATTATTAAGATACATAATAATGTTTAATTAATAGGCCTTCAAATGCACACTGGAAGATCGATCCACTAGTCAGTATCCTATAAAAAAAATGTATTTAGTTCACCACTGACCATACAGGGAGACTGTTCCCACACGACCCTTCTCGTTTCCATTGTGTAATCAGTACAACAGTTAAGACAGACAAACAAACAAAAAAACATATAGATAGCTCACACATACTGGTACATATAAGATGCCCTCATGTCCAGCTCACAAAGACTGGTATATATAAGATTTCCTTATGCCCAGCTCACATATACTGGTACATATAAGATGCCTTCATGCCCAGCTCACACAGACTGGTACTGTACATTTGAGATGTCCTCATCCTCAGCCAACACAGACTGGTACATAAAAGATTCCCTTATGCCCAGATCACACAGGCAGGTAAATATAACATGCACTCATGCACAGTTCATACACACTGGTACATATAAGATGCCCTCATCCCCATCCCACACAGACTGGTACATATAAGATGCCCTCATCCCCATCCCACACAGACTGGTTCATATAAGATTCTCTCATGCCCAGCTCACACATAATGGTAAATATAAGATGATGCCCTCATCCCCAGCCAACACAGAATGGTACATATTAATAAGATGATGCCCTCATCCCCAGCCAACACAGAATGGTACATATTATTATTATTATTGAGGACTTATATAGTGCCAGCATCTTCCATAATGCTTTACAATTACATGTATACATTCTCATCAGGTCCTGCCCCGAAGAGCTTACAATCTAAGCACATTAATTTGAAACATACAACCTATCAGTATGTCTTTTTAATGATTGTGGGGTACATAAAATGCCCAGCTCTCTCATGCCCAGCTCACATACACTGGTAAATATAAGATGCCCTCTTGGCCAGCTCATACACACTGGAAGCATATAAGATGCCCTTATGCTCAGCTCACACAGACTGGTACATATAAGATGCCATTATGCCCAGCTCACACATACTGGTGCATATAAGATGCCCTAATCTCCAGCTCACACAAACTGGTAAATATAAGATGCCCTCACACCCAGCTCACACACACTGGTGCATATAAGTTGCCCTCATGCCCAGCTTAAACAGGCTGATACAGCCTGGGCATACATGCCCTCATGCCTGGGCATGAGGGCATGTATGTGATCTGGGCATGAGGGCATCTTATATGTACCAGTCTGTGTGAGCTGGGCATGAGGGCATCTTATATGTACTAGTCTGTCTTATATGTACCAGTATGTGTGAGCTGGACATGAGGGCATCTTATATATACCAGTGTGTGTGACCTGGGCATGAGGGCATCTTATATGTACCAGTCTGTGTGAGCTGGACATGAGGAAATCTTATATATACCAGTCTGTGTGAGCTGGGCATGAGGGCATCTTATATGTACCAGTATGTGTGAGCTATCTATCTGTTTTTTTGTTTGTTTGTCTGTCTTAACTGTTGTACTGATTACACACCGTGGCCTACGATAGGTGTGTGGGGGACTGGGGCTCAATCGTACGGGGGCGACGGGTCGGCGTACAGGCCTGCCAGCCAGCCGGCTGGCAGATCTGGTATTGGGCCTAGCCCTAGTCTCAGGATTCCCAACCGGTGAACCCCTCTCCAACACTTCCTGTAGCCAACCCGCCCCCTCCGCAATGACCCTCATCCTCATCCTGCTCAGCGTTCTCCATAGCTTGTAATCGCTAAAATCAGCTACCGGTGTTGTTTTGCTCTGAGTGGGAGAAGATCCTTCTCCCTGCCAGCACTCAACAAAATGGCGCCCGAGCCTTGTGCTCCGCCCCTTTAAATAACTTTGATGACGTCACCGCTGACGTCATCTTCCCGCCTATCGCGAGACCGGCTCCAATCCGGGCTCGCGTAATGACGTGATGATGTCATACGCACGCCACGGCCAGACTCTCGCGGGAACTCGCCAGGAGGCGGCCGCGACCCGGGACTACACCTCCCAGCATCCCCCGCCCGCCTCAGGTCAGACGCTCCGGTCCCTACCGCGGGCCGGAGCTACCATATAAGATGTCCTCATGCCCAGCTCACACGGACTGGTACATATAATTCATACAGTGTCTATTAAAACAATAATATACTGTGCTAGTACTAGTTACTAGATATAGAACATTCCTACAGTATATATACCCTCTGTACGGTACCAGTCACTCTACCCTCTGTACAGTACCAGTCACTCTACCCTCTGTACGGTACCAGTCACTCTACCCTCTGTACGGTACCAGTCACTCTACCCTCTTTAATTCACACAGACCAGTGGCAACATGTATGTGTTTATTAATAAGATAAATAACGATATACATTAATAAGTATTCAAGTAAACCATGTAACATTAGGAAAGAGGTCCCTGGCCTGCAGAGCTTACAATCTAGTTAGGTAGAAAACATACAAATACATAGGGAAGGTAGATGTGCAATAGTGAGAATTAATGCAGTGTCACGTCAGAGGACATAGGAAAGGCTGGACATAGGGAGAGGATAAAGAACACAATATTCCTGGCCCCACGCTAGATAAATTATCCCCCTGTGTATTTCCACTTTCCCCCCAAACTAAGTACAGTGAGAAATCCCTCCCCCCACTAACCTAGTAGTCAGTCTTACCCCCCAAGTAAACACTACCCCCTGTGCCCCCTTATAAAGACTCTTTTTGATAATGGAATACTGGTAAGTAGCGTTCCGCTTTCAGATTTACAGATCTCGGGAAAACCAGAAGATACGAAAATGGATCAAATTTACGCGGATTATCGAACATAGGAGGTTATTTTATGGATTACTAAAAATCACCTCGTACATTCCATTATCATGCAAAAATGCGGTTTTAAAGTCCTGAAATCCGTACTTTCCGCCCGGTTTCGGATGGAACATTCGGATTTCCGAAACAAAAGGGTTCCATGACTGATCCGGATCCATCTCTGTTTCACAGGTACAGAGTAGAGAGAGAAGGACACATGTGGGTAAGATATTGGGGCACAGTCCCTGGTGATGGGAGCGAGAAACAGCAAGACAGAGAGGTGTGAGGCAGACAGAGAGAATTAGGATGGGGGAATGCTATGTACATTCTAGTGACATACAGTCAATAGAGGTTTGTGGGTCTGTGATGAGAAGAAGATGTAGGGAGATAATTTACCCTGTGATGTTTAAAGGTGAAATATGGAAAAAGGGAAGGGTAGATGTACTATTGAGAGAATTCATACAGTGTCTATTAAAACAATAATATACTGTGCTAGTACTAGTTACTAGATATAGAACATTCCTACAGTATATATACCCTCTGTACGGTACCAGTCACTCTACCCTCTGTACGGTACCAGTCACTCTACCCTCTGTACGGTACCAGTCACTCTACCCTCTGTACGGTAGCAGTCACTCTACCCTCTGTACGGTACCAGTCACTCTACCCTCTGTACGGTACCAGTCACTCTACCCTCCGTACAGTACCAGTCACTCTTCCCTCCGTACAGTACCAGTTATTCTACCATCTTCTTTTCTTCTAATCATAAAGGACGTCCTTGTGTCCGTTGATATGACATATTAGTGAACAATGCACCAGAGTTTATTATATGTCCCATTAGTATATTATAATATATTAGTAAGTGATTATATCCCCATGCAAACGTCCCTTCTCCAATGTAAAAAGCCCTAACTAGTCTAATCTACCTGCATAGCCAAGCCCCTCAATTCCCTGTATTTGTTTCCTAAGCCTATACCTAAAGCAAAACACACGGGTATAGCACCCTCTCTAAATGCCCTAACATTTATATCCTACAATGTTCAACATCTTCCTATTCAAAGAGGGCACTTGCATTTTCCAACGACACTATGCACAGCACACCCCAAAAATACTGTTCTTACAAAAGACAGTTGTATACCACAAGTTATAAACAAGCATTAAATATTATTTCATTCTTCAACTGGGGAAAATAAAACTGTTTTAGTTACAACATTTTTCCATAACTCCTTGGCTGTGTAGATACCGAATATCTGGACTGATGCAAATGGCCGATATCTGATTATCCACTGCCTAATTATTCCTACTGAATATACACTGGTTAATATATTGTACGAGCCCCAAACACACACCAACTCGCTTTTCTTTTTTTAACCTTATGGTTTATTGCAGCAACACAATAAAGTGAATTCATTGTATCTGGTGATTTCATTATCCCATTGGACCCAGTATGAAATAAATCTAACCCTCCAATGAAAAAGCTACATAAATTGAAGACTTTAATGACTGAAACAGGCTTACTTGATATATGGAGGGAATGTTATCTAGGAACTAAGGACTAAACATTTTATTCCCACACACACAACTGTTTCTCTAGATTGGATTATTCCATGGGTACCCAACAAAGCCCATGCATGTGTACATAGCTCTACTTTCCCTGGTAGATCTATTAGTGTCAACTGCAGTAGTTCCAAAGTTACTGGTCATTCTGTGGTTTGATTTGTAAAAAGTTCCCTAACAGGCCCCACACAAAATGGAACATCTCCCTGTTTGCAGAAAAGGTGTGAAACCTGCAAGTACATCCACACTGGAGACAGGATACCAATACCAGGAACCCAACATAGGTTTGAAATAAAGGGAACCTTCTCCTGCAAATCATTCAATGTGGTATACCTGATTTTATGTTCTAGGTGCCCCTCAGGGTCTGTCCAGTCTCTCCTACATAAAGTCCTGAGGGGCACCTAGAACATAAAATCAGGTATACCACATTGAATGATTTGTAGGAGAAGTTTCCCTTTATTTCAAACCTATGTTGGGTTCCTGGTATTGGTATCCTGTCTCCAGTGTGGATGGACTTGCAGGTTTCAAACCTTTTCTGCAAACTGGGAGATGTTCCATTTTGTGTGGGGCCTGTTAGGGAACTTTTTACAAGGGAGATGTTCCATTTTGTGTGGGGCCTGTTAGGGAACTTTTTACAAGCATTTGTTTTAAGTTGGGTGGTTGTCGGTAAGGTAAGAGAGGGGGGTCTGGGAATATTTCTAGTAATCTGTCGTCCCCACACAAAATGGAACATCTCCCTGTTTGCAGAAAAGGTGTGAAACCTGCAAGTACATCCACACTGGAGACAAGATACCAATACCAGGAACCCAACATAGGTTTGAAATAAAGGGAAACTTCTCCTGCAAATCATTCAATGTGGTATACCTGATTTTATGTTCTAAGTACCAGTCACTCTCCCCCTTGTACAGTACCAGTCACTCTCCCCTTCATACAGTACCAGTCACTCTACCCTCTGTACAGTACCAGTCACTCTCCCCTTTGTACAGTACCAGTCACTCTACCCTCTGTACAGTACCAGTCACTCTACCCTCTGTACAGTACCAATCACTCTCCCCCTTGTACACTACCAGTTGCTCTTTTATTATTCCACAAAATTTGGTGTTTTTAAAGGAATATTTGACTCAAAAAGTGAACTATTCCTTTAATGTATTGATTGAAGCCCTGGATGTTTAGGAGCTATGCCTTACCTCCCGTTCTTCAATCAATTGATCAAGCCAGGGATGAAGGTAAGTATATTTTTCTTTCAGGCGATCCGCCGCTGGAGAGATGAAATCTCTGACTGCTTCCTGGCTCTAATCTTCCATAGCGTGCATGCGCAATGTGAGCAATAGAGGTTTAGAACCAGAAAGCGGTTGGATATTTTCATCTCTCCATCGGTGGATCGCTTGAAAGAAAAATATATACTTACCTTCATACCTGGCTCCTGCTCAGTTGATTGAAGAACGGGAGGTAAGGCATAGCTCCTTAACATCCAGGGCTTCAATCAATACATTAAAGGAATAGCTCACTTTTCAAGGACATCTATATTGTCATTCTTTTAAAAACCTCATACCATTGAACTATGTTTCCCCCCATCCCAATATGTCTCTCCTTTCCAAACCCGTCCATCCATTTTGATATTAGATTTATAAGTGTCCAATCAAGTAATTGTCTCCTCCCTGCTACTGTATGATGAGCAAGAAAGAAAAGATACGCTGCAGCCGCCAGGCATTTCAGGCCTTAGCCCTACTATAGACTCTATAAGTAAGGGGCAAAGGCCTAAAAACACGTTAGATCCGTACATCACCTGTCACCTGGCTGTTGGTAATGTTTGAATGGTACTAAAAAGAGACGTTTTAAACGGCAATGGTAACTTTTCTTTCTTGTCATTGACAGTATAGACACACCCTCCAATGATACCTTATAATGTGTATTACCATATCCCTCCCTCTAACTATTAACATTACATAAGCTGCCACCAAGTGTAGGAGTAAACAGGACACATGTGCATTGGCAGATCAAGAAGCCACTTATTAATCTAGGAGACTTCAAGCTGATGTCCATGTTTCCATGACTGTCCCTTAGTCAATGTAATGCCACATGTTGGCATTTAAAATATTACATAAGGCCATGTAAATATGGCCAATAAACTGATTTTGTGACCAATTTGGCTAAAAGATTGCCCTAAAATTACCGCCACAGTGACATTTTACAGATATTTCTACCCAATTGAATAAAATATTGTACTGGCAGGTGTGACTTGTGTGTACCAGGCCAAAAGGTTTGTACACACATGCAATTGTGGGGCCACCCCGCGATGCACAATTTGTAACAAATGGTGGATCATTAACGAGGTTGACTGTACGCCCATACACTAAATGATTGTTGGGCTAAACAGAAGTTTGTCATGTTTCTGAACATGCTTGTCTGCCAGCCCTTGTCTGCCTAATCGGATGTCTGAACGGGCCTTAAAAGAAATAAAATATTTTAGACGTTAAAAATGATGTGTTATTTTTCTTGATTTCTAACCAAAGACACATTCTTGTGTAATCAGCACAACAGTTAAGACAGACAGACAGACAAACAAAAAAACAGATAGATAGCTCACAAAGACTGGTATATATAAGATGCCCTCATGCCCAGCTCACACAGACTGGTACATATAAGATGCCCTCATGCCCAGCTCACACAGACTGGTACATATAAGATGCCCTCATGCCCAGACCACACAGACTGGTACATATAAGATGCCCTCATGCCCAGCTCACACGGACTGGTACATATAAGAGGCCCTCATGCCCAGATCACATACATTGGTACATATAAGATGCCCTCAATACCAGCCAACACAGAATGATATATGTAAGATTTGCTTATGCCCAGCTCACATATACTGGTACATATAAGATGCCTTCATGCCCAGCTCACACAGACTGGTACTGTACATTTGAGATGCCCTCATCCTCAGCCACCACAGACTGGTACATATAAGATGCCCTAATGCCCAACTCACACAGACTGGTAAATATAAGATGCCCTCATGCACAGTTCATACACACTGGTACATATAAGATGCCCTCATGCCGAGCTCACACAGACTGGTATATGTAAAATGCCCTATGTCCAGCTCACACAGACTAGTAAATGTAATTTGCCCTTGTGCCCAGCGCACAGATTGGTGCATATAAGATGCCCTCATCCCCATCCCACACAGACTGGTGCATATAAGATGCCCTCATCCCCATCCCACAGAGACTGGTTCATATAAGATTCTCTCATGCCCAGCTCACACATAATGGTAAATATAAGATTCCATCATGCCCAGCTCACAGTCTGGTACACATAAGATGATGCCCTCATCCCCAGCCAACACAGAATGGTACATTATTTATTATTATTGAGGGACTTATATAGTGCCAGCATTCGGCCTAACGCTTTACAATTAAATGTATAATTCTATCAGGTCCTGCAGCCGAAGAGCTTACCCAATCTAAGACCATTAATTTGAACACAACCTATACAGTATGTCTTTTAATGATTGTGCGGGTACATAAAATGCCAGCCTCTTCATGCCAGCTCACATACACTGGTAAATATAAGATGCCCTCTGGCCCAGCCTACACGGGAGCATATAAGATGCCTTATGCTCAGCTCACACAGACTGGTACATATAAGATGCCATTATGCCCAGCTCACACATACGGTGCATATAAGATGCCCTCAGTCCAACTCACACAAACTGGTAAATATAGATGCCCTCATACCCAGCTCACACAGACCTGGGTACAATATAAGATGCTCTCATCCCAGCTCATACAGACTGGTAATACAAGATGCCCTCATGCCCAGCTACTACGACTGGACAATAGATGCCCTCAGCCAGCTCACACAGATAGGTACATAAGATGCCTCATGCCCAGCTCCACACAGACTGGTACATATAAGAGTTCTCATTCCCAGCTCACACAGGACTTGGTACATATAGATGCTCTCATGCCCAGCTCACACAGGACTGCGTACATTATAAGATTGCTCTATGCCTAGCTCACACCAGACTGGTGCTTCATGCCCAGCTCACAAACTGGTAATATAAATGCTCTCATGCCCAGCTCACAAGATGGTACATATAGATGCTCTCATGCCCAGCTCACACAGACTGGTACATATAAGACACCCTTATTCCCAGCCACTACTACTCCCAGATTGAACAGGTAGTTTCCTTCACTGATTTGCACCCACATTTCTGTTATGACTATTATTCAGTTTTTATGACTATTATTTACAAGAGACGGATGGGAATTCTTGTAGAATAGTTGCAGGCATATAGAGACATATGAGACATTCACTGCCTAGAGGACTCTGGGTAATGTTATTACCTGGATTTCTACTAATTCCACCAGGTAACAAAATAGTATTTACCGCAACGTTATATTTTTTCAGATTATCATTCTAAAAACTGATTAAACTTATAGGTAATAAAAATATGTTATAGATTTATTTATTTTAATATATTCGGTAACATGATTTTTTAGATTTGTTTATCTGATTTAAATAATTCCAGCCGGTATGGTCGCTCCCTGGTGACCTTTCATTAAAATCTGCACTAATTGGTTGTGGCTAATTGGTTAGGACATAGATATAGGATAGAGTGGGGATTTCCTTGCAGATAAATAAGGGTTAAAGGCAAATGTCCATCTGAACCAGACACACACAATCGGTAAGTACCGGGACTGTCAAACTGAGATCAGATGGTGTCACAATGACGGACAAAATTCTTATTTCTGAGATTGTAAATGTAAAAAGGAAAACTAATTTTGCCCGTTTTTAGGGTGCTTCAGCACTATCTTTAATACAGGAAATCCCAAGGCATTAGCCTGGCAAATGAAAACTTGTGCTGTAGTTACTTAATAAAATTATATTGGGAGGTAGGAATAATCAACCCTACTGCCCGCCCCAGGTACTTTTTATTTTTAAAAAGTTATTTTTTTCTTTATCGTTGTCCTTTCAATGTCAGTCAGCGCACATTTCTATAGCTACAGGCACCTCGTTCATCAGTGGAAATGTTTGTGTGTTTATCAGGCAGAAAGGACTATGGGTCTCTCCACCCCCATCCCTGTGTAAATGGCTATGACACGGGCTTTGTTTAATTGAGACCAGTGGCGACATGTATGTGTTTATTAATAAGATAAATAATAATGTACATTAATAGGCTCAAATGCACACTGGAAGATCGATCCACTAGTCAGTATTCATAAAAAATGATCTTTAGTTCACCACTTCATACAGCAGACATGTTCACCACACGACCTTACGCGTTTCAAGCCACAAGGCTCTTAATCATAGGCTGAACACCAAATACCCTCTACCATACTTATGCTCATAACTCTGCCTCCGCCCGATCCAATTGCCAGGAGCGGGAGGGGCGAAAGAGAACAGCTGTACAACACACTAGCGTCCTTGGTACACTTATTCATAAAAAAAACGGGAATAACATAATAATAAAACCTAGTTAAAATATTAATTACCAAGTTCAAATATTATTAACATGAGGTATATTAATGGGAACAGTGTTGCTTAGTCTTACAAAATAGATATACATTGTTTAAAGATTCAGAAATGGAAACAAGGTAGGCACAATATTATAAGCTCCAGGCACATCCTTTTTATAAAAACATTCACATAAGTGGATAAATAACTCCTGATACAAATCCGAACAAATTAATTCCCAAAGGGTTTTCTGGTTTCTAAGATGAAGATCCACCTAACGTTGTCCCGCAATAAGGAGGACACCCGATCTTTACTTCTAGGATGAGGGCAAATAAACAGAATACCCTGTACTGAGAGACACCTGCTATTACCCTGGTTACATGTCAGAAAGTGTCGCGCCACTGGACTTTCGACAATCTGTCAATGTCTCTCAGATGCTCTCTAACCATATTTATTAAAGGGCGAGTTGTACAACCTACATATTGGATTTTGCACTTAGTGCCGGTCAGCAAGTGCACCACAAACTTGGTGTTACCGTTAATGAATGACTTTATGGGGTAACTCCTTCCCGTTGCGGTACATTCGTAGGAGTCTCCCTCTTGTATACACGTTTTACATGTTAATAATATTTGAACTTGGTAATTAATATTTTATTATTATGTTATTCCCGTTGTGGAAACATTTGGGGTGGACTTTTCCATTTTTTTAATGAATAAGTGTACCAAGGACGCAAGTGTGTTGAACAGCTGTTCTCTTTCCCCCCTCTCGCTCCAGGCAATTGGATCGGGCGGAAGCAGAGTTATGAGCATAAGTATGGTAGAGGGTATTTGGTGCTCAGCCTATGATTAAGAGCCTTGTGGCTTGAAACGCGTAAGGCCGTGTGGTGAACATGTCTGCTGTTTGAAGTGGTGAACTAAAGATAATTTTTTATGAATACTGACTAGTGATCGATCTTCCAGTGTGCGCTTGAGCCTACTTTTTTTGGAATTTTGACTACTGTATGTGACGGACACAGCGTGGGGCCCGGGGCAGGCTGCACCTGGACCACCCGAGAGCGCTGGTTCTTCTACCGTGAGTGGAAAATATACAGCTCAAAGTTTATTGTGTCTTGCGAAGAGTCTGGGGCATATTGCACCCAGACCATCTATGCTTTGAAGTAAGCCAGTGTATATAATTGTGTGCAATTGTGTTAACAAATAATCATATTCAGGGAGATTCAATAAAAGTTCTTATTGTTTAAAATGGTGCTAACTTTGCCCCAACCAATTAGATGTTAGCTTTCAAATGTTAAATAAGATCTGATTGGTTGGGGCAAATTTAGCACCATTTTAAACGATAAGAACTTTTATTGAATAACCCCCATTATGTCTTGTATGCAGTGGCCTAGCTTGATTAACATGGAGCTGTAGTTATGGTGCATATAGGGAAGTCATTTTGTGCCGGTTATTTGCAATAAAATCCCTCCCCCCCACTAACCTAGTAGTCAGTCTTACCCCCCAAGTAAACACTACCCCCTGTGCCCCCTTATAAAGACTCTTTTTGATAATGGAATAGTATTAACACAATTTCAATGTAGAGATGGACGAATCTGGTAAGTAGCGTTCCGCTTTCAGATTTACAGATCTCGGGAAAACCAGAAGATACCAAAGGGGTTCCGTGTCTGATCCGGATCCATCTCTGTTTCACAGGTACAGAGTAGAGACAGATTAAGGACACACGTGGGTAAAATATTGGGGCACAGTCCCTGGTGATAGGAGCGAGAAACAGCAAGACAGAGAGGTGTGAGGCAGACAGAGAGAATTAGGATGGGGGAATGCTATGTACATTCTAGTGACATACAGTCAATAGAGGTTTGTGGGTCTGTTATGAGAATCTACATTTCCAAGAAGATGTAGGGAGATAATTTACCCTGTGATGTTTAAAGGTGAAATATGGATTTTGTAAATTGTTTTAAAGTAAACATTGTAAAATAGATACTCTGCCTTCTATACGGTGCCAGATACAAAGGGAAGGGTAGACGTACTATTGTGAGAATTCATACAGTGTCTATTAAAACAATAATATACTGTGCTAGTACTAGTTACTAGATATAGAACATTCCTACAGTATATATACCCTCTGTACGGTACCAGTCACTCTACCCTCTGTACAGTACTGACCCCTGTACAGTACCAGTCACTCTACCCTCTGTACGGTACCAGTCACTATACCCTCTGTACAGTACCTGTCACTCTACCCTCTGTACAGTACCAGTCACTCTACCCACTGCACATTACCAGTTACTCTACCCTTTGTAAAGTACTAGTCACTCTACACTCTGCACAGTACCAGTCACTCTACCCTTTGTAAAGTACTAATCACTCTATACTCTGCACAGTACCAGTTACTCTATCCTTCGTACAGTACTAGTCACTCTACCCTTTGTACCCTCTGGGTAAATGAACCTGTCTGACTCTCTGAGAGGGCAAGTATGCTCAGTAATCTCTATAAGGCAGCATTGGGAGAGTAAATTACCCACCGTGCAGTTCACCCACCAACTTTCACCATTCCAGCTACAGCAAAACTATACATAAAAGAAGAGTTTCCTGATTGACAGCTGAAATGTAAGATGGTTCAGATCAGATATCTAAAGAAATAGGGGACAGATCAATAAAAAAATGGAACAGTGGTAGTTAGAAAGATTTATAGTTTCCAGTAATTTAAAAAAACACATTTCACAGTATACATATCCTTTTAAGTTATTTGCGGGGCGCTTACGAACAGCTAAGATGGCGGCAGCATAATTGGCGTGCTCTGCTACATCCGAACTTAAAAACATTCAAACTCAGCTGATCTCCCTCTGAAAACACTTCAAACCTTCGAATAGAACCCGGTTTCGAATTGAATCGAATCTGGGGGTTTCGAATTCCCGACTAAAATTTCGGAACTCACAGATTTCACTGAACCCGGATTTTTTGAATTTTCGATTTTTATTGAAAATCGAAAAGGAGCCAATTATCGAAAATGGAAAGTAGACAATTATCGAAAACCGAATCCTCGAAAGTAATGATCGATTTCGGTAACCCTTGAAAATGGCTCGAAAACAGCCATGAGGAAAGATAGTTATACAATAAGTTTTGGTTCTATTTACGGGTTCCCCAGACCATTCCCCGGGTCTCTGTGTCATTTACAGTAACCTACTGTTACTATTTGTCCCTCAAAATGGACAGAAACTTTAAAAAAAAATTCTCCCATAGACTTCCATGGGTCCGTTTAAAGTCCCAGAAAATTTTGAAAATTCGAAAACGTAATGAAACTCAACAGTTTCGAACATCTCTAGTGGGAATACAGTAGGACACGGCAGCACTCGATGCATTGACGATATTTCAACCACGCGGAGTACAGCCTTCCCCATCATGTGGCCCAAATCTACATCTCTCATCAGACTGTTCACAGCAACAACCTACTGCAAAACAGCCGAGATGGCAAACCTATCACAGATCCCAGAATCCAAACTTGAAAAGCTCACGAGAAAAGAACTAGCTGAGGAAGTAAGAGAAATTAAACAAGAACGCAAAGACCTGGAGAAGCATGTATCTGAATTGGAAATTGGCATTTTCAGGTATTTCTGGATTCATCCCCCATAAGCTAAAGGGCGGGAACTAAAACCCCTCACACTGATAAAACATCAGATACCAAATACTGCTGGAGATTTCCATTAGAATTAACTTTAACGGGGTAACCTTCCCAATAAATTCTTTAAACTATCAGATAAATTGATCACAAACTTTATTTGGAACAACAAAAAACATAAAATTAAATTGTCAACTAAAACTGCAGGGGGAATGGACATGCCAAGTATAAAAGATTACTATGATGCTACAGTGTTGGCCCCTATGAAACATTGGTGGCAAAACACCACGGAATGCCCTTGGCTCCCGTTGGAAACAAACCTAATACCAAATCACTCATTAAGAGCATTAATGGGATTAACACTATTTAACACCAAAACTACCTAAAACCAAAAAACACCAAAACTACCATACAACATAATAAATACAGCATTTACCATCTGGAAAACAACCATCAACAAACAAAATCAGCCTAAAATATCACTCTCATCTTATGATATAATAGAAGAAATTATACCATTCTTCTCATGGAAAACCTGGCAAAATAGAGCAAGAGAATTAAAATTAAAGGATATATATGTAGAAAACCAACTACTAACATACACCCAACTAGAGAAAAAATATCAATTCCCACTTATTTAGATATTTAGATATAATCAAATAGCGCATTTTATTAACACCAACTTCAAAAAGATAACATACAACCCACAACTAGATAATATAACAAAATGTTTCAACACACAAACTACAAAAAACTATAAAGGAATCTTACAAATATACAAAGCCTTAAATTTTAAAAATGAAACAACTACCACCAATTTTATCCTAAAATGGCAAAAAGATTTAAATAAAATATTCTCAGTAGAACAATGGGAACAAGCCACGTCACTACCATACTCTGTCAGCAAGTGCATAATCTATTGGGAAACAATTATATAGAATACATCTCTTACACCCACACTAATATCTCATATATATGGTACAACAGATAACAGATGCTGGAGAGAATGTGGCAACAAAGACAAAGACAATCCATATAATGTGGCAATGCCCCAGTATATATAGTCTGTGGGAAAAAATATTTCTCTATACTTCTCAAAATGTTAAATACCCAGTTATAGCCTCACCAGAAATTGCACTATTGAATATAGACCTGGAGAACTCTCCAGCTAGAACAATAATCTTTCACACAACATTAGCCACCAGGATTTCCATATGTAGCAAATGGAAATCCAAAACTATTCCAACAATGAAAGAAATTAAGAATAGAAAAGAACAAAAGTTATGAAGAAATGTTTAGTCTTGCTAATGGAACCCATCACAAATTTATACAAAACTGGAATTTAGAAATATAAGAAAACATTACAATCATTTTTTATAAGAACAAAGTAATTGCAAATATTGAATGTTAAAGGAATAGTGCACACAAAAAGTGAACTATTCCTTTAAAGCAGTGATTGAAGACTGGGAGGTAAAGGAGCTATTCCTTACCTTCCGTTCTTCAATCACTTCACCAGGATCCAGGAGCGAAGGTAAGTTTAATTACCTCACGCACGATCCACCGCGGCTCCATTGATAACTGCCGACTGCTTCCTGGTTTAGTTTACTATAGCTCGCAATATCACGCATGCGCGCTATAGTGCACTGCTTTAAAGGAATAGTTCACTTTTTGTGTGAACTATTCCTTTAAATTAAACTACTGTATAACTATCCTAGAAACCTTAGATGAACACAAGTTATGTTTGTTCTAAAAATGTTTTCAATAATGATTATTTTTAATATTAATGTAAAATTTGTATATTTTATGCTAATGTAATTTTAAATCAAAATAAGAATCAATGATTATAAAAAAAAAAGAATGAATTTTTACGGGGAACAAAAAATCTTTTGCAAAATTTGCAAACCTTACTATCCGCGTTTAGTCGAGAACTTAAACTTGCTGTATATCCCACAGGACATAATTCCAAGGCCATTCTAAAAATTCCCCTATAAAATCCAATATCAATTCAAAATAATAATGTGATTTGACAAAGATATAAGCTATGCTTCCCCCCCCTAACAGTTATCCCCAGATCCCACCCCTTCCCTAAATTCTACCTACCTATCCCAAGACCATTACCCACTATTACCAGTTCAGGTTTTGAGGGAATAACACCCCCCAACTGGAGTTACGTTAATATTCCTTAGGACTTTATTGAGGGAGGGAAGGGCTCCCAAATGTCTATGTAGACTAACTCTTTTTGTATGTACTTCCTTTACAGTCGGAGTTATTTTAGCCTTGATGTTATTTTATCTTATATTCTGGAGGAGAAACCCAGCCTGCAAAAGTTCACTATTTCTATGGTTCACAAATGTAATTCTATATATGTAAGTAGCATGTACTATTACTTTTCCTATGCCTACACTTTAAGGGAAACACATGGGAATAGCACCCTCTCTAAATGCCCTAACATTTATATCCTACTATGTTCAAGGTCTTCCTACTCAAAGAGGGCACTTGCATTTTCCCCCTACACTATGCACAGCACACCCCATACTGTTCTTACAAAAGACAGTTCTACACCATAAGTTATAAACAAACATTAAACGTTATTTCATTCTGCAACTAGGGAAAATAAAACTGGCAAAGTTACCACATTATTCCACAAGTTCTTGGCTGTGCAGATACTGAATACCTGGACTGATGGAAGCTGATTAAAATTGAAGACTTTAATGTCTAAATTGGCTTACTTGATATATGGAGGGAATGTAATCTAGGAACTAAGGACTACACATTTTATTCTCACCCACATAACTGTTTCTCTAGATTGGATGATTCCATGGGTACCCAACACCTTTTAGACATAGTATCACTGGCTAAAATGGAACTTGGCCTCCCACACATGTGAGGTTAATTCAGAGGTGTCTCCCTAATGAGGCAATATGAGCAAAATGCTTTGAAATATCATTGAAGCAGCAGGCAGAGCTCACTTCTATTTTTTTTCTTTAGAAAAGCGGCAGGCAGAGCAGAAGGAAAATAAAACCACGGGTGCTTGAGCTTGTGCAAGCTTGCAGACCCGCAATTTTCCCCTTAGCTCTGCACTAACTGCCACCTTCATGCAGGCCCTGCTCTGATCATCATAGGGTAAGTGGGGTAATTATATGTTTGTGCAGAGTTGGGCACATCTTATTTTCAATTTAGTTTGGGTGATCTGGGCATTAGGGCATGTTATATGTTCCAGTCTGTATGATCTGTGCATTAGGGCATCTTATATGTACCTATCTGTGTGATCTTGGCATTAGGGCATGTTATATGTGCCTATATGTGTCGTATGGGCATTAAGGCATGTTATATGTACCAGTGTTTTTGATCTGGGCAACAGAGCATGTTATATGTACCTATTTCTGTGATCTAAGCATTAGGGCATGTTATATGTAACTATCTGTGTCAGCTGGGCATAAGGGCATCTTATATGTACATATATATATGTGGGCTGGGAAGGAAGGCAACTTGGTTAGGCTAGTTAGGGCCCTGCTGAAAGAATCTACCTTGACGTGGTGGCAGGCTTACAAATATTTTGGAAAAAAATATTTTATTCTACAGGAATTATGGTGTGGATAAATGTATTTTTTAGGAACTGTATAAATACTGCCATGAAGTTTAAAAAGACCAAATCTTTAACCACGCCCATTCCGGGAAGCCATGCACACTTAACTCTGGTTGCGGTGGCGCATTACATAGCACCTAGTGGTACATATGGGACGGCATTCAAAATTTTGGCTCAGGTGACAAAAACCCATAGAACCCTGGGTAAACTCATTAAACTATTGGGCAAAATGAAAGAATTTATTAATCAATACTTCACACTCAGTATGCATTATTGGAACCTCTCATCATTCAAAACACACTAAAGACACTAACTAACTAATACACTTAACTACAAGCGCTGCTAGTCACTAAAGCACAGAAACAACGTAGATGGACAAAGCAATTTTATGTTCTCAAAATTAAACAAGTCAAACGCACGATTAGCAGCCCTTTTACTATACCACAAAACTAGCGTAAGAAAATAGTTTAACTACACACAAATACAGGAGAAACTACCCCAGATGCAAAAAAGGACACAATATTTTTCAACATTTCTACCAATCACCATCCACCACCCCCCACCATAGATACCCTCCTATTGCCCCAAACACCTCGCAAATAATTTGAAATAAATTGTAACGCAACTCTTCTCCGCAGAGGAGATAATCAGAGCAATTAAGCCCCTAAAACCTAACAAGCATTTACTTTATTATAAGAAATTTCCAACAATCCTAGCCCCCCATCTAGCTGACTTAGGAAAATCTTAATAACAAGTGGATCCCTTCCACCTGAAATGAACACTTTGATTGCTTTGATTCCCAAACAAAGAAAAAATTAGAAATGTAAGAAATATGTTTTAGACCTATTTTGTGTGGATTTATCAAAGGGAGACAACTCATCATATTCCTAAATAAGTGGCAATACTAAATGGGGCTGCAGTATCAGATTACGTAAACAAAAGAAGTATACCAAGCTGTATATTAATGCTTGATATCGAAAAGTTCCTACCTCCTTCATACAGTTTCTTAAGGGATATTATAATGACCCCACTGCATAGCTAAAAATACCCTCTACATCTCCCAAGTCAATACAAATAGCCAGAGGCACCAGACTAGGCTGCCCACTGTCCTCTGCTCTATTAGCACTAGCAATAGAGACTTTAGCAATTTGCCTATTTGCAGATAACATACTTTTAATTAACATTACTCAAACCTATAATCTTCCTTCACAATCTATACCAATTACTCAATAAAAAGAAACGTGGGACTAACAATTATTTATGGCAAAACTGAAATTACTTTGCCATTACATGGTGGATGGCAAAGGGAGACAGATGTGGACAATTCTCCCAACCTTTTTGCTGACGTTCTCAAAGACATGTAAAACCATTGCAGTTCTTCCAATATATGCAGCTCACCAAATATATGAGCACCACTTCTAAATTCTTATGCTTGCAATCAACAAGATTTACATAAGCAGATAGATTAAGAAACTTGGTCAAATAGTTTTCAATCTATTAACAGGAAAGCCTCAATGTGGGGCTGCGGTAAACATATTGGTTTGCTACAAATATATTATGTTCCCACCATACTATATTTCATTAAATGTTTCCAAATGTGTCTATAATATGTTTTTTATTACTTTTGTGGGACTGCCTGGTGATACAGGTATCCTGCACTGAACTAATTTAGTGTCAACCCCAATGCTTGTGAAGGTTCTCATTCATCCAGGTCATGATATGTCATTAAATACAACAGATATGTCAACCCCAATATATTTAGAAAAATAGAGCAATAGCCCACTCCTCCACAACGTTTTTCAGATTTGAAATCTGAGCCGTAGATTCATAGAAATCATCATTTGAAATTACAGCATTTACAAAGAAAGACCTATCACTCAAACCAGAAAATAAATTTGTGCCCCTCCTCTGACCTCTTACGAAGATCTTTGGCTGCCTAAAAAGACATCCAGTTAATATATGTTTAATGTTTATACAATAAAGTAAACAATGAAATAACACTTAACACAAAAATATGTTTATAGACAAAGATGTCAATAAGGTTATGTTGTGATACAGCTTTTACCTATATATTCATATGTTTACAATATGTTTATATGGAATTGGATTATATTATTAACAATATTTACACTCAATAAAAAACAATTAATATTAAAGTTATACGCACAGGATATTAATTAATATTAATAAAGCATCTTTCTATTTATTACTTTCAGCGTTAATGATGAACTATACACAACCGTCAGGGCCATTTCCATCTGAATTTCTTCTGATTGGTCTTTCATGGATCCAATTGTGTGACTAATGGCTTTTTGAGGATCGGTAACATCGCCAAAGTTTGTCACCATCTCTTCAGGCACTCGACGAATCATGACCACCCCCTCTTTCCTTTTTCAAGACATGTGATATTTGTTTTGTGATACAATTTGCAATGTTTATCTACCTCTTACCATCATGACCTGCAAAACTTAACTTCTTTAAAGCGAACATAAGTTACCAGGTGTACCTGTTGAGTTTTATGAATGTGAAATCCTTAGACGGGACATGTGGAGATTTTTTGCGAAAACTTGTTCTATACATGGTCTTTTAGGCATTGTAATATTTTGTAGACTAAAGTCTTGTAGTTTTTCCTTAGGTTAATATATTTAGAGTGGTTCAGAGCGAAGGAAAGATCAGGAAGTTTTTTCAGAAGAATTGCATCTCCAGAGCTCGATGGAAAATGGAAAACCCTAATAAACAATTGCAGTGCCCACGCCATGACCTGTGATCATTAAACATTTACCATTCTACAGACCCTACCCCTTTTCATTTTTTTCTTATAATCCAAACCCTCCATTGAAAAAAAAATTACATCGTGTACTGCAATCACAACCCTATCTTGTCGTCCCCATTACAAACAAAAACCCCCAATTTGTATGATGACAGACAAAAGAGATTCAGGAAGGTGTTTTTTTTTTTTTTTGTTTTAATTTTTTTTTTTTTTTTTTTTAAATTTTTTTTTTTTAATTTTAATTTTTGTAATTTTTTTAATTTTTTTTTTTACCTTTTTTATTTTTTTTTTTGTTTTTTTTTTTTTTTTTTTTTTTTTTGTTTTAAAGCGAGTTATTTTTACTTTTTTTATAATTTTTATTTTGTTTGATTAAACTGGAGAAGGAAAAGAAAAGAAGATAAGAAAAGAAAGAAGTCAAACTGTCCCATCACCATAATGTAATATTTAGTTTTGGATACAGGTAAACTCACTGCTTGGAGATAAGATAATTGGATAAAGGGTATGTTAACACGGGGGGAGGGGGGAAAATCAGGGTTTTTAATTGCCTACCTATGAAAAAACTATTAATATTCCCAACTATCCCTGTACCATTTATTTTGATGATCGGTCCATTGTTTCTCTATATTATCCAAACCTGAAAGCCATCTCTTACAGTAAAAACACTGTCTATAAAGTGCCTTTATCATCAGAAAACTCTCTTCCACTGCATTGTTACTGAAACTGAATGGTGATGGACTGACCATTTGTAATGTGTGAATTGCCTGGGGGAAAATTTCTTCTCCAGGTGGTGCCTCAAAGTTATAAACACTGAGGCATGCTTGCTTTGTTTTATTCTTTAGTAGAAGATGATTTTATTTACTTATTATTAAAGTTCTATGATACACTTTACTTGAGTCTTGTAGAAGCACGTATTTATTTACACTAGAACAAAGACTTTGCTGGGACATTATAAAGATTCAATCTTTTGCCCCCATGCCTGATTGGCAAATGGCTGTCGTAAATACAACAGCTAAATACACATTCAACGATCACAGGCAGGAATTAAAAGAATTAGGCAGGGGTTAAATAAACAAAATTAGGATACAAATTCACCTCTAGTGGTCCATGGCGGGTCTGGTATTTTATTTTATTATAAATGAGATGATTGCAGAGTCCCACATTTTTTGTAGAAGTTTAACATTCCCATTCTAAACCTGTCCGGTTGGTATCTGAAAATTTCCCATAAGCCACCTGTGACTTTGTATGTCTTTCAGGCTGTGTCCTTGGCTCCGAAATGGGCACCACAGGACATCTCGTTATTGTTTTCATATTGTGAAGCGATGCGGAGGTTTCATCCTTTGCCTCAGGGTCTGGTCCAGTATCTCCTAAACCATCCATAAAGTCTTGGAGGGGCACCTAGAACATTCTCATATTAAAATCAGGGGTATACCAAATTATTGAATTGAATGATTTGTTAGGAGAAGTCCCTGTTATTTTCAAACCATGTTGGGTGTCTGGTATTGGGATCCTGTCTCCAGTGGATGGAACTTGCAGTGTTTCCAAACCTTTTTGCAAACAAGGGGGATGTTCATTTTGTGTGGGCCTGTTAGGGAAAAACTTTTACAAGGCATTGTTTTTTTTTAAGTTGGGTGGTTGTGCGGTTGTAAGGTTAAGAGAAAGAGAGGGGGGTCTGGGAATATTTCTTAGTTATAAATCTGTTGTCCGTCCCCACACCAAAAATGGAACATCTCCCTGTTTGCAGAAAGGGGAAAAGGTCTGTGAAACCTGCATAGGACATGCCACCAATGTAGAAGACAGACAAAGATCCCAATACCCAGGAAACCCAACATAGGGTTTGGAATAAAGGGGAAACTTCTCCTGGCAAATTCATTTTCAATGTTGGAATGACCTGATTTTAATGTTTCAGTGCCCTCAGGACTTTATGTAGGGAGAGACTGGACGACCTGAGGGGGCAAAGGGAGTATTGAACTCTCAATCGATTCACCCAATTAACAACAATAAATAAAACGAGATGTCAGTGGTGGTTTCCCATTTTCTGCAGCCAAGGACCACAGCCCTGGAAAGACCCTTAAAAAGTCACAGTGCTCAGGGGAAAATTTTTCAGATCCCAAAGGAGGAGGTTTCGAATGGAAATGTTTAACTATAACAAAAATGTGGGACTTGGAACTCAAACAACAGATCAAACGTTATGTGTCCACCTATGTCCTCTAATTTATGTTCATGTAGAGTTAATCAGACTAAATTCCTCTCTAAACACCCAAACCCATAAAAATATCTCCATTATACCAGAACCTCAGGACATAGAGGTTAAGTGTATCTAATTGTTATTAACCCCTGATAATCTTTCATTACTGCCTGTGATCATTGAAGTTGTATTACTTGTTTATTTTACGACAGCCATTGCCCAAATCAGGCAAGGGGGGCAGGGGCAAGATAAACATCTGTGTAATTTCAGAAAGGTCTTTGTTTCTAGTATGATAATGCTGGGGGTTTTACATACACGATTGAGATTATTTCGGTCCGATCGACCGAAGTTCAGTGTTTTATGGGAGATCGGGACCGAAATTATCTCGATCCGATGTGCCCATTGTTCCCGATCGACCGTTCGTCCGATCAGACGAGAAAGGACGATCCGACATGTGGAAAACCTCGTCCGACTGTGCGGTCCTTCTATTCGGACCGCCATGACGAACGGTCGGGTCAGGAGGAAAAAAGTATCGAACGGTCGAGTTTCAGGAGGAAAAAAATCGCTAGGGGTGTTACCCTAGCTTGAAACTACAGAGTGCCTTTAAAAAGAGTCAGTATTGTATTCATGCATGAGGAAAGGAGAAGAAGCCTAGTGCTTGGGAAATTGGGAAAGCTTGCATTCTATCATTTTACTTAGCCAAATAAAAAATAAAAGGTATTATTATATCCAAGATGTTGTCACTTTTCATTCTTGGCTAACACCGGTAACAATTCTCTATACAGGTTACAAGTCATGCAGCGCAAAACACAAATACCAACAGCGTCCAAATTCTACTTTAAAGGGGAAACTGTGCGTTCAAAAATGAACTCTTTAGGTTAAATTGACAGGAATTGGCACTTCCCAGAATGTTTGCATTTATTTTTGCAGGGAGGGTGGAAGGGACTTCCTGTACTGTCACTGAAGTCTGAGGATGTGCTCCCTCGGTGGTGAGGTGAGGGAGGATAACTATGTCCCATGTCAGCCTCCCACCCATTTAACTTTGTTGTTCAGGGAATTTCTGTTATCTTAGGCCTGGGCACATAGAGAGGTGGTTTGATGCTCATTTTAAAGGTGAAACATTTAAAACAAATTTGTTGGAAACCACAGTCCCATAAATTAACTAATTATCAATAATATGAGGCACTGTCATTTTTAGTATTATACAATCCCTTATTGCCTACTGTGTTGCCACGTGGCTTTTTGCTCCATTTTTTTTGACATAGTTTACTCTACATTAGTATTTGAAATATGCCCATATAAAGAATACCATCACCCATCTAGTCCACCTTTATACCCTACCCATAATGTTGTATAACAGTTACATAGTAACATAGTATTGGAGGGTTGATAAAGACATATGTCCATCTAGTCCAACCTTTATACATACCCATAATGTCTGTATAACAGTTACATAGTAACATAGTATGGGAGGTTGAATAAAAACTAAGACAGCCATCTAGTCCAACCTTTATACCCTACCCATAATGTTCTGTATAACAGTTAACATAGTAACATATATGGAGGTGTTGAATAAAGACATAGTCCATCTAGTCCACTTTTAGACCTACCAATATGTCTTATAACAGTACTATAGTAACATAGTATTGGAGGTTGAATAAGACTACGTTCCATCTAGTTCCACCTTTATACCTACCCATAATGTCTGTTATAACAGTTACACTAGTAACATAGTATTGGAGGTTGAATAAAGACATGCCATCTAGTCAACCTTTTACCCTACCCATAAGTGTCGTATAACAGTTACATAGTAACATAGTATTGGAAGGTTGTAAAGACATAGCGTCCAATCTCTCAACATTATACCTTCCCATAATGTCTGATACAGTTAGCATAGTAAAACATGAGTATGAGGTTGAGTAAAGAATATGCCCATCTAGGTCAACTTTTATACCCCTACCCATAATGTCTGTATAACAGTTACATAGTAACATAGATGGAGGTTGTATAAAGAACATACGCCCTTGAGTCCAACCTTTTATAACCCTACCTATAATAAGTCTATCTAACAGTTACATAGTTACATAGTATGGAGTGGAATAAAAAGACATACGAGCCATCTAGTCAAAACCATTAACCTACCCATAATGTCTGTGATAACAGTTACATAGTAACAATAGTTGGAGGTGAATAAAGACATACGCCCATACTAGACAACCTTATACCCTACCCATAAGGCATGTCTCAAACAGCTACATTATAAACATAGTTATTGGAGGGGTATTGATAGATAAAGACATAAGCTCATCTAGGTCCAACCTTTATCTACCCTACTTATAATGTCGTCTAACATGACAGAGTACATAGATGGGAGTTGAATAAGACATACGCCTATCTAGTCAACCTTTAACCCTACCTCTCAATGTCTAATGATTATTAGTAACAGTATTGGAGGTTGTATAAAGAATAGAGACATACGCCCATTAGTCCAAACCTTATACCTACCACATAATGTCTGTCTACAGTTACATAGTAACATGTATTGGAGGTTGAAATAAAGGCATACGCCCATCTAGTCACAACCTTAATACTAACCCATATACCTGTCTACGTTTATAGTAACAGGATGGAGGTTGTATAAAGACATGAACACATCTAGTCCAAACCTTTATACCCTACCCCTAAATCGTGGTTCTAACTAATAGTTACTAATAACAATAAACATGGAGGATTGTATATAAAGTACGTTTGCCCATCGAGTCTAACTTTATACCCAACCCAAATGGCTTCTAACAGTAAATAGTTTACATAGTATAAGAGATTTATTTAAACACCAGTCGATCTAGTCCAACTGTTAATTCTACCCATAATGCTGTAGTAACAGTTACATTAGTAACAGTAGTGGAGGTGAATATAATAATATAAGACTATGTCATCTGTCCAACCATACCCTACCCATAATTCTGTTTCAAACATGCCTACATTAGTACAC
This sequence comes from Hymenochirus boettgeri, assembly GCA_019447015.1. NCBI lineage: Eukaryota > Metazoa > Chordata > Amphibia > Anura > Pipidae > Hymenochirus > Hymenochirus boettgeri. The sequence goes on from CM033470.1 coordinate 336,603,692, forward strand.
ATGTCAAACACAGCTACCAGGTAGTAAACACATGTCAAAACAGCTACATAGTAACATAGCATTGGAGGTTGATAAATGAATAAAGACATACGCCATCTAATCCAACACTTATTACCCTACCATCCTGTTCTGTCTACAGTTACATAGTAACATAGTATGTGGAGGGTGAATAAAGACATACGCCCATCTAGTCCAACCTTATATCCTACCCATATGTTCGTACAGTTACACAGTAACAGTAGTATTGAGGTGATAAAGGGCCTACATCATCAGTCCAACCTTATACTTAACCCATAATACCTGTATAACTGTTATATAGTAACAGTATTGGGGTGGTATAAAGACTGAACACAACTGTCCAACCTTTATACCCTACCCATAATAGACTGTCTAATAGTGACCTAATAAACAAATATTGAGATTGTATAAAGACATTTGCCATCGAATCTAATGGTTTATACCCCCAACCAATGCCTGTATACAGTAAATAATACATAGTATAAGAGATTATATTAAACACATGTCTATCTAGTCCAAACTGTTATATCCTACCCAAATTGCCTGTATAACAGTTTACATAGTAACATAGTATTGGAGGTGTATAAAGACATATGTCCATCTAGTCCAACCTTATACCCTAACCCATAATGCCTACTAATAGTTAAGTATAACATTGTTTGGAGGTTGTTAAAGACATATGCCCCATTGTCTAAGGTTTATACCTACCCATAATCATCTTAACATCTAGAACATATGTGTTGGAGGTTGTATAAAGACATACGTCAATCTAGTCCAACCTTATAACTACCATAATGTCTGATAACAGTTACATAGTAAGAGTAGTACTAGGGATTGTATAGAAATATGTCTATTCTAGTCCAACCTTTATACCCTACCCATAATGTCCTGTATAACAGTTACATAGTAAATAGTATTAGTTTAGATCAAAGACATAGTGCATCTAGTCAACCTTTATACCCTACCCATAAGGCTGTTAACAGTTACATAAACATAGTATTGGAGGTTGTATAAAGACATACGTCATCTAGTCCAACCTTTATACCCTACCCTAATCCGTACTAACAGTTACATAGTAAATGTATTGGAGGTAGATCAAGACATATGTCCATCTAGTCCAACCTTTATACCCTACCCATAATGTCTGTCAACAGTTACATAGAACATAGTATTGGATTTTATCAAAGACATAGTCCATCTAGTCCAACCTTTATACCCTACCCATAATGTCTGTCTAACAGTTACATAGAAAATAGTATTGGAGGTTATATAAAGACATAAGTCCATCCAGTCCAACCTTTACCCTACCATAATGTCTGTATAACAGTTACAAGTAAGGTAGTATTGGGTTGTATAAAGACATATGTCCATCTAGTCCAACCTTTATATCCTACCAAATGTCTGTAAACAGGGTACATAAAGGTGATATGGGTGTTGATAAAGGCAATGTCCATTAGGCCATCCTTAGCCACCCGTGAGCTCTGCTTAAAGTTGATCCAGAGGCAAGGAACGATTGATCCAGAAGGCAAACCCCACATTTTTTTTTCTCTTACCATCATAATAAGGCATTGAATAAGGAGATGTATACAAGTCACTCTCCCCTTTATACAGTAACAGTCACTCTCCCCTTTATACTTTACCAGTCACTCTCCCTTTATACAGTACAGTCACTCCCCCTTTATACGTACCAGTCACTCTCCCTTTATACAGTACCAGTCACTTCCCCTTTATACAGTACCAGTCATCTTCCCCTTATACAGACCAGTTCACTCTCCCTTTTAACAGTACCAGTCACTCCCCTTATACAGTACCAGTCACTCTCCTCCCTTATACAGTACCAGTCACTCTCCCCTTTATACAGTACCAGTCACTCTGCTCTATACAGTACCGTCACTCTCCCATTCTGACAGTCAGTCACTCTCCCCTGTACAGTACCAGTCCTCACCACCCTTTGTACAGTACAGTCAATCTACTTGTACAGTACCAGTCCTCTCCCCTGACTTACGTCTCTCTTTGTACAGTAACACTCTCTCCCTTGTACAGTACCAGTCAACTCTCCCCTTGGTACAGTACAGTCACTCTCCCATTGTACAGTACCAGTCACTCTCTCCTTTATACAGTACCACTCACTCTCCATTGTTGACAGTACCAGTCACTCTCCCTGTACAGTTACCAGTCACTCGTCCCCTTTGTACAGTACAGTCACTACCCTGTACAGTACAGTCCACTCTCCCTTGTAAGTACCAGTCACTTCCACGTAAAGTAGCAGTCACTCTCCCTTTGTACAGTACCAGTCACTCTCCCTTTGTACAGTCCCAGTCACTCTCCCTTTGACAGTACATCACTCTCCTTTGTACAGTACCAGTCACTCTCCCTTTGTACAGTACCAGTCACTCTCCCCTTACGTACAGTAAATACCAGTCACTCTCCCCTATACGTACCGTCACTCCCCTTTGTACAGTACCAGCACTCTCCCCTTTATACATACCATCACTATCCCTTGTACAGTACCAGTCACTCTCCCTTTGTACAGTACCAGTCACTCTCCCTTTGTACATTGACCAGGTCACACTCTCCCTTTATACAGTACAGTCACTCTCCCCTTTGTAACGATACCAGTCACTCTCCCTTCATACAGTACCAGTCCTCTCCCTTTAACAGTACCAGTCACTCTTCCCTTGTACAGTACCAGTCACTCTCCCCTTTATACAGTACCAGTCACTTCCCTTTGTACAGTACCAGTCACTCTCCTTTGATACAGTACCAGTACTCTCCCTTGTACAGTACCAGTCACTCCCTTATACAGTACCAGTCACTTCCCTTATACAGTACCAGTCACTCCCCTTATACAGTACCAGTCACTCTCCCTTTGTACGTACAGTCACTCCCCTTGACAGTACCAGTCACTCTCCCTTTGTACAGTACAGTCACCGTCCCTTCTGTTACAGTACCAGTCACTCTCCCCTTTGTACAAGTAACGTCACTCTCCCCTTCATACAGTTACCAGCACTCTCCCTTGTACAGTACCAGTCACCTCCTTCATACAGTACAGTACTTCTCCCTTTACAGTACAGACACTCTCACCTTTGACAGTCCTAGTCACTCTCCCTTGTACATACCAGTCACATCTCACCCTTGTACAGTACCAGTCACTCTCCCCTTCTACGATACCAGTAACTCACCCTCTGTACAGTACCAGCACTCTCCCTTTGTACAGTACCAGTCATCTACCCTGATACAGTACCATCATCTACCCTCTGGACAGTACCAATCACTCTCCCCCTTGTACACCCAGTTGCTCTTTTATTATTCCAACAATTGGTGTTTTAAAGGAATATTTGACTCAAAAAGTGAACTATTCCTTTAATGTATTGATTGAAACTGGATGTTTAGGAGCTGCCTTACCTCCCGTTCTCTCAACAATTGATCAAGCCAGGGATTGAAGGTAAGTATATTTTTCTTTCAGGCGATCCGCGCTGGAGGATGAATCTTCTGACTGCTCTGGCTCTATCTTCCATAGCGTGCATGCGCAATGTGAGCAATAGAGTTGTAGAACCAGAAAGCGGTTTGAGTATTTTCATCTTCCATCGGTGGGTGGATCGCGTGAAAGAAAAATTTATACTACCTTCAACTATGGTCCTGCTCAGTTGATTGAAGAACGGGAGGTAGGTAAGGCATAGCTCCTTAACATCCAGGGCTTCAATCATACATTAAGGAATAGCTCACTTTTCAAGGACATCTATATTGTCATTCTTTTAAAAACCTCATACCATTTGAACTATGTTTCCCCCCATCCACAGATGCTCTCCTTTCCAAACCCTCATCCATTTTGAATATTAGATTTAAGTGGCCATGATTCGAGGGAGGACCTGTTCAATCAAGTAATTGTCTCCTCCCTGCTACTGTATGATGAGCAAGAAAGAAAAGATACTGGTGCCACCGTTACCAGGCATTTCAGGCCTTAGCCCTACTAGTAGACTCTATAAGTAAGGGGCAAAGGCTAACCTAAAACGTGATCCGTCATCACCTGTCACCTGGCTGTTGGTAATGTTTGAATGGTACTAAAAAGAGACGTTTTTAAACGGCAATGGTAACTTTTCTTTCTTGTTCATTGACAGGTATAGCCACACCCTCCCAATGATTGAATTACCATGTTACCCACCTTATAAGTGTATTACCATATCCTCCCTAAACATTAAACATTAAATAAGCTGTCCACCAAGGTAGGGGTAAACAGGACACATGTGCATTGGCAGATCAAGAAGCCCCTTATTAATCTAGGAGACTTCAAGCTGATGTCCAGTGTTCCAGACTGTCCCTTAGTCATGAATGCCAATGTTGGCATTTAAAACTTACATTAAGGCCAGTAATATGGCCATAAACTGATTTTGTGACCAATTTGGCTAAAAGATTGCCCTAAAATTACCGCCACAGTGACATTTTACAGATATTTCTACCCAATTGAATAAATATTGTACTGCAGGTGTTGACTTGTGTGTACCAGGCCAAAAGTTTGTACACACATGCAATGTGGGGCCACCCGCGAGGCACAATTTGTAACAAATGGTGGTCATTAACGAGGTTGACTGTACGCCCATACACTAAATGATTGTTGGGCTAAACAGAAGTTGTCAGTTTCTGAACATGCTGTGTCTGCCAGCCCTTGTCTGCCTAATCGGATGTCTGAACGGCCTTAAAGAAATTAAAATATTTTAGACGTTAAAAAGATGTGTGTATTTTTCTTGATTTCTAACCAAAGACACATTTTGTGTAATCAGCACAACAGTTAGACAGACGACAGACATAAAAAAAAAACAGATAGATAGCTCACAAAGACTGGTAACTAAGATGCCCTCATGCCCAGCTCACACAGACTGGACATATAAGAGCGCCTCATGCCCAGCTCACACAGACGGTACATATAGAGCCCTATAGCCCAGACCACACAGACTGGTACAGAAAGATGCCTCATGCCCAGCTCACACGGACTGGTACATATAAGAGGCCTCATGCCAGATCATACATTGGTACATATAAGATGCCCTCAATACAGCCCAACACAGAATGATATTGTAAGATTGTTATGCCCAGCTCACATATACTGGTACATATAGATGCCTTCAGCCCAGATCACACAGACTGGTAACTGTACATTTGAGATGCCCTCATCCTCAGCCACCACAGACTGGACAATAAGATGCCCTAATGCCCAACTCACACAGACTGGTAAATATAAGTGCTCATGCACGTTCATACACACTGGTACATATAAGATGCCTCATGCGCCGACACAGTCGTATATGTAAAGCCCTATGTCCAAGCTCACACAGACAGTAAATGTAATTTCCTTGTGCCCAGCGCACAGCGTGGTGCATATAAGATGCCCATACCCATCCCACACACGACTGGTGCATATAAGATGCCCCATCCCCATCACAGAGATGGTTTCAATAAGATTCTCTCATGCCCAGCTCACACATATGGTAAATATAAGATTCCATCATGCCCAGCTCACAGTTCTGGTACAACATAAGAGTGGCCCTCATCCCCAGCCAACACAGAATGGTACATTATTATTATTTATTGAGGACTTATATAGTGCCAGCATTCAGCCATAACGCTTTACAATTAAAGTATACATTCTCATCAGTCCTGCCCGAAGAGCTTACCATCTAAGCACATTAATTTGAACATAACCTAACAGTATGTCTTTTAATGATTGTGGGGTACATAAAATGCCAGCCCCTTTCATGCCAGCTCACATACACTGGTAAATATAAGATGCCCTCTGGCCAGCCCTACCCACGGGAGCATATAAGATGCCTTATGCTCAGTCTCACACAGACTGGTACATATAAGATGCCATTATGCCCAGCTCACACATACTGGTGCATATAAGATGCCCTAATGTCCAACTCACACAAACTGGTAAATATAAGATGCCCTCATACCCAGCTCACACAGACTGGTACATATAAGATGCTCTCATGCCCAGCTCATACAGACTGGTACATACAAGATGCCCTCATGCCCAGCTCACTACGACTGGACAATAGATCCCTCACGCCGCTCACACAGATAGGTACAATAAGATGTCCTCATGCCCAGCTCCACACAGACTGGTACATATAAGAGCTTCTCATTTCCCAGCTCACACAGGACTGGTACATATAAGATGCTCTCATGCCCAGCTCACACAGACTGGTACATATAAGATGCTCTCATGCCTAGCTCACACAGACTGGTTGCTCTCATGCCCAGCTCACAACTGGTAATATAAGATGCTCTATGCCCAGCTCACACAGAGCGTACATATAAGATGCTTCATGCCCAGCTCACACAGACTGGTACATATTAAGACACCCTTATTCCAGCACTACTACTCCCAGATTGAACAGGTAGTTCCTTCACTGATTTGCACCCACATTTGTTATGACTATATTCAGTTTTTATGACTATTATTTACAAGAGACGGATGGGAATTCTTGTAGAATAGTTTGCAGACATATAGAGACATATTGAGACATTCACTGCCCTAGAGGACTCTGGGTAATGTTATTACCTGGATTTCTACTAATTCCATCAGGTAACAAAATAGTATTTACCGCAACGTTAATATTTTTTTCAGATTATCATTCTAAAAACTGATTTAAACTTTATAGTGTAATAAAAATAATTGTTATAGATTTATTTATTTTAATATATTCGGTAACATGATTTTTTAGATTTGTTTATCTGATTAAATAATTCCAGCCGGTATGGTCGCTCCCTGGTGACCTTTCATTAAAATCTGCACTAATGGTTGTGGCTAATTGGTTAGGATAGATATAGGATAGAGTAGGGGATTTCCTTGCAGATAAATAAGGGTTAAAGGCAAATGTCCATCTGAACCAGACACACACAATCGGTAAGTACCGGACTGTCAAACTGAGATCAGATGGTGTACAATGACGGACAAAATTCTTTTTTGAGATTGTAAATGTAAAAAGGAAAACTAATTTGCCCGTTTTGGTGTGCTTCAGCACTATCTTTAATACAGGAAATCCCAAGGCATTAGCCTGGCAAATGAAAACTTGTGCTGTTGTAGTACTTAATAAAATATATGGGAGGTAGGATAATCAACCCTACTGCCCGCCCCAGGTACTTTTATTTTTAAAAAGTTATTTTTTCTTTATCGTTGTCCTTTCAATGTCAGTCAGGCCACATTTCTATAGCTACAGGCACCTCGTTCATCATGGAAATGTTTGTGTGTTTATCAGGCAGAAAGGACTAGGGTCTCTCCACCCATCCCTGTGTAAATGGCTAGACACGGGCTTGTTTAATTGAGACCAGTGGGACATGTATGTGGTTTTAATAAGATAAATAATAATGTACATTAATAGGCTCAAATGCACACTGGAAGATCGATCCACTAGTCAGTATTCATAAAAAATGATCTTAGTTCACCACTTCATACAGCAGACATGTTCACCACACCGACTTACGCGTTTCAAGCCACAAGGCTCTTAATCATAGGCTGAACACCAAATACCCTCTACCATACTTATGCTCATAACTCTGCCTCGCCCGATCCAATTCCAGGAGCGGGAGGGCGAAAGAGAACAGCTGACAACACACTAGCGTCCTTGGTACCTTATTCATAAAAAAACGGGAATAACATAATAATAAAACCTAGTTAAAATATTAATTACCAAGTTCAATATTATTAAAATGAGGTATATAATGGGAACAGTGTTGCTTAGTCTTACAAAATAGATATACATTGTTTAAAGATTCAGAAATGGAAACAAGGTAGGCCACAATATTATAAGCTCCAGGCACATCCTTTTATAAAAACATTCACAAAGTGGATAAATAACTCCTGATACAAATCCGAACAAATTAATTCCCAAAGGGTTTTTGGTTCTAAGATGAAGATCCACCTAACGTTGTCCCGCAATAGGAGGACACCCGATTTACTTCTAGGATGAGGGCAAATAAACAGAATACCTGTACTGAGAGACACCTGCTATACCTGGTTACATGTCAGAAAGTGTCGCGCCACTGGACTTTCGACAATCTGTCAATGTCTCTCAGATGCTTCTAACCATATTTATTAAAGGGCGAGTTGTACAACCTACATATTGGATTTTGCACTTAGTGCCGGTCAGCAAGTGCACCACAAACTGGTGTTACCGTTAATGAATGACTTTATGGGGTAACTCCTTCCCGTTGGGTACATTCTAGGAGTCTCCCTCTTGTATACACGTTTTACTGTTAATAATATTTGAACTTGGTAATAATATTTTATATTATGTTATTCCCGTTGTGGAAACATTTGGGGTGGACTTTTCCATTTTTTTAATGAATAGTGTACCAAGGACGCAAGTGTGTTGAACAGCTGTTTCTTTCCCCCCTCTCGCTCCAGGCAATTGGATCGGGGAAGCAGAGTTATGAGCATAAGGTAGAGGGTATTGGTGGCTCAGCCTATGATTAAGAGCCTTGTGGCTTGAAACGCGTAAGGCCGTGTGGTGAAATGTCTGCTGTTGAAGGGTGAACTAAAGATAATTTTTATGAATACTGACTAGTGATCGATCTCCAGTGTGCGCTTGAGCCTACTTTTTTTGGAATTTTGAATACTGTATGTGACGGACACAGCGTGGGGCCGGGGCAGGCTGCACCTGGACCACCCGAGAGCGCTGGTTCTTCTACCGTGAGTGGAAAATATACAGCTCAAAGTTTATTGTGTCTTGCGAAGAGTCTGGGGCATATTGCACCCAGACCATCTATGCTTTGAAGTAAGCCAGTGTATATAATTGTGTGAATTGTGTTAACAAATAATCATATTCAGGGAGATTAATAAAGTTCTTATTGTTTAAAATGGTGCTAACTTGCCCCAACAATTAGATGTTAGCTTTCAAATGTTTAAAAAGTCTGATTGGTTGGGGCAAATTTCAACCATTTTAAACGATAAGAACTTTATTGAATAACCCCCATTATGTCTGTATGCAGTGGCCTAGCTTGATTAACATGGAGCTGTAGTTATGGTGCATTAGGGAAGTACTTTGTGCCGGTTATTTGCAATAAAATCCCTCCCCCACTAACCTAGTGTCAGTCTTACCCCCCAAGTAAACACTACCCCCGTGCCCCCTTATAAAGACTCTTTTTGATAATGGAATAGTATTAACAACAATTTCAAGTGAGAGATGGACGAATCTGGTAAGTAGCGTTCCGCTTCAGATTTACAGATCTCGGGAAAACCAGAAGATAACACAGGGGTTCCGTGTCTGATCCGGATCCATCCTCTTTCACAGGTACAGAGTAGAGACAGATTAAGGACACACGTGGGTAAAATATTGGGGCACAGTCCCTGGTGATAGGAGCGAGAAACAGCAAGACAGAGAGGTGTGAGGCAGACAGAGAGAATTAGGATGGGGGAATGCTATGTACATCTAGTGACATACAGTCAATAGAGGTTTGTGGGTCTGTTATGAGAATCTACATTTCCAAGAAGTGTAGGGAGATAATTTACCCGTGTGGTTTAAAGGTGAAATATGGATTTTGTAAATGTTTTTAAAGTAAACATTGTAAAATAGATACTCTGCCTTCTATACGGTGCACGATACAAAGGGAAGGGTAGACGTGACTATTGTGGAATTCATACAGTGTCTATTTAAACAATAATACTGTGCTAGTACTAGTTACTAGATATAGAACATTCTACAGTATATATACCCTCGTACGGTACCAGGCACTCTACCCTGTACAGTACCAGTCACTCTACCCTCTGTACGGTACCAGTCACTCTACCCTCTGTACAGTACCAGTCACTCTACCCTCGTACAGTACCAGTCACTCTACTCTGTACATACCAGTCACTCACCCTTGTACGGTACAGTTATACCTCTGTACAGTACCTGTACTCTACCCTCTGTACAGTACCAGTCACTCTACCACTGCACATTACCAGTTACATCTACCCTTTGTAAAGTACTAGTCACTCTACAATCTGCACAGTACCAGTCACTCTACCCTTTGTAAAGTACTAATCACTCTATACTCGCACAGTACCAGTTACTCTATCCTCGTACGTAATAGTCTCTACCCTTTGTACCCTTGGGTAAATGAACCTGTCTGACTCTCTGAGAGGGCAAGTATGCTCAGTAATCTCTATAAGGCAGCATTGGGAGAGTAAATTACCCACCGTGCAGTCACCCACCAACTTTCACCATTCCAGCTACAGCAAAACTATACATAAAAGAAGAGTTTCTGATTGACAGCTGAAATGTAAGATGGTTCAGATCAGATATCTAAAGAAATAGGGGACAGATCAATAAAAAATGGAACATGGTAGTTAGAAAGATTATAGTTTCCAGTAATTTAAAAAAACACATTTCACAGTATACATATCCTTTTAAGTTATTTGCGGGGCGCACGAACAGCTAAGATGGCGGCAGCTAATTGGCGTGCTCTGCTACATCCGAACTTAAAAACATTAAACTCAGCGATCTCCCTCTGAAAACACTTCAAACCTTCGAATAGAAACCGGTTTCGAATTGAATCGAATCTGGGGGTTTCGAATTCCCGACTAAAATTCGGAACTCACAGATTTCACTGAACCCGGATTTTTTGAATTTTCGATTTTTATTGAAAAAAAAGGAGCCAATTATCGAAAATGGAAAGTAGACAAATATCGAAAACGAATCCTCGAAAGTAATGATCGATTTGGTAACCCTTGAAAATGGCTCGAAAACAGCCATGAGGAAAGATAGTTATACAATAAGTTTTGGTTCTATTTACGGGTTCCCCAGACCATTCCCGGGTCTCTGTGTCATTTACAGTAACCTACTGTTACTATTTGTCCCTCAAAATGGACAGACTTTAAAAAAAAATTCTCCCATAGACTTCCATGGTCCGTTTAAAGTCCCAGAAAATTTTGAAAATTCGAAAACGTAATGAACTCAACAGTTTCGAACATCTCTAGTGGGAATACAGTAGGACACGGCAGCACTCGATGCATTGACGATATTTCAACCACGCGGAGACAGCCTTCCCCATCATGTGGCCAAATCTACATCTCTCATCAGAATGTTCACAGCAAAAAACCTACTGCCAAACAGCCGAGATGGCAAACCTTCAAGATCCCAGAATCCAAACTTGAAAAGCTCACGGAAAAGAACTAGCTGAGGAAGTAGAGAAATTAAACAAGAACGCAAAGACTGGAGAAGCATGTATCTGAATTGGGAATTGGCATTTTCAGGTATTTCTGGATTCATCCCCCATAAGCTAAAGGGCGGGAACTAAAACCCCTACACAAAAACACAGATACCAAATACTGCTGGAGATTTCCATTAGAATTAACTTTAACGGGGTAACCTTCCAATAAATTCTTTAAACTATCAGATAAATTGATCACAACTTTATTTGGAACAACAAAAAACATAAATTAAATTGTCAACTAAAACGCAGGGGGAATGGACTGCCAAGTATAAAAGATACTATGATGCTACAGTGTTGGCCCCTATGAAACATTGTGGCAAAACACCACGGAATGCCCTTGGCTCCCGTTGGAAACAAACCTAATACAAATCACTCATTAAGAGCATAATGGGATTAACACTATTTAACACCAAAACTACCTAAAACCAAAAAACACCAAAACTACCATACAACATAATAAATACAGCATTTACCATTGGAAAACAACCATCAACAAACAAAATCAGCCTAAAATATCACTCTCATCTTATGATTAATAGAAGAAATTATACCATTCTTCTCATGGAAAACCTGGACAAATAGAGCAAGAGAATTAAAATTAAAGGATAATATGTAGAAAACCAACTACTAACATACACCCAACTAGAGAAAAAATATCAATTCCCACTTATTTGATATTGATATAATCAAATAGCGCATTTATTAACACACTTCAAAAAGAAACATACAACCCACAACTAGATAAATAACAAAAGTTTCAACAACACAAATACAAAAACTATAAAGGAATCTTACAATATACAAAGCCTTAAATTTTAAAAATGAAACAACTACCACCAATTTTATCCTAAAATGGCAAAAAGATTTAAATAAAATTTCTCAGTAGAACAATGGGAACAAGCCACGTCACTACCATACTCTGTCAGCAAGTGCATAATCTATTGGGAAACAATTATATAGAATACATCTCTTACACCCACATAATATCTCATATATATGGTACAACAGATAACAGATGCTGGAGAGAATGTGGCAACAAAGACAAAGACAATCCATTAATGTGGCAATGCCCCAGTATATATAGTCTGTGGGAAAAAATATTTCTCTATACTTCTCAAAATGTTAAATACCCAGTTATAGCCTACCCAGAAATTGCACATTGAAATAGACCTGGAGAACTCTCCAGCTAGAACAATAATCTTTACACAACATTAGCCACCAGGATTTCCTATGTAGAAATGGAAATCCAAAACTATTCCAACAATGAAAGAAATTAAGAATAGAAAAGAACAAAAGTTAGTAAGAAATGTTTAGTCTTGCTAATGGAACCCATCACAAATTTATACAAAACTGGAATTAGAAATATAAGAAAACATTACAATACATTTTATAAGAACAAAGTAATTGCAAATATTGAATGTTAAAGGAATAGTGCAACACAAAAGTGAACTATTCCTTTAAAGCAGTGATTGAAGACTGGGAGGTAAAGGAGCTATCCTTACCTTCGTTCTTCAATCACTTCACCAGGATCCAGGAGCGAAGGTAAGTTTAATTACCTCACGCACGATCCACCGCGGCTCCATGATAACTGCCGACTGCTTCCTGGTTTAGTTTACTATAGCTTGCAATCCCGCATGCGCGCTATAGGCACTCGCTTAAAGGAATAGTTCACTTTTGTGGAACTATTCCTTTAAATTAAACTACTGTATAACTATCCTAGAAACCTTAGATGAACACAAGTTTGTTTGTTCTAAAAATGTTTTCAAATGATTATTTTTAATATTAATGTAAAATGTGTATATTTATGCTAATGTAATTTTAAATCAAAATAAGAATCAGATTATAAAAAAAAAAGAATGAATTTTACGGGGAACAAAAAATCTTTTGCAAAATTTGCAAACTTACTATCCGCGTTTAGGCGAGAACTTAAACTTGCTTATATCCCACAGGACATAATTCCAAGGCATTCTAAAATTCCCTATAAAATCCAATACAATTCAAAAAATAATGTGATTGACAAAGATATAAGCATGCTCCCCCCCCTAACAGTTATCCCCAGATCCCACCCCTTCCTAAATTCTACCTACTATCCCAAGACCATTACCCACTATTACCAGTTCAGGTTTTGAGGGAATAACACCCCCCAACTGGAGTTACGTTAATATTCCTTAGGACTTTATTGAGGGAGGAAGGGGTCCACAATGTCTATGTAGACTAACTTCTTTTGTAGTACTTCCTTTACAGTCGGAGTTTTTTTAGCCTTGATGTTATTTATCTTATATTCTGGAGGAGAAACCCAGCCTGCAAAAGTTCACTATTTCTATGGTTCACAAATGAATTCTATATATGTAAGTAGCATGTACTATTACTTTTCCTATGCCTACACTTTAAGGGAAACACATGGGAATAGCACCCTCTCTAAATGCCCTAACATTTATATCCTACTATGTTCAAGGTCTTCCTACCAAAGAGGGCACTTGCATTTTCCCCCTACACTATGCACAGCACACCCCATACTGTTCTACAAAGACAGTTCTACACCATAAGTTATAAACAAACATTAAACGTTATTTCATTCTGCAACTAGGGAAAAAAACTGGCAAAGTTACCACATTATTCCACAGTTCTTGGCTGTGACAGATACTGAATACCTGGACTGATGGAAGCTGATTAAATTGAGACTTTAATGTCTAAATTGGCTTACTTGATATTGGAGGGAATGTAATCTAGGAACTAAGGACTACACATTTTATTCTCACCCACATAAACTGTTTCTCTAGATTGGATGATTCCATGGGTACCAACACCTTTTAGACATAGTATCACTGGCTAAAATGGAACTTGGCCTCCCACACATGTGAGGTTAATTCAGAGGTGTCTCCTATGCAATAGGCATATGAGCAAAATGCTTTGAAAATTCAGAAGCAGCAGGCAGAGCCACTTCTATTTTTTTTCTTTAGAAAAGCGAGGCAGAGCAGAAGGAAAATAAAACCACGGGTGCTTGAGCTTGTGCAAGCTTGCAGACCCGCAATTTTCCCCTTAGCTCTGCACTAACTGCCACCTTCATGCAGGCCCTGCTCTGATCATCATAGGGTAAGTGGGGTAATATATGTTTTGCAGAGTGGGCACATCTTATTTCAATTTAGTTGGGTGATCTGGGCATTAGGGCATGTTATATGTTCCAGTCTGTTGATCGTGCATTAGGGCACTTATATGTACCTATCTGTGTGATCTTGCATTAGGGCATGTTATATGTGCCTATATGTGTCGTATGGGCATTAAGGCATGTTATATGTACCAGTGGTTTTGATCTGGGCAACAGAGCATGTTTATGTACCTATTTATTACTTTCAGCGTTAATGATGAACTATACACAACCGTCAGGGCCATTTCCATCTGAATTTCTTCTGATTGGTCTTTCATGGATCCAAAACCAGAGACTGTTGATTTCCCTTCTTTGTTTTGTAATGTACATGATGGTGATCCTTGGTAACTGCATCATGATAATTCTTATATGGACAGACCACAGACTTCATAAGCCCATGCATGTGTACATAGCTCTACTTTCCCTGGTAGATCTGTCAATATCTACTGCAGTAGTTCCAAAGTTACTGGTCATTCTGTGGTTTGATTCAAATGGAATCAACAGTTATGCTTGTGTAACACAGATGTATTTTATCTACACCATGAGTGGCTTGGAATCTTCGCTGAATGTGCTCTGTCTATTGGGACAATGTTGTCTGGAGACTTTAGTTCTCCTTTAATAGCATTTTAAGGAGACTCTGTCCATTCGTTCACTACACAAGAAAATGCCATGGCACAACTAAAGAAATGGGGAATACGGATAAATATTTCCTCGGCTACCAATAATGGGTCTTCTAAAACCACTTGACCCATAAACCTGACACAGAAATGGGACTTACCGCCAAACAAATAACTCTCTCTGAAATTGCTACTGATTTTGAGTGGATACACAAAAAATCAACCAAATGCACTTTAAGGCTTTAATAGGGAATTCAACTGTAATCTCGTACAGTTTTCATCTGCCCAATCATTATTATTATTATGGATTTATATAGCTCCAACATCTTCTGTGGCGTTGTACAATTACATGTATACATTCACATCAGGCCCTGCCCCGAAGAGCTTACAATCTAAGCACATTTATTTGACACATACAACCTATCAGTATGTCTTTATGATTGTGGGGGAAACCGGAGTGCCTGGAGGAAACCCATGCAAACATGGGGAGAACATACAAACTCCTTACAGATGTGTCCAAGGGTGGAATTGAACTCAGGACCTCAGCGCTGCAAAGCATCAGTGCTAACCACTGAGCCACCGTGCTGCCCAATCTATTTTTGGAGAACTGTAGTTAAACAAAATGTGATTGGTTGCTGCAGATTAATAACATGGGTAAACATTTGCACCTTTTATTGCATTACCTTCAGAGACATACAGGGCGATGCACCCTCCTGCTCTGGAGTTAAAGTCATGCTATTGGTAATGCAGGGACTTTAATCTCAAGACTAGAAGTCCAACCATATTAAATGATTTATTTAAAGGAAGGGTCAAGTTTATCCCTAAGAATTGGGATTTTTTTCAAATATGGAGACGGATTTGAATTATTGTAGAATAGTTTGCAGACATTTAGAGACACATTGAGACCTTCACTGCCCTAGAGGACTCTGGGTAATGTTATTACCTGGATTTCTACTAAGTCCAACCAGGTAACAAAATAGTATTTACCGCAATGGTAAGATTTTGTTTATAAAAATAGTTCATACTTTAAGTCAAATAAGAGAATAACTTAATGATTTTTTATAGTTTACATTTTTATGGTATTTATTTTAATTTAAATATAGTCGAATTAACATGATTTGGTTTTATCTGATGTCTCTTTTAATTCCGCAGCCGGTATGGTCCCGCTCCCCTTATTACCTTTTCCTCATAAACGCTGCAATAATGCGGTGTTTTGTGGCTTTGTGGCTATTGGTCCGGACACATGGGCAAGTAGGATTTCCAGCCTAATAATAATGGGTCTTATTCCAAGAGTCCAGCTGAACCAGGAGCCCAAAGTCCGTTGTCCCCCCATCCTCTTTGGTAAGTTACCGTTCACACTGAGATCAGATGGTTTTCCCCACAATAAGTTCTTTTTTTTTAACACCAAACAGATTATCCTACAATTTAAAGGGATGT